>JAYKAV010001665.1:4157391-4205028 GCA_035582835.1 Phoebastria nigripes
AAAAAAAAAAAAAAAAAAAAAAAAAAAAAAAAAAAAAAAAAAAAAAAAAAAAAGAGGATGAAATGATTCTCTCCTGGCCTGGGAATTGCTTCTGCACTCACCGGCAAGACAACACCAGACAACCAGTGTATTTCTAAAGAGCATCTCTGATCCACAGCAGCCCTCAGCAGTCCCCAGGGAGACCACAGGGGTGACGAGACCAGGAAGGTTTGACAGGTCAGAGGAGGAGAAAGGGGAGTTCAGATGTGAACACACTCCCTCTCTGCTTTTAGRCATGCTCTGTTGTTTTGTAGCCGAGGGTGCTAGAAGTTTCCCATCCCATGCCCCTAACCCTCCTTTGAACCACAGTTTGTGAAGAATCTGTGACCGTGGCCAAAACACTGATCCAAGAGGCAGGAGTTTGTATTCAATTCCCTGCTCTGCCACAGGCTCTCTAGGTGACCACATGCTGGTCACAACTGGGTGACTTAATCTCGCTGTCCTATAGTTCTGTGTCAACAGGTTGGAAATAAAACTGCCTCTTTTCCACCCATGTTCTGCCTTATCTACAGGATTCATAAGCTGTTGGCATAGGGACTATTTCTGTATATGTGCAGAGCACAGCAAGGGTCCTGCTTGCGCTCCAGGATTTCATTACAATGGCGATTACTCAAAAGGGAATTTTAAAACAGGGGAAGGAGCATCTGTTTCCAAGCAGAAAGCGTAAGTTGTTCATTATCAGTGTCTACTGGGGAGGAACCTGCCTTTGAGCTGCAGCTGGGGCTGGAGCCACGCAGTCTTGGAGCTTGACTGCAGGAGCAACGATGTGTAGGCAGCTTGTTGGGTCTTGTATGAGTCCTTCAAAGAAGTAGGACTTGCCATGCCCATAATCTTAGGTTTGAGCCTTCCCCACAGCCAGGTTGGTGCTCTGGGTAGTTCCAAAGCAGCAGCGGGGTATGTCCACCGCTGGGTATTTGCTCCATGATGCAGGTCCTGAAATGGTCTATGTAAGCACATCCATTGCACAATCCCTTGTAGAAGAAAGCCTTCAGGGTCATCGCTGCCCTGCAGCTCCCCTGGGAGAAACATGAAAACTCAAGGCCTCCCTCTTTTTTTATGGCAGATGTACATTTTCCCTACAACCGTGGCATGTCTCTACTGGCACCACTGGATGGTGGTATGGGCAGCACTTTCCTGCATGGGAAGGAAGCTCAGTAGGCAGCTGCCAGGCTCCACAGGTTTGGAGGTTGGCTTTGGCATTGCGGCTGCCTTTCCAGTTGCAGCCATGCAGTCAGCTTCCTTTTTATTGGTAGTTTTACATACACAATAAATAAAAGCTGAAATCAAAAACGATTAAATATAATTTTTTCTCCTCCCCACCCTCAGGAGCGATAAATAGCTTTAACAACATCCTCATGGCTCCCTCTGTTTTACATGCTGCAAGTAATGAGTTTCTCGGCACAAAGCTCTCCTGCGGTGAATGTTTCTTCCCAGGTCCCACCAACTCTGAGGTCAACTCAGCTCCACCCACAGACAGAAGCATCCAAAAACCTCCTGCCAAAGAGCTTTTTCTGTGATGTCTCAAAACACATTTTGCAGTCTCCTGGACTGTGCAGCAGTGTTTGGAAATGAGCTGCTGATGCAAATCCAGCCTGTTGGTGCTCAGATCTTCTCCCTGTGTCCTCGCATAAGATGGCAGCAGACAGAGGGGCTGAATGAAGTCCACCCAGGAGATACGTCCATCTYGTTTTTTCATCTGCTTGTTGTTCTTTCCTTCATTCTTACTCCAATTTATTTATGCCAAGCCTCATTTTAGACACATCCAATCCAAAACCTGTGTGGTGATCCTGAAGGATGGAAGGCATAAATTCTGGAGCCATGGAGTTCACAGACAAAAGTTGGACATCAGCCCCTTAAGCAAGAAAAGAAAACTCTTTAGTAGGGTGTAGCAACAACAGCTCTCTTGCAAAGAGCTGCCACAAGGCAAGGCAGGCATGTTAGTGGGCTTTCTCAGGTTGTTACATGCATATTAACGAGCTAATCCTTGGGATGGATGGACACCCAGTTTTCAGACAGGCAGAGCAAATTCCAGAGAGATTAAGTGGCTTTGTCAGGGGCCACGTGCCAAGCAGCTGCGGAGCTGGGAGTTCACCTCCAGGCCTCCTGGCTCACACCACACTGCTGTTCCCTCCAGACCATGCTCCCCTGTGTCCTCTCTCCATTCCCTTTTCCACGTCCCTCCTGAGGAGGAGGCTTTATCAATGGAGTTTTGCGTTCCTTGCAGAGCCCCACGAAATCTGTGACGAGGAAAGTCTTGCCTCTGTGGTTTGGAAAGAGACGCCTGCTGGGGATGCTGCAGCTGTCCGGTGTCCTCGTAATGCCACCGGTAAGGATGACTGCATGCCTTGGCCGGGGAGCTGGCCCACCCTCGGGGTATCCTTCATCCTTTGCCTCCTAGAAGAGGAGAACCTGGTTGTGTGAGGACAGGACAAGCAAATGGACTTCTGTCCCTTCACTCAGAGCTAAATTAACTCTCTCTGGGTTTCTGTGGTACTTCACTGTTTAACAACAACTTCTTGGTTCATACTGGAGAATCTGAGGTGGTCGTCCATCCACCTACTGCCTAGTCCTGGGACAGCTTTGCGATTAAGGGTTACTGTGGTATGTTCTCCCCATTATCTACAAATAGCTCTGCGGAAGCAGGTAGGGCTTTATTAGAGTCCTCTAGACTTGGSCATTATATTTCTCTCCACTGCCCAYAAAAGAAGCTAGTATCTGAAAGTAGGAAATCTGAATTGCGTTGTCCACTCACACTTAGGTGCTTTCCTCTCCTACTTAGAAACCATAGCAGCTCTCTAAACATATCTTCAGGTGCTCAATTTGATGGTCTGACCATGGCGGTTTGAAGTGATAGCATCTGGGCATCCAGGTGTTATCTGTTGTGACCGTGGCCACATGTTCCCCAAGGAGTGGAAAGCAGTGCAGAGAAGGCTCCAGGAGACATGCTGGTGGTGGAGCTTGTCCTCAGCTGGATGTTCCTCACTCCCAGGCAGGAACAGAAAGTGTCAGTAATGAACATAAAGGTTTTATTGAGTTTGAGTGGGGTTGTCAGATACAGACAAACCCTGTAGCTCTCTTTGACTCATACAGCCCGGGACAGTCAGTATCATCCCAAATGCTAGCCTAGGAGAAGGGCTGTATCCATAGCAAGGTCACTGAATCATTTAGCAGTAGCGATGGGATTGTGGATCCAGCAAAGCCTGCTCCTCAGAGACCCTCCAAATGGCAGCATAATTGCTTGGGCAAGGTGATCCCTCTCCCCTTCCTCCTCGCTGATATGTCTGTTCCTCTGCATCGCGAAGGCGTGCAACTACCACTGCAAAACTCACTGTAGACTGAAGCTAAGGAAAGGCCTGGGGGAGGACTGCAAGCAGCTTTCAGAGTTTTTCAGCTGATGCAAAGATGGTGCTGTTGGATATTTATTCTTCTTGAGACTGTGTAGGCAGCACAAGCCTCTGTGGCTGGTTTAGTTGCAAGTACCAGACCATACCACCTGGGGAGGCTCGTGGGGCTTCCTGAGCCAGGAAGAAAGCTGCCCTCCAGGACAGAARAAACCTTCTTTCACCTTGACTAGCCATGTCCAATCTCTTAGGTTTTGTTTTCATTCCCAGTTCCTTTTGCTGTCCTGCCCCTCAATAAGAAAATGCAGGAGAAGGAAATAAAAATAATCTCTCCTACATGCTTTCACGTGTTGTTCAGGCATCTGCAGATGCCCCTGCTGCCCTTTGTGCTGATAGGTGTGCCTACATGGATGCATTGACCAGTTCTGGGTGACCTCCATGAAGGTACTTGGCTTTTCATCCTGCTGTCCTCACTCCCATATTCGTTTCTTTCCTCTTCCAGGGCTGATCCTTCGAAGATGCATTTTAGATGAAGAAGGGATAGCTTATTGGGAGCCTCCAACATACATCAAGTGTGTTTCTATTGATTACAGGAACATACAGATGATGGTAAGGCAGACCGACTTGTCAGCTCAGCAGGTTTGGGATCCCACCAAATGCTTGTTACACTGCTATAGTTACAAAAAAGAAGGAAAGCAACACTTCCGTGTGAAAGGGAGATGCCAGCTCTGCCCTGCTTTTCTTTTACTTTTTTTGTCTGCTTAACTTGTGATGCATGGGCACTCCATGGACAAGGGATGGTTCCTCACTGAGTATTTTAATATCTAGCTTGGCAGAATCCAGGTCCTACCAGGTCTTTCATAYCACATTATCAGTAAGAATTGCTGTGACTTTATCACTTTTAAATAAGCCACTTATTTTTCATTAGTCTTAAATTCATTGTTGTGATTAATTTCTGCTGGTGTCCTGTGGCTTGCCTTAAAATGGCATTGCTTTTATGAGAACCGCCCTCTCCTGTTCAGGACAAGATACAGTCTGTCCTAAAATAGTTCCAAATTGGTTATAAGAAAACAAGGTTTTGGGTCAAAAATCTTCTGTTAGCTGGCCTTGCATTACAAACAGAATAACGTCTGTGTAGTAGAATAATCTCTTCTGAACCTTCACACAAGCTTTCCTTTGTGGGCATACAGAAAATTTCACTTCTGCTCTCCTACCATTTTAAAAATATCACAGGCTCTCAGGCCAGCAAAGGTTGTCAGATTCATCTAATCTGCACTCTGAATTACAAGGAAGGTCAAAAACCTTCCCCCAGCAATTCCTTCACTGAGCTCATTAACTTGACTTTGACTGTCCCTAAAGTGTTTGTCATGCTTCTTTCTGTTTCTCAGACCAGGGAACATCTTTCCAAAGCTCAGCGTGGGTTGATGGGAGATGGGCTGTCAGAAGTGCTCCAAAACCTTGTGGAAATCTCCCAGGATGGGACCAGCTACAGTGGGGACTTGCTATCCACCATTGATGTACTCAGGAACATGACAGAGATCTTCCGTAGGGCTTATCATAGCCCAACTTCTGGGGATGTGCAGGTGAGCTGAGATGCATATCCTGGAGACCAAGGCTAGGTTACAGGTGTGTGTGCATGCACAGGGCTCAGGGTTTGATTACCTCCTTTGTAGCTGATACAACGCTCATGAAAAGCCAGAGTATTTTCTGCCCAAGTGAAGTGTCTTTGTGTGTTAACAAGCTCTCCTTTCAAGGTGGTTCTCCCTGGCTTATAAAGTAAGAACTTGAAAACCAAAGTCACTCTGAACTATTTCAACCTGATAGCACATTACTGTGGAGTCTAATTGATATGAGAACATTATTTGGAAGGGATTGCAGTTTAATGGCTAGAGGTAAGATGATCCTGTGATATTGGGTACCTGGATGTTTATGTGGGAGAACATCTTGATGGCTTCTCATCCCAGGGTTTTACTTTCAGCAGTTGCATGCAGAGTGGCTACAAGATATACCCTTGGGATAGGTCATCACCACATGACTTGAAACATTAAATTGATCCTCCAGGATCTGCAATGGGTGGTAAAACTAGAGAAAAAAATCAATGGTCCTGAAATATCTTATCTCCTTCTTTCTCATAGTGTGCTGCAAAGATATTACCATGCATAACACCCTCTTGATCCATCACTGCTTCTCTTGCCTAGTCGCAGAGAAAGGAAGATCATAAGGTTTCCCTATGCTGGAAATAACAGAAATAGTAGAAAATAGGATAGGAAGGGATTTAAACAAGGCCAGATCATCTGTTTTTAACCAGTTTCTGACAGACATCTACCTAATCTGCTCTTAAAAACCTTTAGTAATGGATACAAGACATATTCCCAGTCCAATGCCTTATCAGATATAGTAGTTAAAGTGAAGGCCTTGGGAAAAAGGCCTTACTACAACCTGTTTTGCCATTAACATCCTTGGGGTATGGCTGATTCTCACATGTTCCTTACGCATCACTGTGTTCTTCCTAGCCTGGGCTACATTTGGCTAACCACCTCTTTTCTCCTCTTTTGTCTCCCTTCTCCAGAACTTTGTCCAGATCATCAGCAATCTTTTATCGGAGGAAAACCGGGACAAATGGGAGGAAGCTCAGCTGGTATGAACCTTCAGCACCTTCCCTGAAACAAGACAGGCTTTCAGCATAGGCTTAAACCATGACAAGGGGAATTTCCAAGTGTCTACATGACCTCCTAGCTCTTCTTGCCCACGATGTATTGTGTGCAACACGTATCTATTTCAACCACAGACCACAAAATATCTCCATCCATCAATGCTGTTCTCCTTGGATAAATCCTTATGATGAAAGAGACAGACAATCCAGACACGGTCAGCTGTGGTCAGCTTCAGAGTTGACTGCCAATCAGCTGATTCATGCAACTGGTTGTGCGAGTGAGGTCAGTGCCAGGCTGAGTCATATTTATGGAACAATTCAATGAGCCACAGGATCTCAGCACTAAGCCAGAGTCTCTGCATGAATAACAGCGAAAAACTGGGGGTGAATACCAAATTTTGGACAGCTCTCAAAGGTCAGGCTGGGCTGGAGTTGACAACTCTCCTGGCTTGCCATAATTTCCCTCTTCTCCTCTTGCCAAGATAAAAAAGTGGGATTGCATGGGTTTGAGTTCCTGGCTAAAAAGATGAAGGACAGGTAGGATTTTCATACATCAGAGCTGGGCTCTGCCCAGCTGAGCTTCTGGTTCTGCTCAGCATAAGCTGAGCAAGGGTTCAGTTACATTTTACTTTATTTCTCTCCTCTCAGTGTTGGGGATCCTGCTGAATAATTCTGTGGCTAAACCCTCGTGTATCAGGGAAAGGCATTGTTTGTTTTTCTGTCCATGTCTTACTTGCCCCTTGTCTCTTCTGCCCCAGTTGAATTCTCTGTTTGGGCTTGTGTGAGACCTATTCCTTGTCCCTTTCCCATTCTTTTGGGCTGCTCGGTGTTGTCATCTCACTACAGCCTTTGGGGATCGCATCAGAGTGAAATAGTTCTGGCTCAGACCAGCAGCTCTGGTGGACAGGCCCATGTTAATGCTCGTTCCTTCCACATTTGTTCCTCATTATTGCATCTTGGAACAGAAACACCAGCTCACCTTGGTCTCAGCTTGAAAAATAACCTGGACAAGGAATATAACTCAGCCTTTGTGAGAGATCAGTCCTGTGGAAGGTACCCAGAGATGTGGATCAGAACATGGCAGGTCCTTTTTAACCACCTGTTGCTGCTACAAAATTCCTTGGAGAGGTCTGGAAATACCAAACAATCAAGAAAATTCACCCAGAACAAAAAGCAACCCCAGAGTCCAGTTATACTCACACCAACTGGGGAAGTCCTTTGGGAAAAACTCTTAACAGCAGGTGCTGGCACAATTGTTGGCAGTCCAGAATGTGAGACAGTGACCTGAATACAGTTCCTTCATGCAACAGGAACTTCACCAGGAGCTGAGCAGCCTTGTGAACCTGTCCTTCTCTTCTTTTCTCCCTGAGATCTGGTGGTTTCCCATTGCATTTGGAAGAGGATGACATGGTCTGGCTCCAGACGAGATAAAGGACCATCTGGACATGGTCCTGGGCAACTGGGTCTAGATGGCCCTGCTTGAGCAGGCAGGTTGGACCAGATGACCTCCAAGGTCCCTTCCAAACTCAACCATTCTGTGACTCTGTGAGTCTGTGACCAAATAGTTTCAAGCCTACAGGTGCATGTACATATTTCAGCACAGAGCAGAGGAGACTGTCAAGTTGTCATGACAACAGGGAAACCCTGTTGATCCCCTTAAAAACAGCTGCAGCTTACTCTCTGTGGCAATTAGTTCCCACTGGCTTTCCCTGGACAATCTGCTCTTTGCACCTATAGATAGATACAGCCCAGCCTGCTGCCAGCATCACCATAACCTACATGAGGAGTGGGACCATCATGGAGAGAATATTTGCCTGGCATATATTTTAGTGGGAACCGAGATGACAGCCCAACACTATGACTTCATGACACAGAAATCTTCATGAACTGSATGACAACAGAGCAGTCTCTGTCCTTCTCCCTCAAAGCTGCTGGACCAAACACATGCTCCACGTTTCACAAGATTAACCAGTTCTTTTAAAACAAGGTCTTCGGCTCCCTATTTGCTCATTAAAAGTAAACCCAGCCTCATCGCAGTCTCACATCCCAGTGCCCCGTTGCCCCCCAGGCAGAAATGTTGTTCAAGGAAAATAAAAACCAAAACAACTCAGAAAATTATTCATAGAAGGGCTACCATGTTTTTTGAGGAGATTGTGTTGGCCATTATATGATAAAAGCCTGAAAGACAATGGCCAGTGTAGCTTGGGGTTAGTTTAACCTTGTGATTTCAATCTGTAATAGAATATAAAAGTATACTGTTAAAAACAGCTTCCTCACTCACTTCTCCTCCTTATGTGCACACTTGCTGTACTGGCAGGACTTTTTGATCTGATCCTGGTACAGTTTTAGTCTTACCAAGCTTMCTTCAGCTAGACAGAGAGACACAGGCATGGCCACCCCTGTGCTCCTTGCCCGTACACTCGCCAGCTCAGCTTTCCTTCTGCCTCCATCCCATCCTGCTGTCCTGCTTGTCCCCAGCTGTCCCTTCAGCTCTGCTCAGCCACCTCAGGAAGTCTGGATTATGATGAGGAACTGAAAATGCTGCGAAAGTGGTGGAAAAGGAAAAGAAGAGATGGAAGGAGCTGACTTGCTTTTCTTCAGCCTCTCGTGGTATTTGCTAAGCCCCCGTAGGCGAATGTACTTTGAGGAAAAGAGAGGTAGTCAGCACAGCTCATTTCAGATGGATTATCTTTTATGAAATCTGTCACTGGAAAACTAGTTATTGTTTAACAGCCTTGTGTTAGCCTGGCAAAATACAGGTGAAGAAGAATTATTGCAAATATCTTTATCATTGGGGAAACACCAGGAAAGAAAAAAGAGACAGGGAAACTCCAAGACAGCCTGGTCCCAAGAAGCAGCAAATTGGTTATCTGGAGTGTGAGATCCTGCCAGCAAAACAGGAAAGCACAAAACCAGACCGTGATGCTTTTCTGAAGGGGATTATGTGATCTGGTGCCTGAGATTCAACATTAGACCATGGAGGTCCTTTGGTGTGGCTGCTTTCAGTGCAGTGATAGCAAAATTAACTATATGGAGGTAATGTTCTGTGGGCTCCCTCTCAGTAGGTAACATATATATACCATCAAAAGTAGACCAAATATGTTTCTCAGGCCAAGTATCACAGTACCTGAGTGCCAGGGAAGTCTAAGGCTTGGGAAAGGCTCTCAGAATTTGGCAAAGCTTCAATACATCAACATGAACACATCTTCACTCTCTGGCATGATGTCTCCGGATGTGCAATTGCAAATGCCTCTGGCTTGTTGACAGCTACATTGGGCCAAATACTCCAGTCAATGGACTTGGAAAGAAAGTGGAGCTACACTAAATCATGGCTGCTAAGAGTCTGTCCTAGCATGTTTCTCGTCTTGCATTAACTGCAGGAACAGGACCATAATGAACATCAGCAGTATCTTATCTGCTCTGGATGGGGTTGTTGGTAGTAGAGGTAATCCTAGGGAAGAAAAGGAGATGGATAGGTTATCTTCCGCTCCAGAGAGTCCCAGATATTTCCCTTTGCTTTGAGACATTGCCCTCCACCCTAAGTTTTATCAGTCTGAATGCCATATTATTTCTTGCCCCTTTCTTTTTATTTTTCTAGAATTCCTTTTAGGATTTCTCAGTCCTCATTCTTCACAGCTCCATAATACTCCATTATATCCAACGTATGCTTCCAGTACACATGTGAGGAAGAAACCTTTGCCCTCAGAGAAACTCGTGCCATGCTCATTAGTATCTGTGCTACTAAGTATTCTCCCTCTCTCTGCAGATAGGGCCAAACGCCAAGGAGTTGTTCAGGCTTGTGGAGGATTTCATTGATGTCATCGGCTTTCGCATGAAAGATTTCCGGGATTCCTACCAAGTGACAGACAACCTGGGTGAGTTGATTTGCACTCCACGTGTTGGGTAGAGACCCCAGGAAGCTGTAATTACTGTGCAATATGTATAACCTGGGCTGCAGGGAGGGAAGGAGGGAAGGCAGCAGGTGGTGGAACATTAAAAGGTCTAGGGAAAGACATGGATGATCATAAATATGGGGTGGCTTTTCTCCAAGTAAGTTAGGACTTCAGCATGAAGAAGAGATGCCCACGGAGAGATCTGAGGGATATCTATAGAACCATGAATGAAGAACAGAAGATGAACTGGGCAGAATTAGTTGCTTCCTTTTATTTTTTTAACACAAGAGCTGCACAGCAGCCAATGAAGTGATCAGGCAGCAAGCAAACAGCAGGCAGTATTTGATTTATGATGTATGCACAATCACAGCATGGAACTTGTTGCCAGAGGATGTTGCAGAAGCCAAAAAGTACAGATGGGTTCATGATGGTATTAGGAAAATGCACAAAGGAGAGGTCCATTGGTGGCCGTTAAAGTTGATGGTCTGGATACAGCCACTAGCTGAGGAAGTCCTGCTGATTGCTGGAAGCTGGGAGGACAGAACCGGGATGTCTTGCTCTGTTCTTTCTCACACTTCTTCTCTAAGCAGCTGCTACTGGCCACTCCTGGAGACAGGATGCTGGAGTAGACTGACCTTTCTTCTGCCAGGTTTAGTGCAGGCAGGTCCTTTTCAATGAACAGAAGAATGAGCCCTAACAATTAGTGTCATCTTTCTTCATGCATAGACATTACCTGAAGATAGCAACACTCCTATAGCTATCAAGATCCAGCCTCACTCGTTCTGCTATCTGATTTCCCACTACTGCCTCCAATGGGTTTTTCAGCACATGTGAATTTATTGAGGCTGGTTTTGCTTACTGGTTTTATTTCTTGCTTCCCTCTAGTCCTCAGCATTCACAAACTGCCTGCTAATGCAGCAACTGACATCACCTTCCCCATGAAAGGCTGGAGGGGTATGGTGGACTGGGCCAAGAACTCAGAGGACAAGGTCACTGTCTCCAAGAGCATCTTGTCTTCGGGGCTGACAGGTAGGCAGCACAGCCAGAGCTCTCCAGAAGAAAATTTCTTCTTCATTTTCTAAGAGAGGTTACTTCCATTTGGCTGGTCTTCAAATTCTCCTTCCAGCTGAGCTGGATTTGCTCACAAAACCTTGGTCACCAAAAGCATTGCTGGGTGCAAATAAGGCTTTCGTGTATGGCGTGACCAAGAGTCAAATCTAAACTCCTTCAAAAGTTCAGGGGCAGGCTTAGTGCCTGGATGTGGATCTGTATCTTCTCCTAAATAAGCAGCATATTTAGAAAAGAGCAGGAGTTGGCACAAAAACTCAGGGCAACGCTGCATTGATGATTCCTTCTTCCAAGTCTCTTGAACCTGGGAAAAAGTGAAAACATCCCTGTGTCTGCTGGGTCACTCTGTTTTTGATGCATGTGGGCACTGAGCTGAGTCTGCAATCCTCTGCAAGGCATAGTGGGTGCTGAAATGAGTCTCTCATGCCTCCCTAAATACGCTGGGTTGCCATTAGGGGTAGGGAATGGCAGTTGCCACTGTGGGTAGCATATAGGTATGGTTAACCAGTACGAGAAAGGCAGGTGCATTAGGGGGATGATTCTGCTACCTATCACCATGGCCATGTAGGCAAACAATGCTGTAGATGCCCTCCAAGACTGGATCCAGGCCTGATAGGGCCATGTAAGGGTAAGCAGCTGGAGATCAGCACGTCAGGCTGAGCAACCAATGGGTCTGGGTCTGCTGCATGGACAAGCTTTGCTAGATTGTGGGTTTATGGCACTTGTGTGAAATTTTCTGCCCTCAGAAATGAAATGCATGGGTCGTTTATCACTGAGGTCACTGGCTCCACAGCAGGGCATGCATATGAGCCACAGCGTGGAGGCGGGAGTGCTGGGTGCATCAGCCAAGCTGGCCTCACTGCCAGATCTGAAAGGAAACCTGAAGGGTTCTGAGATGCTCTGCTGGAGCATCCAGCCTTTACCTGGATGCGAGTCCCAGGAACCAACACACTTAAGGTGCTCATCTTCTGGCAGAGAGTTTTAGCATTACATAGGATTGAGCCCTGGGTTTTCAAAAGCAGGACCTTAAGCTGGGCCTGTTGCTGGGGTGGTGGGTTTTCCTTGTGGATGCCCTGGTGCTGTATGTGGCACTAGTGGCTTTGAGAGGGCAAGCTGCTAGCTGCTGCCTCAGGCTGTGCTGTCCTTCCTTGGGACAGAGGCTGGAGACTGTGAGTTGTTGCTGTCAGAAGACCTTTGGCCTCTTCTTGTCATACCAGGACCTCTTGTCATGGGCTTCCCTACTGGGATGGAAGCAATGCAGCCATCATTTCTACCTGGGGAATCTGAGGCCAAGAACAGTTAAGTGACACACCCAAGGGTAAACAGTGAGTTACTGGCAGACCAAGGATCACGTCCAGCACTCCTTGTGTTTTGCTGTGCCTTCAAGACAACATTATCTTCCTGGGAGAAGTTGGAGCATGTTGGGAGGGTTATTACAGCTTGTTTGAGGAGGTTGTGGAGCCTTCACCTTTGGAAACCTTTAATCACTTGTTGGACAAACTGCTGGCACCAGACATAGGCAGAACTGATCCTGCTCTGGGGCTGAGGGCTGTCCTAGGAGGCCTCATGGGCTTCCCCATGGGGCTGTTTTCCAGATTTCTATTACAAGCATCCTCACACAGAGCTGCTATAGGGCCCCAAGCAGTAGTCACTGTGATGATGTCTACCCCAAAGAATCAATTTCCCATCAGTCCTCACCTCTCCATGGTGTCCTGTTCCACCCAGGGCTGTACTGCCTCTGCCTTGTTCAGCATCCTGCGCTGGTGGTATCTTTTTGAGGGTTTACTCAGTGATTAACAGTGGAGATGCACCTCTATGAGTTTTGATCCTCACATTTCCTTAGCTGCAGGGAATAGGGGCAGCTATCCTGAGCAACGTGATGGAGACAGGCAGCTTAGCAAGGCCAAAAACAGACCCCCTTACTGCTGGGAGCTGACTTTGCACAGTTGATTTCAGTGGGCCAGCACTAATTTATATAGTTGGGTTATGTGTCTCTCGGGCTGCGGGCTGTGCAAATACTGCTGGTGAGTGAACATCGCTGGGGAGATGTTACATGACCAAAACGCAATGCTGTTTCAGCTGGGTAGCATTTCAGAGGATTTCTTTTTTGTACACCAGGACTGATGGGAACCTGAATTATTAAAGATCTGTCCCAGACCAAAAGAGACAATCTTCCACCTCTATTACAGTCAAGATTCTTTGCCTTCCTGGGAGAGTTCTGTGATAACCCAACCTGTGGGGCTTAGGGTTTTGCTTGCTCACAGTCTCACAGGAGCACACATTGCTTCTGTAAATGCCCTCCCGCATCCTCTGAGCACAAAGAGGGAAAACTCTCTTTGAAGGCAGCAGGATCCTTGTTTGCATAGGGATTCATGGGAAAGGCCAAAAGACTGTGCCGGCTTTCCTAAAGAAGCAATTGCTCTGCAACCCTGTCTGTCAGTCTCTCCTAGTTATGTTTTCACCAGCTATCTCACTCGAGCCCGGTTTGACAAAGAGGAAGACAGACATGCAGAGTTGTGTTTGCCCTGCACTGATGGAGCGGGCATGCTGTAAGTTCAACCTCAGTACGAGACATCAGAGAAGCCCCACCTTAGGGCGCTTCCCTAGGCTTCCCCAGCTCTGCTTTTCACCCAGCCACTTGCTTTTTCTCCCCCTGAAAATTCAGCTGCAGGGCTGCCTCTGTCACTTGTGGTTTTTTCTGGGGAAAATCTTGCTTTCTGCAGCTGGGCACCGCGAGGCGGTGGAGGAGGAGGAGGAGAAGCGATGTGCTCACAGGTCACACAGATGATTCAGAGGCTCATCTGGGACCATGGCCCCCGCAGCCTCCCAAGGCAGCACACAAGTCGTGGGGTCAGACCAGGCGCAGTGGGACATCTCCCCTTCTCGGCTGCCGTTGTCAGCCCGAGCACAGTTCTCTCTGATGGCTCCATAGCTGCGGACGGGTCCAAATGCCTCTGGGTGGCTGCAAGAGACCTTTCCGCCCTGCAGATTTGCCCACTGTGGTGCTGTCAGAGGGATTAGTGGGATTTATAAATGCAGAATCACCAGGCTGGTCATTTGGGATGAGGGAGCCTTGCATGAGGGCAGACACCTGGGGTGCCGGTTCACCCCAAAGGTGCTAAACCCTTCCTTGGGACTGATGGAGACCTGGTGTGGTGACAGCAGGGACTGCATCCCACCATAGTGACACTGGTATTGCCCATGCCCCAGTAGAGATCCCCTTCATGTGAGGTCTAATCCTGCACCTGGGTGTCCCATGGTCACAGCTGACATCCCGATTGTCTCAGTGCTGTTGTCTTCTTACCTTTCCTTCGGTGTCCTGCAGAGACAGATGATTCCTCCGTCTTCGTGGTGGGGACCGTGCTGTACCGGAACGTGGGCAACATCCTTTCCCTCCAGAGGTAAGAGGGGCTGCCTTGGGAGGGCGAGCAGCTGGGAAATCACCACGCTTTCCTACTGATCCCTCTTGTTGCAGAGCCCTGGTCTTCCAGGGAAATAGCAAAGGTCACTGGGTGCGACGAGACAGACTTTGACTCGGCAGTGCAAATATTTTGACCCCCCATTGACTGATGCTGCATGTTCAGGTGGGGCCAGGCTCATGTATTGCAGACATCGCTTGCTGGAGGGGCAGGAAGGTTTTCTCTGTCCATGCACAGCACTGTGCACCCCAGATATGAGTGGAGGCACAGTGCTGTTGCCGCTGCCACATCCCTGCTTGCTGGCTGCCTGCCACCCTTTGCCCTCCAGGAATGGATTCTCACGCTGCCCTCCTCATCACAAGGGATTTTGGGGGGTTTGACAGATGGGGGATGCTCAGCTGCCCCAATCCTCCCAAACTACGGGGGAGCTGCCAGCCACTCCAAGCCCTCTGAGAGCATCACGGCGGAAGACAGGCTCGGAGAGAGGAGAGGAGCATCACAGCACGCCTGGCTGCACATGTCTACCTTGTTCCCAGCCACTGCAAACTGCCTCGGGCACCGAAGCTTTTGTGTTCAGCACTCCCTTTCCTTTTCTTCTCTCCTCTCCCTTTCTCTCTTGCTATTTCACTCTTTTTTTTTTTTTTTTTTTTTNTTTTTTTTTTCCCCTGAGACTGGTACTGAGGGAGTAAATTAAGCATCCTAAGGCACCTTCTAAATCTGTTCTGCACTGATTAGCGTGAGCCCATTTACCATAAACACCAGGGCATCTCTCCTCACTGATAATCATTTAAATACCTACAGATTTAGCACTGGCAATGGCAAAAGAGCTCCAAGTGAGTGCAGAGAGGAATTAGCAAGCCAGCCAACTGTATTCTGTAATATCTTCCATTACAGCACTGGGAATTAGATCAGAAGGGCAATAAACATCATTGGCTCAAATGATCCAGCAATATTTCAGCTTTCTCTGGCCAAGCAGTGAATGAGCTCTGATAACCAGCAGCTGCAGCAGCCACAGCCTCTGAACAGCTTTCCCACGGGAGATCTGATTTAAGACGTTTCTTAATTAAAGGACAGTCCCTCTTTAAAAAATCCAGAGTCCTGAATCACCTGTGGAGATTCAAAGGAAAAAAAAAATAAAAAAGAGAATACCTCTGACTTCACCACTGTGTAAACGGACACAGCGAGAAAAAGGGGAATGCCTTTAAATAACCGTGTAGCTGTATAGCACCAGCCTATGGGGTAAAAATATTTCTGACCACAAAGAAGGAGAGCAGCTATGCCTGGGTACACATGAGGAATAACGACCCAGATCCTGGGTTTGACCACAGTGATTCAACGCAGAGTGATTTTTTTTCCTAAAAGAAAAAAATGTAGATTTAACTCAGCAAACAGCACCAGCTGAGTGGTTCCTAATTGTCCCAATTTACCTCCCCCAAGCAGCAATTCCTTATCTGAGCCACATGTTGCTCTGTCCCCTTGGATCCAGAGAGCCCTGTGGTTCTTGGCAGTTGTGACAACTGAGATGGGATACACATGATGCCTGATTTTTCAAGCCAGGGAGGTGAGCGGCGCTTGGTCCCAGCTGAGCACTACTGCAGAGGATGCATGCAGCAGTTGGAGAGTCAACAACCTGGCACCTGACAGCCCCGTGTACTAAACAGCATGTTTACAGCTGTTTGTACACTCTTTACGGCCACGCAGGAGCCCTCTGGGCTTGTCTGACCTCCTGTCCAAGTCAGATCTTGATGTGTTTTGTTTTCTTCCCAGAAGATGGGTTGCGACATGCTTTTACGAAAGACAACTCATCTTCTTCCTGAAAGATTCCCCGTGATGCTGAGTCCCTCACCTCCCCCGGCAAGCTGCTCAGATGCTTAATTACCTTCTCTGCTAGGAGACTGTCTCTTATTTTAAGGTTGAATTTGTCTGACTTTCACTTCCAGGCACTGGGCCTTCGGGTGGGCGACTGAAAAATCCCCCACCTGCAACGAACTGTCAGACATGCCTTTCAACAGAAATCTTTTGTCTGGTTTTCTAGCACCTGGATCAATTTTGTGTCTCTCCTTTGAACTCTCTCCACTCTTTTCCCATCTTGAAGTGGAATTGAACTCAATGGTACAGTGGCATCCTGACAAGGAGGGATGCAGAGAGAAGATGACTGCTTCATCTCCTTGTTCCTGCACAAGATCACTTCTGTCCTTTCTGTCACAACTCTTTGCACTGAAGTCAATCTCCCCGTGTACATTTTGGGAAACAGCTCCCCAGAACAGAGCCTGTAGCTCTGCACGCAGACCTTGCACTCTCCAAGCTCAGATGCCTTTCCTGACTCTTGGATGCCCTGGGATAACTTCTGGTTGGGCTGTGACTACTTGGCCATTAAGCAACCTTCACAGTCTGCACACAAGTAACTTCTGTGTGCTAACGACTTGCTGAAAGATCAAATGCTTCTTCTGCTTTTGTTTACCACATCAATCCTCATGCGGTCTGCAGCCTTCAAAAGGATGTTTCTGTGTCATCTAGGTTGCTCATGCAAATATTCAACAGCACTGAACCAAGAGCTGACCCTTACAGACCAAGCTACTAATGAAGACATGCACTGGTGTTTACCTTTCAGCAGCTCCCGTTTTTAGCTTATCTACAGCTGCCTACATTTCAAAGCTTAGAGCTGATATTTACTCCCATTGATGTCCCCCTTTACTCTTCCTTTGTAGAGTGATATTTATGCTTTTATTGCTTCTTTCTTTTTTTTTCTTTTTTTCTTTTTTCTTTTTTTTTTTTTTTTTTTTTTTTTTTTTTTTTTTTTTTTTTTTTTTTTTTTTTTAAGGAAAATGTGTTTTGTTTTTTCTTTACCCTGCTAAAAAAATGTTGTTGTTCCCTTTGGTGTTGGTGGAATAGTGGCTTTCTGACCATCCGCTTACACATCCATGGACAATTCCAAGATTTTTTGGTTTTGGGCTTTTTTTAACCCACTTGCTGTTAAGCAAGGGCAAATCTTTTCCATGTAATTCTTTTGTAAAAGGAAGATAAGACCCAGAAAGAAAGGTGAAAGATTTTGCCAATGCCTGTAGATTTGGTGGAAATCTGGACAGGGAAAGATTTCTCTTCCCCATGGGTGCCAGAAGGGCTGGGACAGCCTGATGCTGGGCTACCACTCCACTACCGATTCCTTCATGGTAAACTTAGAGGGGCAGCATTTTCAACTGATGGTTGTGGGGACCTTTTGCTTATTTAAACACCCAGGTCTTTTCCTGCTGCAAAAACACCAGGAACCCCTGTGTATTTAGATGTCCAGTGTCCAGGGAAGTGCCTACAAAGGGTTTGGCTTTCCAGGGAGCAGGAGCACAGGTATCGGAGATATGTCCTCCCTTATTGCCTCTCCCAACAGTCAAATATGCTAGGGCTGCCAGATTTATTAGAGCATTTGTCTGGGCACAGACATTTAAACATCCACGGGAAGGGTTTGGCCTCTTTCCATTTGCTTTGGATCCTCAGAGGATGGAGATACACACCAGTGCCTCTAGTAGTGAACTGAACAGGATCACATGCTGCCCCATGGGTACACTGTTAAAGTCCACCATGCCCCTGCCCAACACTTACTGCAGTGCAGACTAAGCCAGCCTTTGAGATGAAAAACAGGTTGTTTTTTTTTTTTTTTTTTTTGAAAGGACATGAAATGAGCTCTGTTTCCTGATGTCAGGGACAGAAAATGGGTCCAGGACCATTTTATTACTGGGATAGATACAGTCCAATGGCTTTAGGGGTC
Source organism: Phoebastria nigripes (assembly GCA_035582835.1). NCBI lineage: Eukaryota > Metazoa > Chordata > Aves > Procellariiformes > Diomedeidae > Phoebastria > Phoebastria nigripes. The sequence goes on from JAYKAV010001665.1 coordinate 4,175,565, forward strand.
TATGTGGTTCATAAAATGTTCTGATTCCTGGAGGAATAAATGTAGAGTGGCTGTGAGGGGAGCTCAAAGGGCAGAGGATGGGGTCCATCAGCAGCAAGTGTCTTTGATGGTATTTTAAAGTAATGGGGCCAACTCCTTCTGCACTATGTACACTAAACCTTGTACCACCAGTGACGAAGGCAGTCAGTGGGACTCACTGTTCTTCTCCCTCAGTACCCTTTAAAACATCTTTTTCCCCTCTTCTTCTCAGGAACAGCACTGTTCTGAATTCCAAAGTCATCTCTGTGACTGTGAAGCCATTTCCCCGGTCTCTCCTCACCCCCTTGGAAATTGAATTCTCCCACCTGTACAACGTAAGTCTTTCCTGGGAACCTGCACCATCCCGCAGCTGTGTTTGCTTCTGCATAACAGGAATGTGTTGGTGCAAAGGAAGAGGTGGTTTTGCTGGGGTCCTGAGCTCTCTTTGCCAATGCAGGACCCTTCGGTCTCCCTTAACGCAGGCTGCCGAGGCACTTGACTGCCACCCTGAGATTGGGCTGCTGTTGGTGTCCTGTTGGTGCTCACTGCCAAGGATGCACTGTATGGGTCAGCCTTGCAAACCTTGCCTGCTCTGTGCTCCTTACTCAGGCATTGCCAATGCAGGAGGAGGGTGACAGCACTACTTGCACAGGGAACACGGACATACTTGTCCCAATTCACGCCATTTCACTGTGGGCATGATCATGGGAGAACAACTGTGCACCCATTAAAAAATGGGCTATAACAATGATCTTCCTTGAGGAGGGGAAGAGGGAGGGGAAAGGTTATTTCCATTAATGCTTGCAATGTTCTTTGCGGTCCTCAGATATTACCAGAGACATGAATATTACTGTTACTATCAGTGCTTTAAAAGAGCCCCTCCAGGTTCCCCTGCTCAACCCTAAGCAGATACATGTGATGGACATTTACAGATCCCAAGGCCTTTTCTTGTTGTGGGTTTCAGATGGCTCTGTAAGATTAATATTAGATCCATCGTGTCTTTGCTTTGGACTTTCTGGGAAGGATTTTCCAGAGTGGTCTAAGACAGCTGCAGCTGGAGTCAGTGGTAAACATCTCCAAGGGGACTTTAAACACACCTGGCCACCTCCTGCAGGGCTGTGGCTCTTCTGAGGACCGTGTCCCACAAAAAAAACATGCTGTATTTGATCCACTTTCCAGAAGGGAGCAGCAAAAGGATTCTGTGTGAGAGGAGGAAAAAGGAAGAACATCAGTAGGTTGAGTCAGGAAAGATGCAGAGTCAAATCCTTCTGCAGTGGTGTTGATGTAGAACAAACTGAGGTCCATTTTATTCTTGCCTTTCAAGCCAAGGGTGAAAGACGTTATTCCAAGGACTCAGATCTGCGACTGCCTATCTTGAGTATCACAGACTCACCATGCTTAGAGCCATGGAAGCTGTTCTACAGGACCTGCATATTTCATTTTAGTTGCTCCAAATACCCCATAAACAGCACGGCACTGATTTGCTTCATTTTTCTCTTTCTTCTCTCCTGGCAGGGAACCACCAACCAGACCTGCATCCTGTGGGATGAGACTGATGGGTGAGTTCTGTGGGTTTCTCTTTACTCTCACGGGTCCGTTTGCTTTTTGGGGTGAAATAATCACAAATTTAGCAATGATGTGTAAGTTTGTTGCAGCCACTTGCTCTCTCTACTTAGTTTTTTCTTACGTCCACCTTCACGACTGACAAAGTCCTTCACCCTGGTGGGGAGTGCTCCTTCCTTCACACAGATGCATCCCTTCTTACTGCATTGTCTTTTAGTGCCAGTTGAACTGGGTCTTATATTTAAAGATCTGCAGTTAGATGTTGTCAGTATAACCCATGTAGGGCCCTGTGCACCAGGAGCATTGTGTATCTGTACCAAGGAAACATCTCTCAGCATCCGAGCAGGGATGTTCATGTGTACTTCTGCTCACAGGGAGGAGTGTTTGCATTTTCCTTTGATGCTTTGGACCCCAGCCTACATTTTGCAAAAGTGGCCTCTTATTCTGACTCTTCCAATTTTGGATTCTCCTGCATGAGGAATAAGTGAACTGAGACCCAGGACTGTGGAGTTATTCACAGATTGCCCTAAATTGAGCTCAACATAGCAGTGCTTGGGTCTCCTCAGTGCTCAGCCCGAATTGTTCACCATAAGGAGAGTAATGCAAAATCAGAGCCCACTTGCAAATACAACTTACAGTGGTGAAGTAGGTGTTGTGCTGCTGTGATATAGTAAAATTATTTCTGCAAGGATTCCTGCAATGACTGGTGCTGTTCAGGGGGTGTTGAGTGATGTGATTGTTGTCAGCAGGGAAAAAAGAAATCCAGAGTTACCACAAAGAGTCAGGACCATAAATCCCACATGGGAATTAGATGTCAGAGAGTGTGTATCTTAAAAAAACCAAAAGTACGCTCTGAAAGTGTGGTTTTAAATCCTGAGTGAGCTTGACAAGGATACAAAGTTTTTGATTTAGTGGTGGTTTTACTTCATTGACTTTTGTATCTCAGTTTGAGGACCAACCTGACTTCTTTTCTGCTTACAGTCAGTTTCTCTCCTTGAGATCTCATCCATTTGGCACATACCTCTGTATTTATTATTATTATTTATTATTATTATCTGAGGCATCTGAAAAATGATTCTATTCTTCTCCTTTTATGCTCCATTAAGTAGCATATACACACATAGGCGGGCAACATATTTGCAGTCAGCTTACCGTTCTTGTTGGTCTGTGATTAATTTGGCATGTATGAGTGGATCCAAAGCAAAGCTGAAGAACCCAGAGGGATTCCCTGCTTGTGAAATCACACCCATGTTGTAGCTCAGGGCAGAACTTGTCCCTCTGGCTTGTAGTGAAAGTTGCTCCAGCATTAAAAGACGGTTGGGATGCAGGAGCAAGGTCTGCCCCTCGTGTGCTATGCTGACCTCACACATCAGGATGCAGGTGAACCTTCATGAAATTACTAAAATGGGATTTTATCATATTACTGAGTCTGTAGTCAGCCCAAAGTAGAGGGTTGTCTATAGGTGGGCAAACTCAGGAGGAGGCTTGGATAGCAACTGGCCTGCTCTGCTAAATCTGTTGTCTCTCCATGCTGGAATGGGATTAAAGCACTTGTATACAAATCCATTTTTTGGCAAGTAAAGGCAGAAGTTGGAACCAATGCCCCTTCTGGTCTGCACAGCATCTCGTTGTTCTTGGCTTTCTAGGTTCTCGAGAGAGGGTTATGTCCAGAAGGATGGAGGTGTTTCCCTGTTATGCTCAGAGCTGGATTTAATTAACTGTAGTCTGAGCAAGAAAAGAGCAAAATCCACTTTGCACACGGTTGGATCTGAGGGAGAGTGGTGGCATTCAGGCTGGGTACATATCTGTTGGAGCTGGCACTGAAAGGTGCCTGGTACGAGAAAGATGAAGGGTTGCCCAGTGCTGAATGTGGCTTGAGAAGCTTGAATGCCATTGCTGATCTGGAGACAAAACAATGCCCAGCTCAGCGTCATCACCTCTGCCTTGTCCTGGGAGGTCTGGCTGCTCCATGTACTTGCTCCCAAGGCTTGGCAACTTGTTTGGCTGCCTTTCGTCTCTCTGAGATCATGGGGTGTTAGTAATGCTTTCAGTCTTTAATCCTTGCAACTCCACGGCATCAAAGGATGGGCTCGTAGCTAAGAGTTGAGCAGAAAATTTCTTGGCACTGACGCTGTCGTTCAGTTGTCAAGGATGGTTTCCAAAACCCCAGCAGATTGGTTGCGCAAATGTTGCCGCTAAGACTCTGCTTTCGGTGTGTGTTGGGGTGTGTGTGTGCACGTTTGCAAGTGTTTTCAACCAACATTTGTGATCTCAAGCGGTTGAAAAGTCCAAAATCCTGATGTCAGCAGATTTTGCTAGATCCGATCTGGTGAGCTCTGGCAACGGGAGCTGCAAAGCTGTTTGTGCAACATTTTAAAGCTGATTTGCTACCACTGCCACTTTCTGGGAAAGTCTAATGAAAGGCAAACTATGCAAACCCTGTTCTCCAGGCCTAAATGCTCACTTGAACGGTACTCTGGAGTTCTCAAGGGTTTTGTGTCACAGTTTTGGATAATTGTTTCTTGTTTGGAGCAAGGATTTTTAGGTTACGCCCTGGACCTGTTTGTTGCCTGGTACATGGTAGAGATTGTGACTGGTGACCCTGAGCCAGGAAACCCTGAGGTTCAGCCACATTTATGTGGGTTCCTCTCTTTGCTCCCACCTTCTCCTTCCTGCCACCCCTCTCTTTAAATTGGAGGTTTTCCCACTGATCAGTCTCATAAGACAGTTGTGCAAGCGCGTGAATCTCAGGAAATCCCATTTCTCAGCTCTGACCAATTTAATGGCTTTACAGCTTCGTTTCTCTGTCTGTTACTCACCCTGCCATATTCCCGGTAGAGCCCAAGCCAGCCTGCTTGCTCAGAAGACACTGCTGGCTCTTAAGCTTGCTCTTTTGCAGGCTCTCCATGATCCTGCTCCAAGGCTGGCTGGCCAGTGGGACCTTCCCTATGTTCACAGTCATCCATCTGAGGCTGTGGATCTTGGAGATCCAAAATCCACCTGATTCCAGTGAACCAGCCTCTGGATTTAAACCCTTGCAGCCGATGTGACTGAACAGGTACAGAGGCAGGAAACTGGAATTGATCCTTACATGAGAGCTCCTACCTGTTACTGCAGCCACCTGAGCCTTCAGTCCCATCCAAAACATGTCACAGCCCTTTAAAGGCCAGTTAAAATCCATGGGCCGTGAAGGGTTGAACCGTAAAATTGCAATTAGAACAGACAATTATCATGTGGCCATGTGCTTCCTCCAAGACAGAGTTGTTGAACAGAGCACTTAAAAAAAGAAAAAGAGGAAGAAGCCCCGAGTGTTCATTCATTTGCATTTAGATAGATATTTAAGCTTGTGATATTAATAATGGATTTTTGATTTATTAATCCTAGCCCCTTTGAGTGACTGTTAAATTCGTGGGTGGCACCTCTCCATCTCTTTTCTCTTCCTCTTGCCCCCAACTGCTCATGTCATGAAATAAGAGGGGAGAAGATCAGGGACTAATTTCTGTTGTGTTGGGTGCTGCAAGTATGATTAATGAGCTTAGCACTAGCTGGGTAAATTGAAAGTTGAAATCAGAGAATGATATGGGATTCTTTGGCTCTCCTCCAAGGGTATTCATCTGGAGTAATTATTAGCTGCTTAGCCTTGCTGAAGTTAAAACTCAGGCAGGATCTGGTCTCCTGCTCCCTCTTTCTCCTACTGGGACAGGACGGAGGGAGTTGATGGATGCAGTCATCTTATGTGCTTTTGTGTTCTTATGCATCACCAGATTTGTATTTCTCACCTGCCTTGCTCTGGTGCACAACAGGGATGCCATGTGGCAAGGGGAACGGGGAGACAGTTGCCAAAGTTTGTGGTTAGCGGTGGCAGCATTGCTTCATGGCTGCAGCAGAAGATGCAGGGCTAGTTAGTGTTACAGAGCAGTCCTGCTACCCCATGGGACTGATGAGTCTGTGTACTCAGAAATCCAAACCTGGGTTTTGGCATTCTTTGAGCGTGGGATCAGGTCAAATGATGGGGACTGTTGTGAGATGAAAGGGAAGAGTCACAAGCCATCAAGTGTCTGCAGAGAGACCATGAGATTAGACTGACTGTCTGCTGCCATAGATAGACCCACAGCCACAGGTGAATGCTAATTCTCCCCTCCAGCATGCCCTGCCTTGGTGACAGCAGGGACCAAGCCAGCCAGCTGGGTCTTGTATTTTAGGTCATGGTGCATGAGAGAGCATTGTGCCATGCCAGTGTGAAATCCTGTCCCATACCTGCAGAGGCTGAGATCCAACAGATCTGCATTGCCAGGGGACCTCTCATCCCACAGGGAATGCTTGCTGCCTGGCTCCAGCCATCAACTTTTCTCTGCTTCTCTGTCTCCAAGACGAGCATAATAATAGCTAGGCATTATAATAACTGATCTTGAGAGGCCTTCCAAACCTTCACAAATATTTGCATAAAAGGCTTTTTGCTCTTGGAAGAGGAAAGTGCCTCAGGAGTCTGTGGTTTTGATTCAAGGACACTCTTACCTTCCCTTGGGAAAGATCATCTGCTCCAGTAATTAAAGCCTTTAACCTATCTAACTTAGGAAATGCAGACCTCACTGTTTAGGAAGGTGCCCTGTGTGCAGCAAGGTTAGGCATGGAGAAGAAGACGAACAGTGCAGCAGCTAGCGGGGCAAGGTTAAATCACATCCTCCTGGCTCTGGGCTGGATTTGATGCCCAGCCGAGGTCAGGCAGAAATCTCCCCCGAGGGTTCGCAACTGCACGGAGCGGTGTTTTATGATGCTGCCAAACAAAGTAGATGATCAATCTGTCCCTGTTTGGAAACTTACAGGATCCTAAAATATAGCTCACAGATGCTGAGGACAGTCCTGCTCATGGGCTCTTTTCAGACAGGAACCGCTTGAAGTGTAGGGTGTATATTGGTCCTTCAAGGGGATGGTTGATAGAGCTATGTGGACCAAGGGCTGGCAGAACTGAAGGTGATCACACAGAATTGCAATCCACAGGGAGAGCTCTGCAGTGTCATACTAAGTTTTTGGGGGTGTTTTTATTTGTTTGTTTTGTCTGGAACACCTCAGAGGAGCCCTCAAAACATCCTAGAAGGAGGTATTGCCTGTCAGCCACCATAATTAGGTAGGGTAATTTGGCGTGTTTATGGTCCAGCCATCCCATGAGTCTTGCAGTGCAGCTGCTTTGCCTGAAATTCCTATTTTCAGGGCGGGATGTCCACTGTGTAATCTACAGAGTCCCAAGCTGTCCGAATTTCTGACTGCATGCCCTACATGATTACAGGAAAGTCGTGTACTGATGCATGATACAAAGGCAGCGTGAGGAGCAGGACACAGTGTAGGCTCCATGGGCTTTACCCTACTTTTTGAAAGCCTCTGATGCACTGGATAAAGAGAAAGGCAGGAAGTTTTCTTTTCTATGCTTTCTGGGACTTTAACGCGATCTCAGTCTTGGTGGTTACTCACTGGTTTCCTTTGGAGGGCATGAACAATAGGTCCATTTCTTCTACTACTCCCTGCCACCAGAAAAACGTCACAGAGAAGGGGTTGTATCTATAGCATCCCAGGGACACTTTTTTCTCATTACATCAGTTGATCCATCTCCCAATGCCTGTGTTTTGAAGAAAAGTTTTCTAAAGTCGGGAAACAGCTTCCCTTTTCTTCTGTCCATCACCATTAATGGCCCTGCCAGAGCTGTAGATCAAGCGGTAACAGAGCCTGCCTATGCTGACAAAGATGGATGAGTCCCCCCAGATACAGATAGGGAGGGAATCTGTTGCAGCCCCAAAGACCCATGAGAAATCAGTGCACTTCTCTCCTCTTCGGACCTATGCATGACATATTATATATCTTCTACTGCAACACTCCAGCTGGCTGTAGGGGAGCAACATTGCCAGTGACATGCCCTTCGTGTGATCCCTTGCAGGGTGTTCGTGCTGAGGGTTACCAGTACCCCTGTTCCAGGTCCATTGCCCTTAACTAGCATCTTTGTTTTCAGCTCCACCTGCAAATACTGCCTTTCCCGAGTGCTCCTGTGTAGGTATTGAGGGGATGTCTGTGAAAGAAGGCAGCATTGTACTTGCAAAGCCTGTCTACACAGGGGCATGCAGGGACGTTAATCTGAATATTGTCATTAGTTCCCCTGTGTTAAACCCAGTTAAAAGTACCCCCTAATTCAGTCTGTCTGACTGCACTTGCAGTGTGCAACCAGGCAGATTGAATTATGGCCCCAGGAGCCCCTTTTTAGCCTTGGATGAGAGTAGACAAAACAGGGCTAATGCAGTGAAACCCAGTCACACCTCTAGAGCCTGAGGATTTAGCTTCCCTGCTCAGCCTGGGTTCTGGGGCTGCTGGAAGCACCAAGCAGAACTGCTTCCAGGGGACTATTTTCCCAGGCATCTGCCTTACCCCGAGGCCACCTTTTCCTGGAAACACTTTGTCACCTGGACTTCCAGGTGCTGCAGGAAAGAAGTGGTCCAGTTCCTGGTTAGCACAAAGCAGGTGGCACAGGGTACCAGCAGACCGCAGGGCTGTGCCCATCCCCATTCGGGAGAGGAGTCACATTTCTTTGGCCTTTGCTGAGCTGCTGCCCAGCAGTCAGCATTGTCTGTGGGACTGGCAAAGCAGGAGCTGGTTTATTCTCCAGCGCCTTTCACAGCACAGGATGCAGGAGAAGCTGAGCAGCATGATACAGGGCTTCTGCTGCCTGCTGACAGAGCATGGTTTAATGGCTTTCGACAGAAGGGAAAGGGGGAGAGGAGAGAGGATTCAGAGGCTCTGAATCAAATGCTCCAGCTTTTCCCTCACTTCCCCTAGTAAAGGGGTCAGGAACAAGGATGGAATAAATCAATTCCCTTTACAGAACTGGCAGAAGCCAGACACTGAGACCTGGAGGATGCTCCCACTGGGAAGGGGTTTTGGGTTCAGTGGTGTGATTCCCAACTTCAACTCAGCGCTGAGTGTGCGCTGTGAGCCAAAGCACCACGGGGTTCAGGATGGCTTGTATATCCACACGTGTGCGTGCTATGTGTTCATATAAAGGCACATGTGCAAAATATGTGCAAGGATATAAAAGGGTGAATGCGTGGGAACAGGTGAGTGCTGGTGCCTGAGTGTGAGTACGGACACATGCGAGTGTGTTTCTGTGCACAATCAGGGCTGCAGGGTGTTGGTGGTGTGTCAGTGTGAACGTAAGCGCACATGAGGTATGCAGGTATCTGCAAGTCCAAGGTGGTATTTGTACACACGTGTTTGTGTGTGGACAACACAAAAGTACGTGAGCATACGTACAAATGTACACAAGTACCCAGACAAGGCTGTTAACCCAAGCCATCCTTCATTTGTGCAATGAGTCTCCAGCTACATGTGCACAAGATATGTTTAAATGCACGCAGGAGCTATAGAGTGTTTGTGTGTGTGTGTGCAGGGGAACGCACACACACAAACCTCTGCACGGCATGCTGTGCCTGCCAGACTGGGGTTGCGCGTTTTGCCTGCATCCCTGCCTGCTCTCTTTATTTACAGCTGTTTGCTCTGAAGCCACGATGCCCTTTACTCATGTTCCCTTTGCGGATGGGAGGGGATAAGTATAGAAGCCACGTGCCCTTCCGTGGCCATCTGCCATAGAAGTGCCAGGCTGCTGAGGGTTTTCGGTGGCACGTGGTGGAAGTCCAACTTGACTTCCCAGGTTGCATGAAGGCATTCCAGGCCCACTCCCTGGTGCACTTCTGCTGCATTTCACTTAGTGTTTGTCTGTGTGGTACCTTGTATGCTCTGAGAATGTAATAACACAGTACAGGCACCTATATGTGCTGGTGGAGAGCTCTGATTCACAGATCCAGGCCTTTAAGTGTGGGGGAAAAAAAGGAGGCTGGGGAAACTTGAAGCCTACCCTTGGTGTGCTCTAACTCCAATGACTCAATAGCCAACAGGGTGCAGCTTTGAAGCAACTTCAAGGCAGGCTCAGGTGCATAGAGAAAAGACAAACACCTGCACCACCGGCATGCTCAGCACCCTCTGCGTGTAAAATTCAGAGTAGAGTCACTGTACCTCCATGTACTTCTTTGCTGGATTGATTTTATTCTCCCTTTATGAGCACAAGAAAGCCTGCCTGGATCCAGAGCAGGACTTCCCTAATGGTTCTGTCTCTAAGCCTGCAGATTCTATCACCATTCTGAGGATATCGTGTCTGTATCCTCTGGAGTGTTGTTTGGCTTTGCTCGAAGCTGAAGGCTGCAGAGCAGCCTGTGCATGATGTGAGGAAAGTGTGTTATGACCACAAGTATCTCAGGGCTGGGGTTGTCCAAAGCACAGACCATCAGCACTAGGTAGATGCTCAAGCAGATTACGTCTTATGTGTGTCTGTTAAGAACACAAGAAAAAGTTTCCCCATCAGGCTTCTTTGCTCAACTTCCTTTCAAGACTGAGGCAAGTTCAGATGAATTTCTTAAAATGCCTCATTTTTGAATGAATCCATGAACTACACCGGCATGCAAGCCAGAAACACAGCAGTACCCACCATAATCACAATAATTTCAGATTGCTAAAATATGGGGGGCTCAGTATTTCTTAAAATCTGTTGACAACCATGTAAGAGTTTGTTCTTTCTCTTTACTGATTGGGCTAAAGAAAACCCTCCTGAGTTGGTATTCTTAGCGGGTCTCTTGCCTGCTTTGTGAATCAGCCACAAAAAACCACCAGCACATACTCCATAGCCCAGGCAATGGATTGCCCTACACTGGGGATCCTAACTGGGGGGGCAATATTGCCCCTTCCAGTCCCAGATACCTTGCAGAGCTCTCACTTCCATGGGAAATGGTCAGGGTGCAGAAACAGGTTTATGAGTCCGTGTCATTGCTCAGGGGTGTGTAGGACTGATGGACGTGGGGGAAAAGTGCTGAGAACTGGCACACTGTGAATAAGGATGGGCAAAGTTTGCCCCTATTTTTGAAGAGGAGAAAAGGACTTGTTTTCATTTTCACCTGACTGCTTGTGCACCACACTAGGAGCTGAAATGTTCTGCTAAAACATAGCAGCAAAAAGAGAACATAGTGCCTGGCATACAGCTTTCATCTAATGATGGATGAACTTTCTGTGTGTCTGGGCAAATCAGTGTAAGCTTTGTGCCTCAGTTTTCCCTGAGTCTACTGTGCTAATAACATCAGACAGCTCGTCATGAAATCTAGGAGCGAGGAGCTCCATTAAGTGATAGTAAGTAACAAAAATAAGTATTATTACTTATCACTGAGAACTGATTATCTAAACATGAGTTTTATGATTGAACTGGTCATCCATGCAAGATGAGCTCACATCGTGTCAGCTTTGCCCATCACGCCTCGGTCGTGTGAGCAGCAGCGAGTGCCGCAACGTGAATTTTAGTCTTCACGAAGCGGAATGGGACCAGGGAGGCTCAGGGCAATCACTGCGAGACTGAGCACGCGATGGCACGGGACACCAGCCTGTGCATTCCACCGGCTGCCTGAGCTAATGGTGACCTCTCAGTCGCGTGGCAGAGCAGATTAGCAAATGCATGCAACATCCAGCTCGCTCTGACAACCAGCTCAATGCGGAGCATGGCAATTTCTCCCACCGCAGGGAGAACYGATGTCTTGCAGCCAACCTGCTGCCCAAGTGGGAAGAGCAGGGGCAGGCAGACCCATAGGGCAGGCAGCGCTGAGCCCTCCTGGAAGGCAATGGGCAAAGGTCTCCTCCCAGATGTGACAGAACCTCTTTGCCCTGACCATTGGATTTGTTGGGATCCACTTTAAYCCTCAGTCAGGAGCTGCAGAAAGAAAAATAACTGACGCAGCAAGGTCAGAAAGCCCCATTACATGGCATATAATGATTTTCAGACTTGTCAAGGCCCTTTCCAGGGCTTTGCAAATACTTTGATTCAATTACAATAATGACCCTTTGGAAGATGAGTATTAATCTCCCAGAGCAGCCCTCTGCTTTAGGCCAGAGCTGCCTCTCAAGGTGGTTTAATGTACATGTGCAATGTTGGTGGGATGGTAAGTCAGGCAGGGGAGTTGCTGCCTGTCTCTGATGGAGAGCCAGGGAACAAATTCACCCTCTGCCAAAGCCTGGTGCCTGGCAGGATGGCCTTAAGCCTGACCCAGCAAGAGCCTACATCTTCCTGGGGTGAATTCTGCAGGTTTCAGGTCAGTTTTTCTTTCTGGTGTGGATGGAAGTGCAGGCAGCAAAGTGGGTGGGAAGTACATCAGTTCCCTTAAGCTTTTGGTGATGTATCCAATCTACCATCAGCTAGGCAAGGGGACAAAACCAGAAAGGGTCATAATTGCATTGATGAGTTATGGGCTGTCCTCAAAAACCTAACTGCTGTCATTTGCAGGTGGGGAAGGAGAAACCGAGGGAGTGATTTATCCACTGTCACCAAGAAGGAGCAGAGCTGAGCCACAATTCAGGTCTCCTGTCCTCTTTTATGGCTGTGCTGGTGGCTCTGAATAAAAGTTAGCTATGTCCTGTATTGGGRGAACAGCAGCCCAGAGGAGGCAAGGATCCAGGAGAACGCTACTCTTTTTTTAGCTGTGGATATTATTTATTTAATGGTGGTTTTAGCTCATACGTCAAATCTTAAGGAATGCTGAGCATCCTTCAAACCTCAGCAAGGCTCCTGACAGCTTCAAGGGCACTCCACAGGATTTGGCCCAGGGATTATCAATATGCATGTGAATTTTTTTCCGATTTCAACCTTAATCTGGGGCTGGGGCACAAGTGCTGCAAAGGGCTGTTTGCAGGTCTTTTGACTGTCAGCTGGGGTATCTTTGTCTTTGATCTTCCATATGGGCCCAAATGAAAGCTGCAGTAATGTATCACTGCTATTGGGAAATTTGTTGTGTTCAGGCAGACCCTTTCCAGTCCATGTGTCCCATGCATCGGTCAAAACTGTGCTGGAGACTTTGCCAACATTTAACAGCATGTGCCAAGGGCCTGTTTAGTTATTGGTAGTGATGAGTGAGGCAGAGCACTGCAATGCAAATATCTAAAATCCAGGCAGCTTCAAGGAAAAAAAGTGTCTCCGGAGCTGCTGCACACGTGGCAACACAAGGAGAGCGGAGGGATCTCCCTGTGTCTAATATTATTGCAGGATCTGGGTCCAGGCTGGGAAAATCATCCTCCAGCTGCACAGTTACCTGTAGGGAAGGGATTTTTGATGCCTAAGGCATAATTTACACATGCCAGCACATGGGGAGCCAGCGTGAGTGCAGTGATAGGAAAGGTTGTATTGCAGCCCTAGCATCTTTGCAGTCATTAAAGTTGCRCTGATTAGTCCCAGAAGAGAATCTGCTGTCCATCCCCAAGAGAAAAAACTTAGGCTGAGGGGGGAGATTGAACGTGCTTTGACTGAAACTCCTGTAACAGGGCAGGGGAGGAAACAAACTGCAGCTCAGAACTGGCATTGGCTCAGCATGATGGAGCAGACACACAGGAGACCCCCATGCCCACACAAGGAATGGTACGGAGATGATGAATAGAATAGAATAGAGTAGAATAGAATAGAATAGAGTAGAATATTTTCAGTTGGAAGGGACCTACAATGATCATCTAGTCCAAGTGCCTGACCACTTCAGAGCTGTCCAAAAGTTATCAAGGGCATTGTCCAAATGCCTTTTAAACACTGACAGGCATAGGGCATTGACCACCTCTCTAGGAAGCCTGTTCCAGTGTTTGACCACCCTCTCTGTAAAGAAAGGCTTCCTAATGTCAAGTCTGAAATGATGGGGAGGTGCATCCCATCACAGTGTTCTCAGGAGTATTATGTTTGTGGGACAAAAATTGTTTTGTTTTTTTTCATGTAGCTATAAAAAGAAATCCCCACCTCCACCCCCGCTTCTTGGAGGCTGCTGCATTTCTCTCCGCTCAGGCATTGGCATCTCAGAAGTATTGTTAGAAATGGCATTGGGCATTTCCCCACTTCCCAGTTCATTTCCACCCAATTCATTCAGTTTACAAGTGCAAAAGATGCTTTTGCTAATTGCCAGCTCTGTCAGCTCCTCCTGGGATCTGGAAAGCAGCTGAGATTGTCCTGCCTGTTACATACATTCAGGGCAGGTTTAGATTGGACATTAGGAAAAATTTCTTCACGGAAAGGGTTGTCAAGCATTGGACCAGGCTGCCCAGGGAAGTGGTTGAGTCACCATCCCGGGAGGTATTTAAAAGACGTGTAGATGTGGTGCTTAGGGACATGGTTTAGTGGTGGACTTGGCAGTGCTAGGTTAACGGTTGGACTCGATGATCTTAAAGGTCTTTTCCAACCTAAACCTATGATTCTATGATTCCATGATCTTCAGCAGCAGTAAAGAGCTGTTGCCTCTGTCTGTGAAACAGGACTTATATGACTCCTTTTACTGTCATGCCTGAGTATTTCACAGCCTTCAGTGTGCTGTTATTGCAACTAGAGCTGAACAAAAAACTCCTTTTCTAGGTCACTCACAGTTCTGAAGTTTCTTCAACATTTACCTTTACATAGATTAATGTTTTAGGAGAGTTTTGGTGAACAGAAAAGGCAGGAGAAAGCACCATTGGTCAAATGACAAATGTCACTTTGCTTTTGAGGCTTTCACGGTTAAGATGGCTTCAAAATGCAGCAAAACTGACAGTAACTCTCAGAACATTTCTGCTGCTCTGAAGCTGGAGCCATGTGAGGACCTGCTCTCAGGTCCCCTGAACATGGGACTTGCAAGGAGCGTTTTTGTTCTCCTGGCCTCCCTCTCCCTATCAGAAGAGGTGGCCAGGGAGCCCCCAGCTTGTGAGCAGCACTCCTTCACTTTGACATCGCTTGTCATCTCAGGAAAGAAAGAAAGATCAAACAGGAGGATGGAGTGGGAGCTGTCACATCCACTGTACGTTTCCTGCTCAATTCTGTTACCCTTGGGCAGGTGAAGGCTGGGACCAGCAGCTTCATCACTTTGGTCCTAACCTGCCTGTCTACTTGCTGTTCAGTGTGTGTGGAAGACCTTGATTCACAAGCCAGCAATGCTGGCAGGGGCATTTGGATGCGTTGGGGGAGAATACAGCAAGCCTGTACCAGCACACACTTTAGCACTGTGGTTTCCAACCTTTTTTTTTTCCTTCAGGACCCCTGAGTGTCAAACTAAATGTCCAGATCAACTTCATCCCCTCTACACACATGTGCATGCACTTGGACCCCCTTTGATCTCCAGACCCTCTTTCCCCAACGGGTTCTCTTTCCCCAATGGCTCCAGAAACTTCCTTCTCTGCAAAATCTCTGCTGTTTATTCCTTAGAGTAAAGCTGAACAACTCCTGTTGCTATTGCCAATGCTCATTTGCTTCTCTCCTCTGGACATTCCCCTCTCCCCACCTGCCCAGCTGGGGTGGAGAGAGCTGCAGCAGCAGGAATCCCCCTTATTCACCCTTTGCAAGCCCAGGCTGATCTCCTCCTATTGAGACTCCTGGCTCCAGGTACCAGTTTGGCTTTTGGAGACAACACCCTGGCAATGTGCAGCTCTGCTGAGCCAGAGGATAAAAACTTCCTGCTGGGATTCTGCATTTCGTCTGCGGTGGTGATACTAGCTGGCTTATTCCCATGTTCCTTCCCTCCCCTGGGCCTTGGGAAAGAGAGTAGCAGGAGGGTTGAGCGCATTTTGTTGTTATTGGCTTAATACCTGAGATCTCAGTGAGTCTCAGTGGGATTTCTGAGTTTCCCAGCTTGGGAGCTATAGACCCAATCCTGCTCCCTCCGGGCTCTGTGGAAGGCTGAGTCTCACAAGTCCGTGCCTTTGACTAGCACAAGCTGTTTCACATTCTGCAAGGACGTTGTAGCATGGAACTGGAGCCCAAGGTATCTGCACAGGTCTGCAGGAGGTGCAGAAGCAGGGCTTTAGTGATCAGTGTGCCAAGGGAAAAGGCAATGATAAACGTGTTCGGTGCTGGCGTGTGTGCATATTATTGTTGGGCAGATTGGGGTGGATGGATCGACAGGAAAAAAGGACACTTCACCCCTAGGACTGTGCCTTCTGCTGTGTGATTAGCATTTTCTGCAATAAAGGCCATTCCCAATGCTGCAAACCACAGATAGGACAGCACAGACATTTTTCAGTATAAATTGCTTTAGCCAGCACAGTCATCGTTTGTGCTGCCTTATAATTGGCAGGTATTTAATTAGCTGAGGAGTATTTCCACRTCTTCCTACTAAGTGGGAAGTTAGAAACTCCCTATTGGGTGAATACGCTTTGAGTCCCTCCAAAGCCTGTCACTGCAACTCAGCTTAACGTCAGCACACAAAATACATCCGACAGTTCAGCGCAAGTTTGCACAGATGCTGCAACATCTGTCCAATTTGCACAAGTTGGTTGGCTGAGGGTAGGGGTGTTGCTGGAGGTGTGAGATAAAGTCCGTTGTCTGGGTTTCTTGGGGAGCCCTCCGTCCTTTGTGTTGCCCAGATGTACAGAGATAAGGCAGGATGGGGAGGAGGGAGGAGAAAGCTTAATGAAGAAATGTTGCTGGGAGGAGAGAGGTTTCCACCAGCCTGTATCTCTGAAAGCCATTTTCATTAGCAGAAAGTGGGTTTAAAAGGTTTTGATAGCAATCCCTCTTTGCATGAGTTCCAGGGGCTGGCAGAGTGTTTGGTCACCAGCGTAGCTTTGGTTAAATACATTTTCAGCAGCAAAGCTGGGAAATGACTCCCCCTCCTCCCCCGTGACCTGCTTTCCTGAGAAAAGCACAAGCAGATCCGTGTCACTCCGCTCAGCACCTGCTCCTTATTCCTGCTCTTTGCAAAATGCTGGGGTCCTACGTCTGCTGATCAGGCACGCCTTTTCTCCCAGTCAGATCCATTGGCAGGGGAAAGTAGGAATTAAAGCAGACCTGACAACAGTCACACTGTCCACATAAAACCATTGGGCTTGCATGGTGGGGAAGTCTTCCAGCAGGAAAACCTCTGCCAGCTTTGCAGATCTGGAGCTTGATCTGTGTTTCAACCTCCTTGCTAGTCCAGCCAGGCTTTTAGCAGGCTGGAGAAGGGAAGTTTGCTCCACTGCTCTCTAGTTTCACTACGATCCTGAGCTTTGCTGTCTGTGGCTTTCTGCATCCCTGCATCCTCACTGCTGTCATGCATGTCAAATTGTGACAAAGTACCGTTGCCAGCAGCGTGGCTTGGGGCTGAAAGGGAATCGATGAATCCAGCCGCCTCTCTGCTTGCTGCTCTGTTCCCAGCTGAGCAGCGCAGCCCCGCTGAGGGATCTCAACTTCTGCCTTTGATTGATCTGGGTCCTGCCCACCAGGGAGCTGTTTACATCGACCCCCGATGAGAAACCATCTGATCAGCACCCAGGAGGGCTGGGAACAGGTTGTTCAAGGAGAGGGGGCAGCACGATCTTAAACATCAGCATTTATTTATCAGCATTTATTTAGCTACCAGTGCACCAGCCCCCTCACTGCATTAGCATCATCTTTATTTCCCAGAGGTTTCCTCCTCTTCTGCTAATGTAAATCCAAAGCAACCCCCCCCCAGTAGATTCCTTTATACACCCATGTAAGTCAAGTCAGAAATCACACGGGTCCCACCAGGGTGGGCTTTTGTGATTTGCTTTACATTTTATTTACCCCCTCCCACCCAAAACCTGTAACAAACTAGCCTATAATGTTGAAAGGACATCTATAGTGGCTATAGACGCAGAATAACAATGAGGAGGYGGTGAGCAGCGATGCAGCATTCCTGAACCAGGATCCAAATGACCTTCAGGAACGGGCAGATGCTGCTTTCCGAAATTTGAACTGGGAACAAGGGAGGCACTCCATGCATTCAAGGGGCTGTCAGTTCTGCTTCTCTTGGCTGCTCCACATCCATGAAATGCTCATTTTGCAGAGTGCAAAGGAAAAGGAGGCCAAAGGGAAAGGAAGGAGCAAAGGAAAGCACTGGCAGAGAAAAAAGTGCAGCTAGCTGAACTCACGCTGGCTGAACCTTCTCGTCTACAGAGCAGCATCCCTGTGTGCATGCGTGTGTGTGCCTGCCTCTTGCTACTATCACCTGGCTCTCTGAACTCCTAATCRCTCCTTGGGCCTGATTCAGAGCTCACTGATGTACAGTTGCAGGTTTGAAGTGGGTCTTGATTTTGATTTTGGTGTTTCCCTGAGGTTCTGATCATGGGATAATTGTGCCAGTATCAGCAAGGCTCAAAGCTCTGTCTGTCTGTCCGAGGAGCAGGGTTGGACCATAACAGACAGGCTAACACAGCCAGAAGTAACCTGCTGTTATTGTGGTCTGTACAGCCACTACCAAGTCTGTATTGCCTGGGAAAATCTCATTAGTATGTTTGAAAGACATGATAAAAACAGTTCAGGGTTTTAAAAATGTTAATCCCACAACCTCCTCCAGTTCGTCCACCCCCCTCCTTACATTTATAAAAACAGGGTCTTAGATGCTCCATTGCAAAATGTGAGCTGCTTGTGCTAAAAGGAGGTGGCAATGCATAAGTGACCTTTCTTCTGGCAATCCCAGAGCGGTGATGTGAAATAGTGCAAACACGTCATGTGTCATGATGGGACAAGTATCTTCTGTGCCCAGCGGCTGAGCCGAAGGGTGACCTGCTTCACCTGCTTGCAGTTTGATGGGGACGTTTGCTGAGCTCTCTTGCTTTCGGCTGCAAAGAAGCAGGTGTGAAAGGTGTGCTTCCACTTCGAGCTTGCCCACCGTTCCTTTGGAGTTATTTGGCAAGAGATAGATTAGGAAATGCTCAGTGAACAGACAACCCCAAAGGGCTCAGCAGCTCCCCTGGATTCAGAATAATTTCAAAATATCCCCAGAATTTGTTTGTACAGTGCCAAGCCCTTCTCAGAGGATTTCTTGCACCCCCTCCCCTTTGCCTCAGCCAACGCATGACTTTCCATTTTTTAGGGTGATTGCTGTTGCTCTGTTTTTAATGCCCCTTCTCAGCTGGAAACACTGGAGCGTGAAGCTATCCAGAGTTCCCAGATCCAGATGTATCTGTTACTGTGATCCAGTTGCATCTGTGAGGACTTTATTCTTAGGAGATTTGTGGGGGTTTTGCTAAGTGCATTGAAGTAATTTGTATCTTTAAAGGACTGCATCTCCCTCTTGGTTACGGTTAATCTTTAATCCAGCATCTTCATCTTTGCCCGCAGCACCTTAATTTGGCTTCTTGATTTAATTTCTTTTACCGTCTGCTACCTCCTCCTATTCCCAGCCCCTCTGTCATCTGCCTGATTTATTTTTCTTTGTCTCTTTATCCACTAGCCCTGCACTCAGCCATTAAAATTTTCTGATTTAGGTTTCTGAGAAGCAGTGTACCCTGGAGCTAGTGTTTTGGTGGCAAGAGAGCCATCCTTCTTCCCAACCTGGCCCTGGGGCCTCCTGTACTCTTTGAGACAGGGCTGGGACATCGGCAGCAGTGTTTGTTTGCTGTTTTGCAAAGTGCTGCTTATAGGTAGACAAGAGGCAGTCTGAGTCTCCGTCCCTGACTTTGCCATGAAAAGTTGGGAAGAGCATCAAGATTGCCAAGGCCATTTCAGAGAGGGGGAGGCTGAAAAAAAGAGAGCACAAATGACAGGGGATCTGGACCACAGCTGGGATTTGCAGGCTTTTTGTTCAGAGCTAATAACACACTTTCATCTTCTTCTTTCCTTTCAGTCRCATGCACCAGCGCAATGTTTAAAATCCCCAGCTGGACATGCAGAGGCAAGCCTGCTGCCCTGTCATTGCCAGGGTTTGGTGTGAGCACCTATAGGATGATGGTTGTGGTCATCTCCCCGTGCCAGCTAAACCATCCTCCTGCTCCCCTGAGCTCTGGCTGAGGKCTTGGCAGGGGAGTTCCGAGTCCTTTTAGGCTCTGTTGGGGTCATCTAGGAAGATAGATGAACTGCAAACAGGACATAGATGTTGCCATGTCTGAGGCAGCCTGACCATACCCTAAAGAGGATGTGAGATATCTCTTACCAGGTGTTTGTATTGCTCTCCCTGCCTTTAAACCGAGTGCATTTGTACATCCTTGACTAGCCAAAGGGAGCATTTCCAGCTTGTTAACTGCTGGCTTCAATGTCTTACATTTATTTTGGCATCTGGAATGCTCAGCAAAAGCATTTACTACCTTGTTTCCCCAAGCCTCCTTTCCCATGAGACTTGAGCATGGGACCATGATGTCCAGGCATAGAAAATGGTGTACTCTGCTAATGCGCTCGGTTCCTCTGAGGTTTTTCCCTGAAATGTTTTCAGTACATATGACAAGGCTGCTACTTATCACTTTGGTGCACTGAGTGTTGTTTTCTGTGTAACCAGGAAACTTTCCCAGTTTCTCAGAAATGATCATAGGATGACTGGCTGTTGTACAAGGCAGAGAAAGAGGATTGCCTGGACCACATGCACGTTAATACCTGCTGTGGAGCCGCATCCTTTTATAAACAGAAAAGCAGAGTACCCATCTTTTGGACTGTGATCCAGTTTGAGTCTTCCTAGCATGAGAAGGACCGACTGCATAACCAGCCACAAGTCTTTAACGTCTCAGGCATCTCATGGTAATTGAGAAATTACAGCTGGAAAGCTGATATGAAAGCTAAGAGGGTAAGCTGGACATTTTTGTGTCCAGCTGGAACATACACTCTTTCTACATGTTTGCTAAAGCAGGCGATTCAGGAGGGTCGTGCAGTGTGGTACGACAAGTGGGTGACAGCCCGTTCAACGCAGTCCTAGCTCCCGTTCTTTTCTTGCAAGACCTGCCAAAACATTTCCATGTAAGCACTCCAGTCAAGGACACTCGAGGAGCTGCCCCTGGAGAGAACGGTCCTGCAAAGCCTGGATAAGCAGCTGTGAAAGTCACGTAGAGGTGGGAGGGAGACAGATATATCACTCACTGATTTCACCTTGTCCTTTGTTGGAAAGAAGCCCTTTATGATAATGAGACCAGCCATCTTACTGCTCATCTTTCCATTCGCCTGTTGTCCCTGTGGTACACTTCCCTCCACTCGGGAAAGTCAACTTCAGAAAGTCCCAAACTCTATTTACGATACTTTCACAGTAACTCCTGTTTTTACCTTTTTCCCAAGACGACCCTGATACCTAATGAACTATTTGTTGCTCTGATATTCCAGTGTAGCAGGAAAGCTCCAATGGGGCAATTTTGCCCAAAAATAAGATTAGGAGGTATAGCCTGTGCTTCTTGCATCAGAGGGGTTCCAGAAATGCTGTAATGATGTTTTTAGCTCTGGATAGCAATAGGGAGTTTAAGAGCAGAGGCTAAAGTCTTGGAGGGATAAAACATTGATCTATTGTGGAAAGTAGTCCAAGGGCATCTTCTGCAGTCACTGGCAGGTGAGCTGACCTGATGATACCAATGCTTGCAGTGTAGCTAAATCTGAGAATGATTTTTCTTTTTTCTTAAAGCTATGAAGTCACAGGATTATAGGGAGCTGTAGGCTTGTCTGTTTCTATTTCACAGGGTTCTGTAGAGAAGCTTGAAAATGTCATCCTTTTAAAGGAGAAAATCCACAAGACAAAGAGACTTCAAATATGCTATAGACAAAAAAAGAAACCCTCATGATACTTCAAGCCAAATTCCTGATGTTGTGTGTAAGTTGAGCTGTGATACTGTGGAAGAGATCAGATCTGTAATTATTAAGCAACCACTAGAACTGGGGTCAGGAACGAATGTTTCTCCAAGTTCCATGAGCAGGAGCTATGGAACTGGTTTCCTCTGCAACATGAATATTGTGACACCTCACAGGGATTTTCACATTTTTTCCTGTTTTAAAGGCCAAGGACACTAACAGCGTTTTTGGTTTCTCCATTTCTTCTCTACAGCCCATTGTAGTCCATGGTGTCAGGTCTTCTGTATCAAAGCTTTGACATTAGTGGCATATGTTGAGGATTGTTCAGTGGCTTTCTGGGTAGGACACACGGGGCAGAGTGGTCCTTCTGGGGGTCCATCCTGATGAAACATTTGTCCTCCGGCTGCCTTTGGAAAGGAAGTTTGGCAGGGCAGGGCAAGAAAATTGCAATTGCAGGGTATGGACCCAATGGCCAACTTCTCCTCTCCCATCCCACCCTTCCTTGTGCACTGGGGCAGGTCTTCGGAGACCAAGGTATGGTGCAAGTTTCATCTGCAAGAGATGATGTCTGCATTTCAGGCCTTCTTCTGGAGCTGTGGAGCAGCAATGTAAAGGGGGAGAGTGCTCATTAATTATCAACCACATGCTCTGGATTTTAAATAGCAGTCCAAAGCCCAGGAGGCTGATGATGTTGGGAAGTGCTGAGCTTCCTCTCCGGTGGGGTAGCGTGGCCTTCTGATGAGAGTCATTACAGCTCAGCATCAGCTGTATTTATGGTGTCTGAAAAGATTATCTGCAGATAATCTTACGGGTATTTAGCCAGCCATATGCTTTATTTCAATGGTAATATGTATTTCTTTGTGCGTTTTAACATTGTTTATGTTAATTAAGTCTTCAGACTGGATGCTGCATATGGGCTGTTTCATTTTTTTCTAGGGCTAATTTGCAGATAGTAAGTAACCTTGTCCCCTGCAAAATGCTTCAATTCAGTTAGCCATGATTATGAATTCACAGCTGGGAGAAGGCCTTGCTTTTAACCTCCTTATAACTTTCTCTTCTTCTCCTTCCCTCCCCTCCCCAAAAAGAAAAGGACCTGGAGAAAATCCCAAATATTCCTCATCTCTCATAGGTCACGAATCTTTTCATAGATCACCATTATCTTCATTTTGC
Organism: Phoebastria nigripes; assembly: GCA_035582835.1. Classification (NCBI taxonomy): domain Eukaryota; kingdom Metazoa; phylum Chordata; class Aves; order Procellariiformes; family Diomedeidae; genus Phoebastria; species Phoebastria nigripes. The sequence continues at coordinate 4,197,856 of JAYKAV010001665.1, forward strand.
TTGTGTCAGTTTTGAAGTAAATCAGCCGAAAACACCTGGAATTAGGGGCTTTGAAAAAAAAAAAACAACCTATTAATATTCCTGCTCTCATTTCATTTTCCTTGCAGCAAGCAACTGGATCAATAGCAGGCTTTTCTTTTTCCCTTTTTTCCATTTTCATTTTTTTTCTAAAGAGCTAATTTAATAATAGTTGCTAATCTGATTATTGATTCTTTCCTACCGGCAGAAAATTGTTTTGTTCAGTGCCAGGTCTATGTTGTCGGGGTAGAGGTGAGAAAAAGGGCATCAGTGCCAACAAAACTCCTAAGGAGACAGAGAGATCTCAGCAGTTGAGCACAAAGTTTCAGAGCGGCTCCAAAGACCTGGTGGTTGTTTTCTTTTCTATGAAAAAAGCAGGGAACCCAGCCAAAGGATGTATGGATGTGTTTATTGACTGGAAGGCAATGCTGTTCAGTAGTTTCAGGAGTGACTGCTTACTCCAAAGACCAGAGCTCTATTGCCCCCTTACATGACTGTGGCCATTTGCATCTCCTTTGTGTGCCTCAGTTTCCTTATCATAGAATCATAGGATGGTTTGGGTTGGAAGGGACCTTTAAAGGTCATCTAGTCCAACCCCACCTTGCAGGGAGATGAGCAGGGACATCTTCAACTAGATCAGGTTGCTCAGAGACCCGTCCAACCTGACCTTGAATAGTTCCAGGGATGTGGTATCTACCACCTCTCTGGGCAACCTGGTCCAATGTTTCACCACCCTCAGCATCAAAAATTTCTTCCTTATATCTAGTCTGAATCTACTCTCTTTTAGTTTAAAACCATTCCCCCTTGTCCTATCGCTACAGGCCCTATTAAAAAGTCAGTCCCCATCTTTTTTATAAGCCCCCTTTAAGTATTGCAAGGCCACAAGAAGGTGTCACCGGAGTCTTCTCTTCTCCAGGCTGAACAACCCCAACTCTCTCAGCCTTTCCTCATAGCAGAGGTGCTCCAKCCCCCTGACCATCTTTGTGGCCCTCCTCTGGACCTGCTCCAACAGGTCCACGTCTTTCTTGTACTGAGGGCTCCAGAGCTGGATGCAGTGCTCCAGGTGGGGTCTCACCAGAGCAGAGTAGAGGGGGAGAATCACCTCCCTYGACCTGCTGGCCATGCTTCTTTTTATGCAGCCCAGGATACGGCTGGCTTTCTGGACTGTGAGTTAAATGAGGTTGATAACACTTGATTTCTTTGAAATGAGTGTAGGAAAAGTGCTGGACAACCAGTTGTTGCATTGGAGCTTCAGTTTTCAGATTGGGTACATGGATGTCACTGAACTGGTGCTACACTTCAAATTCAGAGATGCAGAAGTCCATGATTTTTCTAGGAGGATAGGTTTTGCTCCAGTAAGCCTAGACTGACTTGCTGGATGTGTGAGATGTCTCGCAGGATTTTCAGTAGCATAACTGAGAGCTCAGCCTGGCTTTGAATCAGTGGATTGATCAAAGAAAGGCAAAATTATCTCTTGGATAATAGGATGACCCTTGTGAAACAGTTCTGTGGCTTTTATTCAGTTCTTAGGAAGGTCTAAATTAACGAAAGCATGAATATTGTTTTGGCACCAGCAGCATCCAAAAAACTTCCCGAGCACCTAGAGTGTTAAAGATTGATTTTAGGCCATATTTAACTTAATGTTTAATTTATTTCAGTGTTTACCTATGTGGCATGAGATCCTTTGTGACTGTTTTAGCAGCCAATCAAAGACTTTTTTTTTTTTTTTTTTTTAATCAGCCTTTTTTTTTCAAAAAGTGCAAACCTTTTCATGTCCCTTTTTCCTGGGAACCATCCACTTTTTAATCCAACCCTGAGGTCCTGTAGAACCGGTGACTCTGACACACTTGCTGCAGAAAAACGATTGCACATTTTTTTGTCCAGAGCTATTGTGCAGAGCCAAAGTGTTTGAAAGGCGCTCTGGGGCAGTCTTTGGCTGGAAATGAAAATTGCTTTTGGGAATCCCACAAAAAGGATTAACTTTGACTTCATCTCTGGTTCATTCTCCAAATTAATAATCAATCTGCCAGCTGGACCCGTGCCAAGCACTTGCATGACCTGCCTGGTTAGAGAGGGGGGAATGGCCCATGTGAAGCAAGAAGTATCAGAGAACCACAGAATCATTGAGGTTGGAAGAAACCTCTGGAGATTGTTTGTAGTATTTAAGTCTCAAATATATACCCCATTTTTAAAACCTCTTTCTGATCCATRCCTCTTCCCACAACAAAGGCTCTCCATTTGTGCAAATTCCTATTCAGAACAGCATTTCTATTTAAGAAAGTCCTTAAGCATGTGCTTAGCTCCTATTTAAATCTACGAGACAGTGCTTAATTGCTTTTTCCCATCAAGTGCTCAAATAATGTTCATAGGCATGTTGTAACATATGGTGAAACATTTTCTTGTGGAACATCATTGGAATTACACTGGAGATAAATCCGGCCATAGACATTAGAGACAGAACCAACTTGTCAGGTTTCTTGCTAACCCTTCCAGTACAATGTTTTTTACGCCAGTCTGGTTTGGGGATTTCTACAATTCCTCTTTGACTGGCTGGTAATCAGTCTGACTACAGTGTTCTCTAATATTCTGCCCACGTTTTCCCTTTAGTAGAGTTACTCTTTCTTCCCTCCCCTCTTGAGACCTCCTGGAAATAATTCTGCTTCCTTATTAGTGTACCTGGATTCAATATTTGTGAATAACTCAAATTCTGCTCTTTTTCTTTGCCACCGAGCTGTGAGCAGGGGTTTTCCATTACAAACCCAGTGTACTTTTCTGCAGAATCAAAGGTTTTGCTGAGAAGATGAAGGCTCAGTACTGATCTCCAGATGAAACCTGTATGCACAGGCACGCACACACAAACACACACATGTACCTCCCCTTATGGACCTGTTCATTAATATCCCATTTTCTTCTACAGCTTTTAATCAGGTCCATGATGAAAGTATATTACATTCAAATATGCAATATGCCCTTTTTGTAATATCCCTGTTTTGTAATTTGAACAGATCCCAGTGAAACAATCTTTATATTACAAAATTCAGTGATTGAATTGTTTAGGGTTCGAAGTCTGCCCTGAACTATGAGGCTTTTGGTAATACTTGCTGGCTGAACCTACGCACCCTTGTCTGGGCAGAATGCCATCTGCATCCAACAAGACCAAAACTCCCTCAGATGTGATTCCCTGGACCATGGAGAGATCCCATTCGATATCTCTCGCTGGCATTGAATATGTCATCTGCAGCAGATGTTGCTGGACAGGCTCAAACGTTCAGAAGCCATGAATGGGACCACCCAAAATCACAAGACTGGCATTATTCATGAGATTTCACATCAATACAGCTGTGATTTTGAAGCCTTCCAGTTGCAATTGTATAATGYATTTTTAGGAGTTTCTCAGCAACCACGTGGACTAGAAATTAATTTTGAAATAAAGAAACACAGGCTGAATCCAGAAGCTAGGCTTGAATGAAGGTTCATAATATCATGTCCACACTGGGAATAAGGCAATGCTGGCACCTCGCCTGAGTGCCATGAGTGAAGCAATGAGCAAACCTTTAGATGATATATCAGCCCTTGTGATGGTGCAACGCCCAAGAAACCTTTCGCTCAGCTCTCTGAAGACTGACTTTAGCCTGCCTCTTGCCACGTGGTAGCACGTGGACAGTGAAAAGATGTTGGTGACTCTTCTGGCATGTCCTCTTACCTGCAAATACGTTCCCCCAACCCAACTCCAAGCCACATCCCAAAAGGGTGCAGAGGTGTTCTTATTGAAAGGATTGCAAGGCAAAGCGAATAGGTAATTAAGCAGATTTGCAAAGAGGAAGGAAAGGATGAAAGAAGAGTTATTCTTCTGAGGAGCTTAAAACCAGAGGAATGGACATGCTCTTTGGAGCACCCAGCATTTGAATATTCTGAGTAGTTTAATAACTGGTAATAATTAATTAATAATCACTGCTAGTAATGAGGGCCAGATTTTCATTTTCTATTAAATGCATACTTGGACTTATTCTGAGGTGATTTACACCAAGTTTCTGACTCAGCACGTCCCACAGCACCCATCCTTTATGTGATTTATAGCAGCTTTTAAAGTGAAAACTGGATGGCTTTGATCCAATTGATTTCTTTGAATCCAACAGGATAAACAAGCAGGCATCAGACCAGGTCTTATAAAAGCAAAGGGCGGTTATTATAATTTTTTTTTTTTTTTTTTTTTTTGCCTATATTTCTTTATTTGCTAATTCTGTACGTGCATCTAGAAATGGATATCAGACCGTGCCAAGTGTGGCTTTGGCCCTGGATAAACTTTATTCTGATATTGCATTCACTGCTGTACTGTCAGCTTTTCTGCCATGAGAATATGAGACCAGGCACAGCATCTAAGGAGTGTTATTTGTTTTCTGATACCTTGCCTGGGGTTTCCTGTTTTGGTAGGCTTTCTGATTTCTTTTGCCTTTTTTTTTTTTTTTTTTTTTCCCTTTTTTTCTTTTGGGTGAGGTTACTTCTGTTGATGCATGGCCCAGATCTGTCCCAGTCTACTCTGAAAGCTGGTAAATGAGTAAAGCTGGGCTTCGGGATTGAAAGTGATGTTAAGGCAATTGTATTCACACATTTCAAGAAGAGTTCAAGTCGCTTGGGGGCAGGGGGTGTACGTGTGTGCCAATGTACACATATTTGATGCTTTAGGAATGATAGCGTTAAGCATGTCTATTTGTTGTGAAAGCCTGCTTAAACAGAAAAAGCTAAGGATAATTAGGAGCTCTTTTAAGAGCACTTTTCTAGATATCCGCAAACCCATAAATGGAAAAGATAACCAGAGCACTAAAAAACCCCAACTAAACAAAACCAAACCAAATCAAAAAAAACCAAAACAAGCAAAGACAAATAAGCCAATATCTACAAAAAACAACAACAGTCTGTTTTAGAGGGAAAGTAAAAGCTGTTGTAGAGATACAGACAAAGGATAAATTGATAGCAAGCAATACAAATTAAAAGCTTGAAAAAGAGAAAAAAAAGAGGTAAGAATTTTATTGTTCAGGATGGTTAAAATGAATAAAAAGGAATATCTAGAGTATACTAAAACCAAAATAAATCCTAATGATATTGGTTTGTTACTAGCTAGAAATGACAGATTTATTTATAATCAGAAATTTCAATAAACGCCTGTATTCTGTAATTGGAAGAGAGCCTGGTTACTTAATCCACATCCCAAGCTAATGAAATACTTTTCATTACACCAGCAGCTAGAAAACATGCTATACATCATCTAATAAAGTAAGACGTCTTTAAAAGAAACAAGACGGAGTAATTTTGCGTGCAAGAGTTTTAAAAGAGCAGGCTAAGGCTAATTGGGGATCATTGCTCTTTAGTAAAAGAAGGGTGGAAGTGTTCCCAAAATCTGGAGAGAGGAGCACGTGTCTGTAAGCACAACAGCCTCACTCCAGAGCCGCCCGCCTCACATCTGTCTTTTAGGCACAATAAGACACCATCTGATACGGGATCCAAAAATTAGGGGATTGTGGGTAATATTATGATTATAATTGAATAATAGCATACTCGTTAAAGCAGAGAAATTAATAGCAATCAACTTACGGAAAATAGATCTCGTCAAGCTAAAATAATACTTTGTATGAGAATACGTAACTGGTTGGTAGAGTCTGAGCATTTGTCGTTATTTGTACACATCATAAATAAGACATTTGTCTTGGTGAGAGTGAATAAACAGAACGACTGGCTAATGCAGTGCTTGGAAATATAGGTGGTACATATAGGGGAGAATACAGAATTCGTATTCCCTCTGAGATTGGCCTTGGATCTCTCAGTCCTTTCCAAGAATGGTGGTGGTGAATTGCAGAAGGTGCATGGAAGAGACCAGAGACCAATGCCTGATCCTGAGAGTCTCTAAGAGACGATGTGACTTAGCTCAGTGAAGAGCGTACGAAGAGCTGACTATCCAGGGAATACAGATCTATGTCCCATCAGCTGGATGGACATGCAGGAGGGTCCAGACATTTAAAAAGGCCTGGATGGGCACCAGAAAAAAAACCTCTTCTGGATTGTGTATTGCTGACAACTTCTACAGTAAAATTAGTTTGGCTTTCTTTTTTATTTTTTTTTTTTTTACTATGAAAGTGCTTTAATCCAAAACTGAGATAATTCTGGAAGGCTCGGTGTCACGTGTTRAACTGGATCCGAGTAGATAATCACAACAGAATCAACAGCATGYGTTGATGCTCTGTTACCCTGTTGGTACCCAGCCCATTCTCTCCGCTTTCTTGCAGAGTGGTTAGGGAGGTGGAGGGAGGCTCTGTCTCGTTGCGTGAGGAACGTGTCAGTGTGTGCACGGAGTCGAGACCTGCAAAAAACTTCTCTGCAACTCAAGGCAGGTCTGCTGGAGTCAGCAGTACGGAGAAGGCCAGGCCATCTGTGATACACCTAAGGCTGCTGAACAGCTTGGCTCCATCTGGAGCTGCCTTGAGCTTGCTGTTGGCATTCTTGTCCCCTCCTCTGAGGATGGTCAGATGTGGAGAGGGGACATTTTACACCCATGTTGCTCCAGTGAAGGCATATGGCTCTTTTGCTCTGCCTCCACAACCTGTCCTAGGCTCCAGTGAAGCCCAGGTTATCTGCATGGATTCTGACCTTCTCCCCATCCATTGCATTTCTGCCCTTACTCTCTGCATTTGCACCCCGTACGTGACCACGTTTCAGAAGAGTGCACAAGACACAGAAGCAATGGGTGGAAAATGACTGTACTTTTTGGGTGATGACCATACTTCAGTACGCGAGGCAGAGCATGAGATGTCCTTTTTCCCTGGCTTAGCCCTTAGTGCTCACGTGGAGATGGGGCTACAAGAACTTTTCCCGATGAAACCATCCCATTGGCGGGACAATGGCCAACTTTATTCACGTGGAGCTTTTCCCACCTACGACCCCTTCCCTATTCTCCTGCTCTTCCCCAGCCTGAAAGGATGCCATGAGAAAGCAGGGACTCTGGCCCTTCGATSTCTTGAGGTCCCTCTGGCCATGAGGCAGGGGCATCCTTGCCCTGCCGGGAGCTCTTGGCGGTGCAGGGGAGGTCTGAGGGGGGTCTATGGAGACCCTGGCCCCAGAAAGCTGAGGAGGCGGGGAGGCACAGCTGGGGGAGGTGGAGTAATG
>JAYKAV010001665.1:4206553-4239605 GCA_035582835.1 Phoebastria nigripes
TTTTTTTTTTTTGGGGACACACACACACATATTGGGGCTGCTGTTGCACTGCTTCCCCCCTTCCTCCCATCCCTCCATCCCTGCGCTGTGCGTTTGAATATCAATGCCGCTAAACGTGGGCAGCGACCAACCCCGCCGGGCGTCTTCACTCCCGTGGGCTCCCCAACGCACGAAATCTTCGCACGTGTCTTATTTTGGGAGGGGGTGGGTGGGTGGGTGGGGGGAGGAATCGCCCCTCGCCGTCCCCCTCCCCGTGGCGGCTCCGCTGCTCACTCGCGTCCCCCTCCCTGTCTCGGGGTCCTTCTCGCTACCCCACGCCTTTTTTTTTTTATTTGGGGGCGGGGGGGTGTGTGTTCCCCACTCCGGAATAAGGGACCGTGGAGGGGGAAGAGTTGCAAAGTTTTGGCCGTTGTCGGTAACACGAAGCCGGTGCCGCGTCTCGAATGGAGCCTCCGGAAAAAAGTATGAGATTCCTAGAAATTATCGCCCGGCAGCTGCACCCTGAGTCAGAGAGCGGGGTGGATGCCAGGGCACCAAAGGCGACACGCGGGTGGTCAAAAGGGGCTTCGCAGGCTCCTCTCTTCCACCTTGTGCTTTTTAATTTTTTTTTTTTTTTTTTTTTTTTTTTTTTTTTTTTTTTTTTTTTTTTTTTTTTTTAAGTAGTTCATCCCTTTTTGGACAGTTCCCAGGTTCCCAGAGCAAAGCGCCCTCCCCCCTCCACCTAGCGCTTCTCCATCTGCCTGGGCACTGGGAGTTACTGGGCCCTTGCAATTATTTACTAATTACGCCTTGCTTGTTAAATGCTGGCTTAATTCAGTGAAAGGGGAGGGGAAAGGAAGAAAGGAAGGGTGATGGTGGTAAAGGGCGGGGGGGGGGATCACATTTTCCAAGATGAAGGTTTGGTTTATTATTAGAAACACTAATGTATTTGGTCCACTAGTTACCATGGAAACAACATCTGCACTGAAGTGGTTTTAAAGACACAGCGTTAGTTGTGTTTGCCCGGGCCCCGTGCAGGCCCAGCCACTACAGCGTTGTGAAATGGGCTTTGGGGCGTCGGGTAGAGCCGCTCTCAGGGTCCTCTTGAGAGAGGCACTGAGTTTCTGGTCTCGGTAGAGATGCGCTGGTTGAAGGATGCTCGGACTGGGTTCCCGCTTGGAAGGGGCCTGGAAGGAGGTAGTTGCATTGATGCTGGCATCCCTACACCCATCTTCTTCCACGGGTTGTTGTTTCCCTGTCTTCCCACCGGGCAGGCTGGGATCTGCGTGAAACTAAGTGGGCAGGGAGATAGTCTGCTGAGCTAGTGCTCTCCAGGAGCGGTACCCAGCCTTCTCGAGGTGGCCAGGCTGAGCTCAGGTGAGCCAGCCAGGACCCATCTCCTGCTGCTCTGTACCTGCCCTATGAGCCTGCARGGCTGTGTCCTGCCAGCAGCAAGGCTTCACTCTTCAACCCAAGCTACAGCAGCTTAAGTGTCTGGCTCCAGAGGTTACGATGACCACCAGGATGATTGATGGGTGAGCCTTGTCCCGTGTGGGAAGGACTCCGTGCTGTCATTGCAAGCAACCCAGTCCTGACAAAGTTTAGGGAGGCTGCATGGTCGGATAAAATAAATTGTGTTTTCTGCTGCAGGAATACTTCTAAGACAAAGCCTGAAACGAAGCCAGCCCAAGTGTGCAGCTGARCTGCTGGTGAAGGTCCTCTGCTGATCCTTCTTCTGGAAGTGGGCAGAGGACCAGGCAGTGTGGGAAGAGAGGAAGGAGTCTTTGGCTTGCCTAAAGCAGAATTTTCTCTAATGGAGGGCTAAGTCTTTATGTTCACACAGTGCTTGGTATTATTTAACTAAGCAGCTAGGAAAAAAAATGTTTAATTTGAAGTGGCCAGATACTGCTACCCCCTCAGCTCTAGGTGTTATCTGGATTACACAGGGTTGGTGTAAGCCCTTTATCATCAGTGCAAGTATTTTTGCATCTGAGAGTGGGCTTGGCTGCAGAAGGATGCAGCTTCCTTCCCCCAGGCATGTTTTATTATATCTGCAACTAACCTCTCAGCTGGTCCTTTGGGGTTTAGGCCTAAAATTGCTTCCTTCATCCTCTTTCCAACTCTGCTGGCTGCTGGTTGGGTTACATTTTCACAACTCATTTTTTCCCAGCCTGGAGTTAACTCATGAGCATCAGGGTGAGTCCTTTGGCCATGTTGGGATGAAAGCTGGGGCCTGGCTACCTCCTGAGTCCCTCCACTAAGCAAAGCCCAGGGTTTGTTGATGTTGTGGAGCGCTGTTCACCCAGGTCCTCGTGGTACCACCCTCACTTTCCTGACTGAGTGTCATTCTGAGCAAGCCCACGCTGCCTCCCTTCCCCAGAGGTGGCATCTCATCATCGTTGGTGTCTGCGGTGGTGACATTTATAGTGCAGTTTTTCATGTGCCTTTGGAGCTCTCAGGACAAGAAGCTCCATCCGCGTGTGTCATTAATATTATTTATTGCTATAAATCTCCCTTCTGGAGTCTTTGGCCCTGGCAGTTTGAAATATTTGTAACCCTGGTATGGGCACAGCTTCTTCGCAGTGAGAAAGGACCAGGAAAGGCTTGTGGGGGATGAGTGTTGCTGCCCAGGCAGCCAATTTGGACTTGCCAAGGACAGAGTTTCCCCAGGCTGGGCCCTGAGAGTTGCTCATGCAGCAGAGAAAGGAAGCAGTTTTCCTTGATTTCAATGAAGCTAGGGGCTGAAAGCGCTGTCTCTTGAATTGGTTTTGGAGACAGACATCCCTGAACCGTGATGGAGCTGTTCAGATCCAGCTCAAAAGCTGGAGTTCAAATTTGACTCTTTCCCTGGGTTCGATTTCCCTTGGACCCTGCTATTTCGACTAGACAGAGGCAGCCTCTCACACTGGTTTGGCAGGATTGCTGTTTGACCATCGTGAAAGATTAAAACCTCTTAGATTAAGGAACATAGACAAGCTTTTGGGGGCTGTCTTTTTGTTTTGGTTTTATACCATGACTAGCTTGGTAGGGCAATGGTATTGACGTGCTCTGATGCTACACCTGCGTAATAGCAGTGCTAACAGAGAATAAGGGTGAAAGGAAATTGCAGAGCCAAGTCTTCAAACTATACCTTTGCAAACCATGGTCAGGCTGATTAAGAGTCTTGTGGTGGTGGGTTTTTTTCAATATTTCTTGCCAGTCTTGGCAATTTCTTGGAGATGGGAAGGAAAGAGAGCGGGAGCCTGAGGATGCACAGGAGAGCCTTTCACTCTTTGGTTGTCTTGTTTGAGTTTGGCCCATGTTGTCTCTTTTGCCTACCAGCTCATGATTGGCCTTTATAAAGTCAGTCAAGGTTTAAAGATTGGTTCTTACAGCACTTAGGACTGTAGTAAGACTGTACAAATATATCTCTGCTCTCTCTCCCCCTCCTTACTAGCCTCATCTGCAGAGACAAGGCTGATCAGAATTGGGCATCTGAGCTCTGCTCTCATTTCTAGCGTTAGAGAAGGTTGAAAGGTGCTGGTGGCAAGAACTTGTATGGATCCTGAATTTGTTGTGTCTGTGCTGAATTTTTTGAACATCTTGTCTCCACGATGGCGTTTACTGACAGGCAAATGATTAGCTGGAAGGGTTGTACAGCATCTGTGTATTTTTGTGGGGTATACTGTAGCAGACCAAACCACAGAGCTGACTTGGAAGTGTGCTGGCAAGGCAGGTGAGTGTACGCAGCGAGCAGCCCTGACCCTATGATATCCCAGGATGTTGCAAGAGGCTTTGTTCATTGTTATCTCCCGTTTGCATGAATGCAAGGCGCCTTTCGTGGTGTTCTTCCTACCCAAAGAGACAACAGCTTCTGAGCTCCTCTCTCAACTCACAGCAATTACTTTCTTTTCCTGAGAACATCCCAACGTTGTGTGTGCAGCAGAGGAGAAGAAATCCTTTTTACCCTGGGGAAATAACGAAGCATGGAGAGTAGACTTTCAGTGTCCTTCTTGGCTGAGCAGGCTGTAGGAAGGGAATCAACATGCAGGTCTGGTGTGATCTCACTGTATCTTGAAGATCTTCCTTCTGAAAAGATAGCCCTGTGCTATGGGAGGTCTGTGTACTTCAGGGAGAGTGCGCAGACACAAGGTGGGTTATTTTAAAGTCCTAAAACTCTTTAGGGCCTCACTTGCACAGGGAGYAGATCCAGGTTTTCTGGCAGCATTCTTTTTCCCCTGGAAAAATGTTGATGTTAATGAATTAAAATATTTTGTAAGGGTGTAGCAGTTCTGACAACATTTTGATGGAAAATTATAGCAGTGTTTCACTTAGATAAGACCAGAGCACTTTATTTGGAGATGAATATTTTAACATTTATATTCTACCATCGTTTATCACATGAGATTTGGAGTCTGGATAAGAACAAAGCCTCTTGCATACCTTGAGAACAGCCAGTTCTCACATTTACAATAGTTTTCAGGTTTCGTTAATAATGATGCTGCTTCTCCTGCAATATTAACTCTTTGATTCAAAAGTTGGACTTTTCTGTTGAAGGGAAGTTCTCAGTTTTGCCCAGCTTGAAGTCTTAAGGCATCAAACTACCGCCCGTTTGTACAGGGAGTCTAGGGAAGAGTTTATTAGACTGGTGTGTCTGGGCATATTGGCTAAGCTACAGGACTGAGAGCTGTTTCTGTGCCTGTAAGTGAAATTGTGACCTTGGGCTAATCACTTCATTGTTTTCTGCTTCCGTTTCTCCGGCTGCAGCACCCTTGCAGGTGACATCCCAGGCTGCGTGCATCCGTATTTGCACAGTGCCCCAAGCCTGAAGGGTGCTACAGAAAGCACCAAGTGCTGTCATTTCCCTGACAGAGTATTAGGAGCCTCTGTTTGCTCGGTTAGCAAGAGCCGTGCCAGGGTGAACGTTGCTGAGCTGCAAACATTTGGGCTTTTGAGGTCCAAATCCTCTGCAAGCCTCCTGCGCTTGTGTGGTTGGCACCTCTTCCTGCAATCACCCTGTCCTCTCCGGGATGCTGCTGTGCGTAGAGTGTCTCTCAGGAGCTGATTGTGCCTTTTGCTGTGGAGCCCTTGAACTTTCCTAAAGTTTCCTGGGGATTTGTGCTCTTACCGCTGGACTGTCCCTGGATATGGAGAGGCCAAAGTGGGAGTGACGAATGGACGCTCCAGCTGGACTCCTGCCCATCTCAGGAGAGCTTTGTGCTGAGATTGGGGAAGGTTATGGTGTAAGTGCTGCTGGGGATTTCTGGGGTTCGCCCATCTCCTGCTACAGAGCAGGAGCAGCTGCTGTATTTTCCCAGGGGTACCTTTCCCTAAGGTCTGTCGCAGCCCATAGGAGCAGGCTGAGATTCTGCAAATCACAAGCTTGTCTTTCCTTTGCTCAGCAGGGATGCTCTTTTCACTAAACCCAGTATAGTCCCCATGAGTTTCAGCAGGCGTTGATAGCACGGAGAAGATAGAGTATGAACCAGCTGGGCAGACAGTTTTCCCCTCCCACTCTCTCTTATAATACGATTAAGAAGTAGAGAGGATGTGCGATGCCCTTAGATGGCCAAATGGGCCAACCCACAGTCTAGCTCCCTCTTAAAAGAATTGCATTATTTTTCAAATGTGACCTCTTAGCAGAGGGGGCTGAATTGTGAATTGTGAATCCTACATTGTCACTTTGCTGGCAGTCACCTGCTTTTAAATGTTTGCTTTGTCATCACTGACCTGAAGTCTGTCAGTATGCATTGCAGAGTGAATTGGGCTAAACCTCATTTGGGTTTGGAGAGGACCCAGAGTCAATGTATGGATGATTTATGTTGGGTTTTTAGAGGAAGGGGATTACTGATAGAGCTTGTGATGYGTTCCAGGTGCCAGGGAGCAGAGGAACCCTGAGTTTGTTATCTTGGTGGGAGATGTGAATGGAGATTGGCATTGCTATATGCCATACACAGGTATCTAAGAAGGGATCCCATCAGCAAATAAGTGATTGGTGTTTGAACATATATAGGAAAGGAATCAGAGACGATTCTGATTCCTATCAGAGGTGATAGGAAATCCCTTTCAGTTCTGTGCTTCTAGGAGAGACAACACTTGAATATATTAAAAGAAGACAGGTAGCACACAAGGTAATAATAGGAGGATTTGGCTCAGCATAATAAGCAGTCATCCAGCGTCCCACCTCCTTCGCGGCTGTCTGCGGATTCAGCTGTCTATCGATCCAGCGGGTAGTTCGGTAGATATTCACAGCTGACAGTTTTCCTGCTCTGAGTTTCTGCTCCGCGCTTGTGGATTCGCTCAGGTCTTTAACTCACGACAAAACTCCGGGTGGTGGAATTGCAGCAGCGTGGGTCTGCAGCTCTTCCCCCGCGAGCTGAAGCCAGCGAGCTCCGCGCAGCCCTGGCAGTGACTCTTCTGCAGGCAAATGCTGCATCACCCTGTATCTCTTCATCTGAAGGGGACGTGGGAGAGGAACATGATCAAGTGGCTGGGAGCTTAAAACCGTTGTGGAATTCAGTGCTTCAGTGTGAGTAATACCGAGCCAAATTCACCCTTCGGTGTAAAGGCAAGAGCAGCAGTGGCCTGAACCAAGTGACCCCAGGAGCAGACCAGCGCTGAGGTTATTCCCTTGTCTTCAGCTGAAATTAAAGGCTCACGGTGCACGTCTGGGATACTGTGTGTCCAGGCGTTCCTGAGGGGTTTGGTGCTTATTTTGAGCTGCAGTGCTTAATGGCTTGTTGCCATGAAGGCAGCTTAGCAAGTGTGACAGCTGTCCTATTACCAAGCCACAAGCTTACTGCTCTGTTAAAGGAGGTATGGATTTAAGCCAGGACACCAGGGTCTTCCCAATTTCCACTTTCCCCTTTCCTAAGAGCTCGGAAAGCAGCTCTCAGACTCGGTGTGTGCAGATTTGAGCCATTGAGGGCCAGAAATGTGAACGAAAGGGGTGAGCGGTACCTCTCCGGGATGCTCTGCTCTGTGTTCAAGCAGGATGACTGGTACAGTATGTGAGTGTGGGAGTGTGTGAGTATGTGCGTGGGAGAGGATGATGTGTCAGAGATGTTTGGTGTGGTACCTCCACGCTGATGGTGAGCAGAGGTGAGCTCTGTGAGACGGTTTGACTCTTTTCTCAAGGAGAAAAGTCTGAGGGGAAAGAGGATAATAGTCTTCAAATGGGTAGAAGGTAGCTGTGGAAAGGGAGTAATCTGCTTTCTGTGTCTGCCAAGGATTGGACTCAAATTGCAGGGAGAGAGATTTAATTTAGGCACAAGCCTAAAACCTTCTGGCTGCAGGGACAGTCAAGCACCGAGAGCCTAGCCTCCGTCAGCGAAGGTTTTCTTGAACAGGCTGGGGATGGTTTAGATGGCTTTGAGGCAGGCAAATGGGTGAGCTGAGCTTGTCAGGTCTTTTCCCACTCTTTTGCCTGTAATTCTGTAAACCAGATCACCTTTGTGGCTGCTTCTTGCTATGTAAAAGAGAGAAACGTGGCAGAGACATGGCATGTTGCTGGGAGGTGGAGGAGTGGGATGAAGGCAGATGGGGAAGCTCTGGTGGGTTAGGGCATGTATTTGGAAAAATCACAGGGTCCGCCCACAATTGGAGAGACCACCTTGCCTGCTTTCCATATCCAGCTGTAGCTGTTGATCCGCTGTTATTTTATATTTATCATGTGTTATGTGGACCACCACATCACCTGGGAGGCTTAGCTACGGAGCATGACTTCAGCAACCTGCTCAGTGCTGAACGAGCCACAAAGCCACCCCGACCCAAAATAGGTGAAATACAGCTGAAATTTCCAGCTGAAATACAAGGCTGCTTGGATACGGGCGGGTGCGGGGGCACATATAAACAGCGCGAGGGCATTAGTCATCGCGATCTGCAGTAAGTCGTGGCACATCTGCCGTTGTCAGGATTGTTTTGTAGGCATTGCACCAAGCAGGGCTTTACGGAGGAGATTTAAAGTAAGAGCACTGGATAGCTTTCTAGGTGTTTTTTGGGGAGCTTCTCCTAAGGCAGAGGATGGCGTGGGAGACATCACAAAGGTGCTCGTGTGAAAATGGTAGCAAGTGGGTGATGGAGGCTGGGTTTCATGGGCTCATCAGGGGTGGGAGTCAGTGCATTAGCGCTAAATGAGATTATCTGCTTTTTCAAAGCACTTCAAGGACTAAGCACGTTGTGTTTGAAGAGTCAGTCGAACTGTTGAGCRTTGCTTGTCTTTCTTATATCATTCTGCACCCATCTCCATAGTCCTTTGGCCTGGAAAAGCCCTTTTTAGGTAATTTTGGCAAGCTGCTTCACCACTGAGCCCTGTTGTGCCCTGCCTAAAGGCTAAGGTCGCCCTTGAATTGCCATGAAGTGAGACACGGAAATTAAGTCATTATTATTTTTTTACAACAAATGTCTACTCATTTAAACCAAAATTGAATCAGTTTCTGAAAGGCTTGTGCCCTTCATGCTTTTGCTATCTATGAACAGCTGAGTGGACAAATCTATTGGCAAGATTTTGGCAGTAACGGCAATCTTTAAGCAAAAATGGGCAATATGCATGGAAAACAAATGTCGGACTTGTAATTATGAATATTTGAGCTTGAAAGTTCCCTCTAAATGTTAGGACTGTCTAATCAGGAAACTGGGATGATGCTGTGCGTGATAACGGTCAGTCAAAACTAAGTCTGCAGCTCGAGTGCTCACTAGCTACCTGCCCTACTAACCAAAAGGATATACAGAATATATTCAATAAATCTGTGAAAGCAAAATGACTCTGCTCTTTTCCCACAAGCAAGACAACGCTTTCATTTTTCATGACAAATTGTTCCTTTTTGCTCTTTTAAATATGGCAATTATGTCAGCCATTCCCCAGATGGGGAATATCCTACTACTGGGGCCAGTTTTGATCTTGTTTATATCAACTCGGTACAGTTGTAAATCCAGGGGCTGTTACAATTTTACTTCCCAATCACGCAGCTGTGAATGAGATGGGCGTCGGGGCCAGAAGCTGATTCCTCGAGTGCCGCTTTGAGATCACTGTTCCATGTAGAGGGAATTAGCACCAGTAACTCCCCAGTAAACAGCTGTGTATTGCACTGGGTGGGTGGAAACCTGCTGGATCCCATGGGCTCTTCAGATTGTGATGGGAATAAAACTGTCATTGTCATCATAAGAGTGTACAGATGGTCTGCTAAATGGCTGAAATCCCTTCATCTCCTTTTCAGAGGCGAGCTCTAGCCAGTGAGGCCCTGAAAGCCTCTGAGGACTGATAATGAGCTGGAGACATCTTTTACTTCAAGGCTGTTGGTTCAACCCTGGTTTGGGTAGGAGCCATTGCCAGTGCAGGGATCTTCAGTGGTTGAACAGTGAGAGATGGGAAGCTCTGCCTGGATCCTACAGCAGAGGAATCACGTCTGCAAAGGGACTGAATGAAGGCAGGGTTTAAGAGGTGTTTTAGGGATGGCTTGTGCAGTCTTTGCACAAACACAGCTTGTGCTTTGGATGAAGCCTTTTCTTAAGGACGGGTCTTCAACGGGCAAGGATGTTAGAAGGAGAAAGGGAAGACAGGCGTTTGTTCTCCATGGTGGTAGGCAGCAGGGTGATATGAGCATCTTTGGCAGAAGTCTTCCTCCAGACACCATGGCCTCAGGCGTTCCCCCACTCCTCAGTTGGGTCTCTCCCAAGGGCAGGATGTGCGGGCACAGTGCAGGCAAGCGTTGCCCATGCTGTGGGGAGAGCTGCCGGTCTGGCATCACTCATCAGCACAACATTGATAAAGTAAAACAAACAGCGGGCTGTTTTGGAATCATTTGGTGAAATGCTGTTGCCTGGCATGGAACCAAAACACGGCTTAAATCAGGATAAACACAGTCTGGATTCCACCCTCATTTTCCATTCCCAGTCTGCCATGGAGTTATTTTATTTTAACTGTGTGTAAATCTCACCACATTTCCCTGCAAGGTGCTCAGCACTGCTGCTGCAAAGTTACTAGAGATGAGGGCACACTTGTGAAACCAGGGTAAGATGGGTAGTGCAAGGACCAGCTTGCAAATCAGTTATGGACTTTGAACTGATTATCCTTTGTGTAGTACAGGGAAGGGACAATCCCAAGCAGAAAGGAGCAGTAAAGAAGGCTCATTTTTAATGTAGTTAGAGCATATGTCCATACTGTAAAATAATACTAGTAATAGTAATAATAACAATAACATTACTAATAATAAATTCCATGGCAAAGGCTCTAGCACTGTCCTGTGATTGTCCCTACTGTTTAATTGTTATAATGCTCCCCRGCTGTGTCTTGGCTTGTGCCAACTAGCGATGTCCAGCTGTGGTCCAGGGGATGGCATGGTCCATGAATGTTCCACTAGGCAGTATGGACAAGACCCCTCTGTTTTGAACGGTGAGTTTGTATGAATATTATCTATACCGTATCACTTCATCTCAGGGCAATAGAGTGGGTCCTGGACCATTTCATTTTCTAGGACTGACATAGCGAGATAGAAGTTTGCTGCTTACCGCAGTGCCTGTGACAGCAGTACTGCAAAATCTGATTAAAGTTCACTTCTGCCTCTGTTGTCTCAGAAGGAAAGAGCGCGTATCCATAGAGGAATAGGCCATTTTGATTATTACCACCTTTATTGTGGAAAATGATTCTATTTTCTCTTCAACATGCTTTAAAGGGAAAGTCTGAAACGGAGCAAGTCTTACCATATGCATGAAAAGCACAGATTTAAAAACCAGACACTCCATCTGGCCAGCTCACAAACAGTTAAGCCAAAGGCTCTCTCCTCTCTCTCCTCCATAACTCCCCATGTTAATATTGCACAGCAGAGAATGAGATGCTGGTGCTTGATTGTCCTGACGTAGCCCTAGGAACCCCCTAAGGCATTTACACACATCAGAAATCTAAGCCGAATTAAGCTTTGGAAGAGAGATGGAGAGCAGTATTATTCTCTTCCATTTCCAGGGGGTCAAAATAGGCCCCCGAGAAGTTAAGGCCAGTGTTTGCAATCTAAAGCAGATCAGTTGAGAGGACTTTGAAAAGATTGGCTTAAATGATGGAGCCACGCATACACAGTTGACCTGCGGGCAAGCTGGGAATAGACCCCTGCTCTCCTCGCTTGTGGTCCCCTTGCTCGGCACGCTGGTTCCCAAACCGCAGCTCGCAGAGGGATGCAAAGTGGCTCACGGCTACTCATCAGAGCCCCGTTAAACAGTGATTTCAGTAGCTTRGCCAGGCGAAGTGCAATGGGAAAGGGGTGGGAAGGGAATAAAGAATAGTGTATTTTAAATAATGACAGTGGGCTGTTTAGTGAAAATGTTTGGTAACAGCTGGCTGGGCAGGAGGAGAGTGGTCCTTAGAGTTCATATGAGCCCRATCCAGCCTTCCTTGATATCAGGACTGGATATTGAGACATTGAGAGTGCCGTCTGGTAGTTCAAAGAGCGGCAGCAAGCTGGCCGTGGCATTGACGACTGGCAGGTAGATAATGCGTATTGTTAACTCCTGTAATTCCCCACCAGCCTGAAGGAAATTATCCTGACAGTTCGTATTAATGAGCGGCTGCGTGACCACTCCTCTGCCCTGAGAGCTTCATCAAGGCTGTTTACTAAACGCAGATTGCCATGTTGTACCTTGAGAGCAGACTCAATACCGAGTGAAGAGTTAGCAATTGTTAATAAATAGTAGCACATTAAGATGTCTCTCTGGGTGATTTTTGTGTACTGTAATTACATGGAATTGCCTGTTAGACTGGTCAAATTACATAAAAGGGGCCCTCAGCTCCACAAATGCCTTCCTGATAATGGGTGACTATTAGCTTTGACACGAGAAGCCTGTAGTTATGATATGAAGGAAGCAAAAAGAGGTAGTAATTCTCTGGACCTGTCTTGCAATGACATAGGCTGGGAAGGATGTTGGGTTGTTCCAGAAAGAGGTTGTGAAGAGATTATTTATTAATGACGCCACTAAGCGATCTTCATGCAGGGATCTCAAAGTCCTCCTCAGAGGTTAGAAGATGGAGAAGAGAAGGCTCTGGGGAGACCTTATTGTGGCCTTTCAATATATAAAGTGTTACAAGAAAGATGGAGAARGACTTTTTACCAGATTTTGTTTGGGATAGAGTTAAATTTCTCCATAGTAGCTAGTATGGGGCTATGTTTTGGATTTGTGCTGAAAACAGGGTTGATAACACAGGGATGTTTTTGTTAYTGCTGAGCAGTRCTTACACAGAGTCAAGGCCTTTTCTGCTTCTCACCCCACYCCACCAGCGAGGAGGCTGGGGGTGCACAAGAAGTTGGGAGGGGACACAGCYGGGACAGCTGACCCCAACTGACCAAAGGGATATTCCACACCATATGATGTCATGATCAGCAATAAAACTGGGGGTTTGGAGGTTRGTGGGGGCTGCCATTGCTTGGGGACTGGCTGGGCATCGGTTGGTTGGTGGTGAGCAACTGTTCTCTTTTGCATCACTTGTTTTTCTTGGGTTTTGGTTTTTTCCCTCTCTCTTTATTAGTTTTTCCCCTCCTTTTTTTTTTTTTTTNGTTTTTCCCCTCCTTTTTTTTTTTTTTTAAATTATGAAACCCACAAGCTTTTGCACTGTTACTCTCCTGATTCTCCCACCAGTCCTGCTGCAGGGGGAGTGAGCGAGCAGCTGTGTGGTGCTTAGCTGCTGGCCAGGGTCCTGTCCACGGTACCAGGGCATGTAGTGACAGGACAAGGGGCAATGGTTTTAAACTGAAARAGGGTAGATTTAAATYGGATATAAGGAAGAAATTCTTTACAGTGAGGGTGGTGAGACACAGGACTGGGTTGCCTACAGAAGTTGTGGCTGCCCCATCATTGGAAGTGTTCTAAGTCAGGTTGGACAGGGCTTTGAGCAACCTAATCTAGTGAAAGATGTTCCTGCCCATGGCAGGGGGGTTGGACTAGATGATCTTTAAAGGTCCCTTCCAACCCAAACCATTCTGTGATTCTGTGAAAAAATGGCTTGGTGCCTGTTCCCTGCTCCTCTGCTTTGAGTTGAGTGAACCCCGTAGTCCCTCTGATAATGCTGACCCACCAAAAAAAGCTCCTTTCAGCTGTGGCCCAATCCTGCCTTCACTACATCCCTGCTACTGCCCATATTTTGGGGTCTGCCAAAAAGAGCTTGTGTCCAGCTCTTCCTCTCTCCCTGTCCTGCAATTAGTGCAAGAAATACGTCTTCCGGGAGGTGAAAACTGAGCCTTCCCTTGAGCAGCTCCATCTGTATCTATAGTTTTACCATGGGCTTCAGCAACTGGCATGCCCTGGCATGACCAGACAGCTGGACATCAGTGCTASTCATTGAGCACCGCATGATGGTCAGGAGAGTGGTGGGGTACGAACAGCACCTGCTTATTCAGTGGGTCTGCTCCCTGTGTGTGCGTGCCTCACATCTGCTCCTTCTGCGGGCAAGTGCAAGGCTTTGCTCCTCTTGGCTCTGCAGAGTCCCTGGAGGTGGACACATACATCAGCTACACCTTTGTCAGCTGAGTTGTGTGAAGAGCCTGGTTCTCACCCAGGTGAAGGTGTCATAGCATCACTCATTACCAAAGTCGCTAAAAGATGCTGTATATTGCTGCGGATTGCTGCCCTTTGGGGTGGCTGCTGTCCTTTTGTCAAGTGATTGTACTGGGGTAGAGTACACAGCTGGTGCTTTACCATACCACTGCAGTATATATGTGTATATACAAAGGGCTTGAGCCTGAATGAGAAACCCAGAATCTAACGGAATGGGGATTAAAAAAAAAATCAGCATTGTTTTTGGTAGATGACAAGAGCACGTTCACCTCTTGGTTATGCAACCCTCCTCGGTTGTTTTCTTACAGCACTGACATACACCCAGTTTAGAAAGCTGTTCACTTTTGTGAGTACTGGTAAAAGCATTATTTTCCAGCAAGTTTAACACCCAGCTCTCTGCTTTGACAAGAGTTGTCCAACCAGCAACAAAATCAATACAATGTGGCTTAAAAAACTTCTCAAGAATCGTGAAAAGCCTTTAGGCCAGTGGCACAGTAAAATGGTTCCTGAGCAATTCTTGGAGTAAATCACACCCACCTGGTCCAGTTCTTTGTCAGAAGAGTGGAGTGAGTCTCACTGCTTTGAGCTCATGACCTGTGAGGAGAGAGGTAGAGGGAGCTGGACTTGCTTGGTCTTGCAAAGACGAATGTAAGGGGCAATCTAATCACAACCTACAAGTATCAGAGGGGCAATTACAAAAATTATAAAACCAAACTCCTCTCGCTTGTGCCTGATGATTTAACAAGGGGAAGAGCCACAAGCTGTAGCTTGGGAGGTTCGTGTGCGACCTTAGAAAAAACCCTATCACCAGGAGAGTGGTGTGGCCCTGGAACAGTCACCAGAGGGATGGGAGCTCTCCATCTTTGAGAATTTCCAAGGCTCATCTAGACAAACCATGGCCAACCTCACCTGATGCTAGTGATAGTCTTGCTCCAAGCAGTAAATTGGATTAGAAAGCTCTAGATGCCCCTTGCAACCAGTACTTTTGAAATTTTCTGACTTAATGAGTCTTTAATTTCAAATGTGGAGGAAGTCAAGCTCAAGGCAACCATTCTGAATAGCAAACACATTTCTAAAAACAAACAAAGCCCAGCACCCCAAATTCCAAACTCGTATGTCTGTGTTTAATTTGGGAGCAAAATAAATGGTTTAATTTTTCAGTGACTTTATTAGTATGGTGTTTCTATAAAGACTTTGTACAGCCTTTCTCGGTATCAAGGATGGAAAAAGCAGAAAAAACAGCTTGCTTGTAAGGTCTGAGGCAAACTACGTGGCATTAAGAAATACCATTTTTGACTTTGTTCTAATTGGAGCCTGTTTGACCCTGGAGCCAGATCAGGGTAATGGAACAAGCACGACTCGAATGAAATCACTTTTCACAGCGT
Organism: Phoebastria nigripes; assembly: GCA_035582835.1. Classification (NCBI taxonomy): domain Eukaryota; kingdom Metazoa; phylum Chordata; class Aves; order Procellariiformes; family Diomedeidae; genus Phoebastria; species Phoebastria nigripes. Next base: position 4,221,430 of record JAYKAV010001665.1, read on the forward strand.
TATGCAGAAAGTAAGAGAAGGAAAGAGAGAAATGCAGAGAATGTAAAGGGGGGGAAAGCCAGAGAGATGCATTAAGAGCAAGAAGAAAAGGCAGAATATGTCATGGAAAATGGCCAAAGGAAGGGAGGAAAGAAGACAAAGGAGAGAAGAAAATGAGGGAGAAAGGAAAAGAAGGAAATAGAAGAGAAGAAGGAAGCAAAGTGAAATTGTAAAGAAAAGGAGGAGTGTCCTTCTGCCCTGCTAGGCAGAGTGATGGGGTGGTAGGACAGCAAGCAGCCCCAGGCAGTAGCACTTGTTATGTCCATCCCAGCTGATGCCATTGATTGCTTCTCTCCTCCCTTCTCATGCTTGGTGACAGAATCGCAGGACTTGCAACTCATAATGACCTGCTTCTGCTCCTGCTTGGCCCAGGAGCTYTTCCAGCTCCAACCAGGCACAGCTTCATCTGTGTTTCAGGGCGCTTCTGGATGGCACCCATTAGCAGACATGGGGAGGTGGTGAGGGACAGGCCATCTGGGACCATCTCCAGTCCAAGCAGGTGGAGACCCTGTTCCTAGCCTRTCTTTTGCAGACAACCAGTTTGCTCCTCGGCTGGGAGGAGGTGGTGCTGGGAAACTCCCATAGGACTGATTTCTCTCTTGCCTTGAGAATGCCTTGCTGTTTTTCTCTTGGTATCACTATTTCTTTTTAAACCAACCTTGCTTTTCCCCCTCATTCTCCTCCGAGGAAATTTCCCTTGCAAGGCTCAGATCATACAGCATCCGACCACCTTCTGTCAGGGGGTTTAATTAGTCAGAAGAAATAAAACAAATGATGCTTCGTTTGCCAAAAGGAAGACGTGGGGGGAAGACAGGGGAAAGGAAGATGGGGAGGACAGAGAAACCTTAATAATGAAGAAAGAAAGGAAGATCCTAAGCTACATGGGCCTAAGYCTTTAGGACTTATTACTCCCAAAGGAGCGAGCTCCTACTCTTATTGCAGCCAGTGTTTTTTATAGTTATCCACCCTCACAATGCCAATAGAAACCCCATCAGGGCTGGACCAACCATCCCTTCTCTGTAGAAAGAAGGGATAAGCTTCATCTCCTCAGGAAAAGGGCTTCCAGTGGGCATGGGTTTTGTGAAAGTTTGGCTGAAGGATAAAGAAGGAGGTGCAGATCAGGGYCTTTTTTGTGGGAAGGGCTGCAGATAGACACCAGCTATTACCCACCGGTCTGGCTTCCACTTGGCCCGTCGTCGTTTGTCTAATGCCTTGCCAATGAGCAAACATCTGACCTAGGAATAGTCCAGTACATGCAACCTCTTACTTAGCTGATGGAGGATCTAGGAGAGGATTATGGGTGATGTGGRAAAGGGGATAGGGAAGGGGGTGAAAGAATGTGAGGTTGTTGGGGGTGGAGGGATGTCAGAGAGGATGTGGAAGGGAAGGGAGTTAGGGTTACTGTGTTGGAGATATAGGGACATAGTCTGCTCATSTCTTAAAATCCAAACTCCATTTCTCTAGTTTCTCTTGGATGGTTTAGGAGTGAGGCTTTTATGTCAGGCTTTTTTTGCTTTAATGGAGCTCCTCCCCCACTTTTATCCAGTTACCCATGAAAAGTCAGTGAAATGAGACCTACTTAAATCAAATGTCACAATCGATGCTCATCCCAGGCCACCATTTGTACGATGTGAACTCATATTGCCGTAAGGGGGGAGCAGGGGGAGAAAAAGGATTGGGAGTGAGCTTGGAGCGAGTGAGCAAAGAGCAATTCATGTCTGAGGAGCTTGTGCTTCGCAGTGCATTTGTCACGACCATGCATCTCTGAGGTGGGGCAGGGCTGTTGCCCACCTGGGTTCTGCAGGGGGGGAAACAAAGCACAGGTAGCAAAGGGAGAAGCTGTGGCTTCATACTGGAAATTACATCTCTCTCTCCCATACCTTACCCCAGTGCCTGACTAAATCAGAGGCTTCTGTTCCCAGAAGAAAGTCCCTCCCACATTTCAATTTGTAAGGAGCAGGACACGATATTTCAGCACTCACAGTGCCTGGAATATGTCCAATTTCAATTTTGTTTGATGGAAGATGAATAAAAATGTTGATATTTTCATTGAAATTTCTTTCTGTTTACCTAGTTCCCAAAAAACTGCTTCTAACCTTCCACGAATATTTGGCAGGAGTAAATTCCCAGGGTGGGAATACAGTCACATGAGTTGATGTTAAAAATTGCAGTGATCCAAGTGTCCGCAGAAGTTTAGGGGAAGAATCCACATGTAAGCTGTAGCATTTTCTATGAGCATTTTGGGAAGCTCTAGGTGGGGGAGATGCAGGACCTTGCTGGATGGATTGGTGAGGCTCAGTGCCTTGTTGTTCTTGCAATTTCTGCACAACTGCTGGTAGTTAAAAGGACTAAGATATCACCTGAAATGTGGTTCCATAATTTCAGCAAGCTGAACTAGGCTCAGCATCCAAACCCTTTGTACGTATCTATGGTGGTGGTTTTGGAAAGTCCCAAGCCTCCTGTTTCACAGAGTAAACTCAAGGAAGCTGTACAGGCATGCTGGGGTAGTGACGTGTAAGAGCTAATATGGTCTGTAGTGGGGGGACATTACAGAGAGGTAGCACCACACTGCAGTGCCGTTTGGCTTCCAGTCTGCAGCTGCTCTGCACCCAGTAAAGATCCCTCAATCAACCTGTACTTGTTTGGGTATATATGCCAGTTGGGCATTCAAGCCATTGAATATGTCACTAGATTTTGTCTCAGATCCCTTAAGCTCTTGTGCCAGCCTTCCCAGTAGTTCCTGCTGGGTTCACTGCAGCAGTATGGTGAAAGTCTTGTTCCTCATTAATTCCCCCAATGAGATTCAAAATGTGAGAGGTGCCTTTGGTCAAAATATGCAAGTAAGGAGGATCTTCCCAAGCCCTTCAAACTGCAGGGACAATTCAGCTCAGATCCCAATATATCGGGGTTGTTTGTCTCTTCTTCCTGGTGGGCTCTGTGGAGTAAACGTGTACTGACTGTGGGCCTTGAGTCAATGGACATAGGCTTGCTTTGCCCATGTGTTGAGCTGGCCAGACTCCACATAAGCATAGCACTGAGCCTTACCTAATATATTTTGCTTTGCAGCAGGCTCAGTAGCCTGGAACAGAGCTGCAGTAGCCTCAACTTTGTGGTGTCCTGCTGATTGGAGGTTCAGGTTGAGCAGCCTCATGCCCGCCAACAAAACGATGTAGACAAGTCCTTTAGAGGATTGCCTGTTCCATTTCCAAATTCATGTGTAATTGCTTTTTTTTCCCTATGCTAAGCCCTTGCTATGTCAGAAACCATCGCATTTCCATGGCTGTAGCGCGCCAATCTAATGACAACCTTGACTGTGCTCCCACACCTCTGCACACTGGCTAGTTACTCTAAATAGAGGATTCTCGTCTGTCTGCTGCACGGTGGGTCTCTGCTTCTCTGCCTTCATGCCAGCAGAGATCGCTGATGTGGAAATGAGAAACATGCCGGAAAAAAGGCCTGCAGCAGAGCAAACCAAGTGGGATCCAGACCCTCACTCTAAGCTGAGAACAGGGGGAGTTTAGTGATATTAGTCTGGCAGATGTTGGCTAGTTACAGTTAGTCCCAGTGATGCAGAGAACTAGGTTAGGAGAGGTTATAGCATGTGTGTTTGTTCCTGATGTTGCAAGAGCTGATGATCAGCAGATCTTTTGCGTTCAGACAGGAAAGGAGAACCATTCCACACCAGGTTTTCCGGTAAGGATGCCTGCATGTGAAGAAATGCCTTGTGTAGCAGTGTAAGAGTAGTGAAGTGATGGATGGTATAACTGGATGCTGGGTCCCTGGGGAGGATATACATCTTGGTTTTCCTTTGCTTGCTTCATCTCCTCCTTTACCAGATGGATGTTTGTAGTTGGTAGAAGATTTTCACCTTCTTCTCATCCTCCAACCTTCATCACCGCCATTCCCAGAAGAGCTCATTTGTAATAGTTCTAGTGTAGGCACTGCCTTCTGCTATTGCCTCATTAATTATCTTCAAAGTTTCACACTGGATATGAAGGGCCTGATCCTCCTCTTGCAACCCACGCCTTTTACACAGCTGCCTTGCCATGGATATCAGAGTTGTTACCCAGACTTAACACTGGTGTGTGTGGGAGCAGAATCAGGACCAAAAAAAGGCTGCATCAACCAGAAGTAGATCCTGGTCTTCTTTTGTCTTTATTTGTATGTGCAGTGCGATGTGAAGGTCAGGTGAGTTGACACACAGACAATTAGGAGGAAAGTTCTTGCCATGAAATTGAGCTGGTAGTGCTTGCTGAGCATCTTCTTTTTTTTTTTTTTTTTTTCTTTTTTTTTAATGTCTTACTTTCTCTCTTTCAGAACATGGAAAAGGTGCTGGTCCCTTCTGTCACGTTAATTGTAGGCTGTGGAGTATCTTCGCTGACACTTTTGCTGTTGATTATCATTTATGTCTCTGTTTGGAGGTATGGCTTTCATTCTCTTCTCTTCTTGTTGGGGAAAGTAACTGTCTCTTGATCTACATGGATCCTGGAGGTTTTGCTCTCCTGCTTTGGGTGTCTGGTGCCTGAGGAAGAACCGTTTTGTAATGAGTGGGTCCTGCAAAAAGTCATCATGGTGGCTTAGTTGGCATTATTCTTTCCTTTTAGTGCCAGAGAAATTAGTACAGTGAAATTAGTGCCATGACCCCATGTAGTCGCATTGTTCCATTTTCAAAAGCCGCGTGCTGTTTTAGATGCCTTTGTATACCCCAGGAAACCTTGTTCGTGGAGAGGTGGACGCGCACTGCCTCCTGGCAGGCAGATTGCTTCAAAGTATTCCCGGTTGGGTCTTTGATAACATCAAAACATCCATGACCCATTATGAAAATATCTGGTCTGAAGAACTGACAGCACTTTTCAGGAGCTTAAGGATGATAAAACACATGGTCTAAATAACTCTTCAACCTCTTAGCTATGTTTTGCCTTTAGCTTCACATGCGTATGGGATTCCTCAGTACATCCCATTGTAGAGAGCTCCTGTAGACCTATAAGCAGGTCAGGTGCAACCTTAAATTGTATCATTTATAGAAGCTGAAGTGGTTTAGTAGCAAAGTTTTATTGAACAAAGGCCCACATTGGCCTATACTCCTGTTAGATACGTTTTGATGGACCATATAAGCTGGAGGACCCAAGGTGTGCAAGGGATTCTCCCCCTATACTCCATCGAACGAGGTCTGAGTATATACTATGAGACCTATGCCTTTCCTAAACTCATGGCAAACATGCTGAGCTGAGCTAAATAAAACTCTAAGCTAAATAAAAAAAAGAAAATCAGAACTGGGTAAATGACTGTGAAATTGAAATGGAGTGGCTACAGAGAATATACTGTCTGGAAATTTTTGGTGACCCTTTTGGGAGAAGGGATCAGTCTGAGGCTCCTGTTTGTCAAGTGATTCTTCTTAGTAGGGAGGAAAGGGTAAATTCAGTTCAGAGTTGTGAATTGGGATAACTTTTTCTACCCTTTGATAGAAGAAAGAAACAAGAGAGTAAAAAATGAGAAAAAATGCATCTTTTTTTGTTGATACTGTGACAGTGCATAGTGGCTAGTTAATTATGGCAAGTGCTCTGAGCTGAAGACTGATCATAATAACATTTATCTAGAACTCAGGTTTTTCCGTGCCTGGGGTATCATTGGATCTGCTCAAGTCCTTGTCCTCTCCTGCTTTTCCTCAGGCTGGGCAGCACTGGGCAGCGCTGGTAGGTGACTTACTGGTGTCACTGGTGTCAGGATCAAGTGGAAAGTTAGGATAGATGAGTAAAGAGCAAGTGTTCGAGCCTCACCCTCTCTTTCCTATCAGAAACAAGTTCAGGATCTGAAACCCAAGTTCAGACATGAGGTTGAATCAGTTTGGAGCATGCCAGAGTCATTTGGAATAACATGATGTATTTTCTTCCAGGAGTGTGCCCCTCAATATTTACTGTTATTGAGGACAGTAAAGTTAATTGCCTGCCCTGTTTAAAATACACTCTCTTTAATTTCTCATTCCAGCCTTTGCGTTATGCCTATGCCCAAAATGATCAGCATGAATGGGGGGACATGTTTATGGGAGGCTTGAATGGGCATTTCTGAGCTAGCCAAGGATGGACATGCATTTCCAAGTGATCCTGAGACCAGCTATATCTTGATTAAAGGGCTCTCTATCCTAAGTCTCATTGTGTAAATATTTGTAAAGCATGATCAAGTGATCTCTAGAATTTCTCTTTGGTGCGCTGAGTTTGTTTCATTTCTTCTCTGTAGATCATGTTTTCATGTTTTCTAAACTTCACAGCATTCCCGTGGCTGAGCCCTGAGCACTCTGTGTGTCCTTTTTATTTTAGGCATAGCTGCTGGACATGAATGTGCTGTCCTATTAATGGTCTCAGGAACATCATAGTCAAGTCAACATTGTCTCCTGGCTCCCACTTTGTTTTGCTCTAGATGTTATATTGTCTGATAGACAACAGCTGGAGGAATGCTCAGAAGTGGCATCAGCAGTATTATTCCAGCTGTTGTTGCTAAAACACAGGAGCCATATCAAAGTGGTCCTTTCTCACCATGCAGAGGAGAAAATCCTCGTGCCCTAGCTGCCTGGTCTTCCATGGAGAGCACTCACCAGAGCTCCGCTGTTTTGGGGAGCTTTGGCCGGGAAATTTCCCATTCAGACCTCTGGACAAAGGCATCTGGAGCATGCATACATAGGCTCAGCTTGAGTATGAAACACTTCTGATGAATAAACTCACTGAGGCTGACAGTCTGGAAACTTTCCCAGAATTTTGCCCGGCTGGGGTTTGTCTATACATGGGAAGCAGAAAGAAAGGGTGGGGGAGAAAGAGGGAAAGGAACATGGTAAAGAAAAGGGGGCAGGGTAAAAGAGAGGTGACCCCAGCTTTGGGCTGCATATCAGAGAGGAAATGAATTTACCCTCTGCTTCCCATTCAAAACCCTCAAATAATGGTTGCTTCTTAGTGGCACCTACTCAGCCATCGGCATGAACGGCATGAGCTTTTTGATGCAAGYGATCACTTCAGACACAGCCAACTTGGCACAGTCTCATTGAAAACTGGACGTTGTTTCTGTTTGACGGCTGTTGGTGGCCTGTTGGTGGACTCACTCCAGTTCCCAGTAGACAGATGGCTGCAAAAACTCTGCTGCAGATGGTGCATCTCTGGCCTTATTAGCAGTCTCGACAGAGAGGTCAGTGACACAGTGGGCCATAGAAGTGGAGTGACCTTGTTACATCTTGGCAGTGGCTGTCCTGGGTCACAGCTGGAGACACGATCTGTGTGTGGGCCACGTGCTCCACCACCCATGTGGAAAAAGAGGGGGAATTGAGAGAAAAAGATCTTCCTTATTGAAAACTGACATGAAAATGAAAAACTGGGGAAAAAAAGGAACTATTCAAGGGTCAGAACAGGTGAAATGACTTAGTACCGTGTTTCTCTAAGCTTTGGTTTGTACCACTCCTTTCAAACAGTTCCTTGAATAGGTGATGTTTCAGGAGTGCCCCAGTGTGTTTTCCATCCCTGAACTCAGTGCGGTTCAACAGCCTCCRGAGTCAGTGACCTTTCCATAACATGGAAATCAATGTTTGCTATCGAATAGCTCTTCCACCAGCCCATCAGCATGTGGGGCACAGCAGCCCTTTTTCGCTGGCAGCGGCTGGGTGAATGCTGTATCGCTGAAAGATATCAGTGCGAGCTTTTCTCACTCCCTGCCCATTGAAGCCTGAGGATTGATTTAGTGGTTGTCAATGAGCTCTCAAGGGGCTTTTAACACTTGCTTTAAACCCAGGAGCTCTGCCTTTGCCGGAGATGCTGATGCACTCGGTGGCCCTGGTGGGAGGTAGCAGGAATCAGTAAGTGACTGYGCGGAGAAGTATGTGTGTACGCACAGTGAGAAAGCAGGAGTGACTCAGTGTTTGCGGAGAGCAAGGGAGCGTAATGGGGACGGAGAGACAGACTGCAGGGTTTTCCCACCCTCTCCACCTGTCTCAGTTTACACAGGGCTTCCCCACATCCTGCAGGACCCCGGCCAGGGCAGAAGTTGCCTAAATTTGCAGTGAGTTTTCCTCTGTTTTCCCCTGAGTACAGCATATTTCGATAAGTAGGCAGAGTCTGTGTATCAGCCAAGGGGTAGCGAGACAGCACCCTGGAATAGCTCTGCCTTTGCTGGAGATCTCTCCTCTGGCAAAACCCATCAAGTTCTGTGTTTTTTCCCTCTCTGATATGAGTTCCTGACTTCTTTGGCCAGAGGGTCTGGATAGTAATGGTGATTTCTTTCTGTGGAGCATCCTGGGCTGGAGAAGAGGAAATGGAAGGAAAAAAGCAAGGATGGCAGGAGGCCGTCTTAGCGTAATGGGGAACTTCTGATTGAGCTTTCATAACATAACAAGGAAATGTTTCATAACAAGGAAATGTTTGGTAGCCAGCTCAGGCTACCAAGGAGGACTATGGAAGCATTGCCGAGGAATGCAGGATTGAATTGGGAAGGTCATTTCAGCTGCATTTGAAACTGGTAAGGGATGTGAAAGGCATCAAGAAGGGTTTCTGTAGGTACATCAGCACTAAAGGATTACCCAGGAAAGTGTTGGCCCAGTGTTGAATGGGGCAAGTAGCCTAATGGAGAAGGAAGTAGAAAAGGTGAAGGTACTCAGTGCCTTCGTCGCCTTGTTCTACTGGCAAGGTKTGCTCCCAGGCACCCAAGTTCCTGTACCTAGTGGCAGAATCTGGGGAAGAAAACACTACCCACTGCCAAGGAAGAGAGAGCTGAGGACCATTTAAGTAAGATGGACATTTGCAAGTCCATGGGACCAAATGGGATGCATCGAGGGTGTTGAGGGAGCCGGCTGGTGTTACTGTGGAGCCACTCTCTATCATCTGGGGAGGTTTGTGATGGCTGGAAGAAGGCAAATGTTACACCCATCTTTAAAAAGGGCAAGGAGGAGGATCCAGAGAACAACCTGTTGGTCAGCCTACTCACAGCCCCTGGGAAGATTAAGGAGCAAGTAGTTATAAAGATTATTTCCAGGCAAARTGATGGACAAGAAAAGGATTGAGAATAGACAGTGCAAATTTATTGAGGGCAGATTGTGCCTGACTGACCTGTTTCCCTTTTGTGATGGGATGACTTGTTGCCTTGTTGCATGGACAGTGGAGAGAAGTAGTTGTTGTATATTTTGACATTACCAAGGCCTTTAACGCAGTCTCCCATAGCATCTTCGTATACAGACCAGGGAACTGTGCACTGGATTGGCTTCTAAGGTGGCTTAATAGCTGGATGGAGTTCATGCAGGCTTAAAGGGTAATGGTCAAAGGTTTGAAGCCTAATCAGGAGCTGGTGACTAGTTGCATCTGACAGGGGTTGATACTATGGCCGATATTGTTTAATGTCTTCTTTAACAACCTGGACAATGGGGCAAAATGCACCTTCAGCAGGTTTGTGGATGATGCCAAACTGGGAGGAGTRACTGATATGCTGGAGAGCAGCACTGCCATTCAGAAGGACCTCAGCAAGCTGGAGATACGGGCTGGAGAAATGGTACAACACAGACAAATGCACAGTCCTACACCTGGGACAGGATAACCACGTGGAGCAGGATGGGCTGGGGACTGACTGGCTTGGTAATGCCTCCACAGGGGAGGCTCTGCAGGTCCTAGTGTGCAACGATTTAGAAATGAATCAGCAGTGCACCCGTGCAGCAATGAAGGCCAACATTATATTGAGCTATATAGGCAAGAATATAGCCAACAGGTCAAGGGAATTGATTATTCCCTTCTGCTTGATACTCTTGAGGCCACATCTGGAAAAGCGTGCCCAATATCGAACTCCCCCAATACAAGTTGGGGGTGTTGGTCGACAGCCGGCTGAACATGAGCCAGCAGTGTGCTCAGGTGGCCAAGAAGGCCAACGGCATCCTGGCCTGTATCAGAAATAGTGTGGCCAGCAGGAGTAGGGAAGTGATTGGCCCCCTGTACTCGGCACTGGTGAGGCTGCACCTYGACTACTGTGTTCAGTTTTGGGCCCCTCACTACAAGAAGGACATTGAGGTGCTGGAGCGTGTCCAGAGAAGGGCAACAAAGCTGGTGAARGGTCTGGAGAACAAGTCTTATGAGGAGCAGCTGAGGGAACTGGGACTGTTTAGTCTGGAGAAAAGGAGGCTGAGGGGAGACCTTATTGCTCTCTACAACTACCTGAAAGGAGGTTGTAGCGAGGTGGGTGTTGGTCTCTTCTCCCAAGTAACAAGTGATAGGACAAGAGGAAATGGTCTCAAGTTGTGCCAGGGGAGGTTTAGATTGGATGTTAGGAAAAATTTCTTCCCCRAAAGGGTTGTCAAGCGTTGGACCAGGCTGCCCAGGGAAGTGGTTGAGTCACCATCCCTGGAAGTATTTAAAAGATGTGTAGATGTGGTGCTTAGGGACATCGTTTAGTGGTGGACTTGGCAGTGCTAGGTTAACGGTTGGACTTGATGATCTTAGAGGTCTTTTCCAACCTAAATAATTCTATGATTCTAAGAGGTGACAGCACATTGGAGCAAGTTCAGTGGATGCTTAGGGAGCTGGAGAACATGATGTAAAAGGAGGCAAAGGAAACAAGGTTTGGTTAGCTTGGAGAAGAGGAGGCTATTAAGGAGGAGTCACGGAGAAGTCAAACAACTTGCAGAGGTATACAGCGAAAGGTCTAGAGGCACCAGCTGCAGCAGGAAAAAATTCAGCTGGATATAAAGAAAAATAATCCTCCACCGTGAGAGCACTTAAGCACTGTAACAAGTCATCCAAGAGAGGTGGTGGCATTTCTTTTCTTGGTGATTTTCAAAACTTGATTGGACAAGACCCTGAGAAACCTGATCTGACTTTTAAATTAGCCCTTTTTTGGGCAGCGGATTAGACTGGGAACTCGAGAGGTTTTTCCCCAACCTAAATTATTCTGATTCTGTGATTCTACACGTTGCCAACCCACGTCTTGTTCTTTGGAGGTTCAGGGATCTGGGGAACAGGATGGACTCTCAGTGCATGAAGGGAAGCATGGAGAAAGGAGAGGCTTGTTTAAGGGGGGAAAAAGTCTGAAGACAGCTAGTTTGTCTTCCCTTACATTCACATACAGACTATACTTATGGTCAACTCATTTCTTACCTTTTTTGACCAGAGGAGACTTTCAAAGTGCACGCTAATGCCAGTTGGACCATAGTGTTGCTACACAGATTTATTACATCTCATTCCCACCAAGAGAGAGTCCAAATCTCCCTTTCTATCCCCTAGAAGCTGCTGACTGGAGACGTGATGTTTTACTTCACACAATCAAAGCATAGATAGATTTACGGCTCTGTACCCTCCAGCCACAAATGGAATAGGATCCAGGTGATACACAGTATTGTATTGAGCCCAATGAAATGGGGAAACTTGGGATCAGACTGGCCATGAAAGGAACCAGAGGCTCATTTTGCAGGCAGTCAACCCCATTTCTAGCTGAGCTGGAAACCTAAATTTTGTAGTCTGTTCTGGGGTTGGGTGAGTTTCAGGGAGAACTACCTATAAACCAGATTTCCAACAGACTAAGTATAAGTTCAGGCTACTTTGCGTAAGTGGCTTTTGTGTATCCAGGAAAGCATATCCTCAACGTTCATGTTTGTCTGAAGGTAAAACTCAGAGGGAAGTTAAAATCAAAGTTTTGCAGCCTTCAGTAGGTCTAAAGCACAGATTTACCCTTGGCAGAACACACACATGAAGTAACCTTGTCCTGCCCACCTAGTCAGAAACTCAAAACTCTGCAGCCAAAGCATGACCAACTCACTCTTGCTAAAATTAGTTAATGAAATTAAATCCCAATATAAATAGTTGATGTGCTGGAATATAGGAAATAATCCTGCATTAGCCTCCAGGGATGAGCTGGTTGATTAATAGATCTGTTTCTAATTTCTGTAAGCATCAGCACCTACTCTTCACTCATCTGGTATTCAGGCAGGGCACTTGCCGAATCACTGAGGTTATTCACGTGTATGAGTGTTGGTATGGTCAGGTCCTGAGTCAGTCCTTGAGGACTTGCACTTTTGCAATTCTCTTTTAATTTTATTAGGTACATAAAGTGCCTTCAAAGAAATTTTCCTCCTTAGCCAGTGGTTTGAATTAATTGTTGTGCACATACCTCAGCAGCAAGTTGGTGCCGTGCTGCACATTGCAAATCAGAAATGTCAAATAGCTTGCTCCTGCAAGGTGCTGAAGGCAACAGCTTCCTAACTTGGATCCCTAATGTCCCAGACCCACAGCTGCAGTTACGTATTTGGCCTAGTTTTGAGAAGTGTTAAACCTCTCCGTCTGGGGGGAAAAAAAAAAAGCCACAAATACTTCTCACTTCAGGATGGTTTGTTAGGTTAAACAAAGGGGAATGCTGAATCACAAACACTTTGTTGTGAAGGTGCATGCATTTGTAATCTGCTTTCATCGCCAGCATGCCTGTGGCTCTTCTTATTTGGGAATCTTTCCATGTGTTGCCTGTATGTTTTCTTTTAAGCTCCTTTTCAAGTCCCCTTTTCAAGTAAGCAGAGCTGAAGAAGACTTGCAGCACTCTACTGTTTTAGGAGCGGCTCAGACTAGGGACCAGGCTGGCCCCTAGTTTGTTGATTCATGCTCATAACTCCAGCATTGATGGGGGAGGTTGGAGAGATCTGTGGGCTGAGCACTACACCCAAGCTCTTTCCCCTCCCTTTTCCCCTTGTTCTTGTCTGTTTAACACACAAGATCTGCAGGAAATGGGCAATCTCTTACCATGGCCTTCTGTAGAGCCTGGCCCAGTGCAACCTGCACGTCGTTGATGCTTTTCAGAGGTAACTTAATGAAGTTGTAACAGGGTGGATCTCCCTCCCCCTCTTCTCTTGCTGCAGGTATATTCGCTCAGAGCGCTCTGTCATTCTTATCAACTTCTGCCTATCCATCATCTCCTCCAACGCTCTCATCCTGATYGGACAGACCCAGACCCGGAATAAGGTAGGAGATCAGTTGGGCTTTGTTTGTTTGTTTGCTTCTCCCCTGATTTAGCACTGAAATGATCCATTCAGGCACCGCTTCCTCATTTTTCCTCCATCTGTTAATTAGCGACATGTCAAAGACACGATTAAATGGCAGATTTCAATTTTCTCTCTCGCTCTCTCTTTGATAATTTGTCAGCATCCTCAGGGCTTTGATTAAAACCAATGTGATATTTTTGAATATCTGCCTAGAGTAGCTGGCACATGGCACAGTGAAGAAACATGGTTATTTGCAAGGCTTTAACCATTTTATTTTCCAAAAATTACAAAGAAAGACAGATTGAGAAAAGGCTTTAAAAAAAAAAAAACCAAAACACCAACACCTCAGCTTTACATTTATTTCTCCAGCAACTTTTATACTCTGAGCTTAAAGTGCTTGGCAGATGTTAACGAACACAGCCACAAAACCCACCTTTTTTTGGGGTAGGAAGCGTTGCCAGACGCGCTGTGCACGCTGCAGAGCCGGGGGCCACGAGAGACTCACTGTGACTCGAGCAGTAAAGGCAGGATGCAACGTGGATTTTCAAGCCATGTGCACTGGTTGCACGTACTTGCCTTCCCACGTTACAGACCCAGCTGGAGAGGTGCGTGTTGCCTGTATGACTTTTCTCCAGCTAAAGTACTTTCAGTTTCCCCCTTGGTGTCTGGCATAGCAAATCACTGCTCATCATTAGTATTTTCCTGTTGTACATTTTCCCATCTCCCCAAGTGCTCCAACCATCCTAACTCTGCTAAGCAGAAATGTGAGGCAAGAAGTGTCCTCCACTACTCCTGCTGCCAAAATCACAATCAGAAGTCAAAATTTCGTTTTTAATTAACAGTAACCAGTGACCGGCCAGTTTTTTCGAGCGTCTACTTTGGCAGCCAGAGCATGCTGTCACTTTTGGAAGCATTTCTGCAGAGAAGCCCCAGGGTTTAATGAAACACAGAGACTCATTTCTATGGAGGGCCCTTCGGGTTAGGGGTATGTTGTTTTAGGGAAAGCTTTACAGCTGCTTGAGTCATATGTGTGTAGAGAAGCGTGGAGACATGCAGCCAGCCAGCCCTGCTCCTATTAAACAAATGCCCTTCAGAAACTAACTTCGCAAAGCAGAGCTGTCTTTCATGGCCAACATAGTTGGCAAGAGGTGGAGAAAAGGTGAGCTAAGCTCTCGCTTTCCCTGGGTGCGTTGTCTGCAACCCCAAGTGTGTGATAGGAGCTTCTTTCCATAGGAAGAAATACTGAGGGATGCTCGACATGGCAAACCATGGCTGGACCTCCTCTTTGGTTATTCTTCTTCACCCCAGGACAGGAGGTGGATGTCTTCATCCTCTCCCACCCCCTTCAGAGCACAGTTTTGAGCCCAGGTTCTCCCTCATGCTTTTTCTCACATCACTTTGGGTGTTCACTGTCAGAGCTGTTAGTGGGGATTCAAAGCTCCCGGCTGCGATTGCATGAGGCAGATTAGCTCTTTGCACATACATATGCATGAAACACCAYAAATAGAAAGGTTATTCTTGGATTTCTGCTCAGCCATCTAGTAAACAGTCTCTGGCAGGGAACAGAGAAAGAAAACTATACAGAGAAGAGACGAAGGAGTGTAAATTAGGATTTTATTCACATTCAGTTATTGATAATGGAGCGTCTTAAAATGTTGGTGATTGATTTATAATTGCAGTTACTCTGGGAGAATTTCTACAGTATTAGTTTCCCTGGAAATGCCAAATTCTCCCTTGATTTCCATCCCTGTAACCTCAAAGGCAAGATTCCACGCCTGGATTTACTAAGCTTTTTGAAGATGAAAGGCCTGGGAAAAGGCTAAAAAATTACAGTCAGCAATAACATGATACAAAAGAAATGAATGCTGCATGAACTGGCCATCTCTCAAAGGCATGGCTACATGCTGCAAAGAAACAGATTTCTCCTCTTAAAGGAAAACAAGGACTAATGGCCTTGACAGACTGACAAGCTCTGCTAGATCTTTCTGTGGCAGCTTAGGATATCATATCCCTGTGCTTAGGCCTTCATGGAGATTTCTTTTTCCTTACAAGGAAGGAAAAACCCACAGCAGAGGTAGCAGAAGCAAACATGTGCCTGCCCATCAGCTGGCCAAGTTCACAGCCTGGTTTCAGTTGAGGCAATGGGTTTATACCAGCCTAGCTGAGATGTGCATATTTCTGTTGTGCTCCCCTCCTCTCTTCTCCWTCCCTTTCTATCAAAACTACCTGAATGAGAAAAAATACCCAGAAAATGTATCTCTCTGGTGTAAAATTGGAAAGCAAAGTTTTTCTCTCCCCTTTACAAACTGCTGGCAAACTGGGCAGAACCGTGTTGGTGCAGAACAAAATCAAAACAGTAAAATGAACAGTGTTGTATCTGATGTTAGCCAAAAAAAAAGTTCTAAAATAACAGTCTTTTAAAATACATTCCAGAAAGCATCCTGTATTTGTAACTGTTTTATGTACGTCTGTAAGCTGATGAATAGCAACCACCTTTTTAGGATTCTTTTAAAATGTGAAAATTACTTGAAATTATCATATTGAGCTGGGTTATTCATACTGAACTGTCATCCAGAATCCATTTATAGGGAGAATACCAAGGGTTTTGGTGTCAAATACAAATATGGAACAAAAAGACAGTTCCTGTCTCAAAGAACACACAGTCTTACTTTTATTCACAACCTCTGATAACGTCGGTTTGTGCCAGTGTATGAATCGACAGCAATCCGATAAAATCATCATAAAAGACACTCCGTGCATGAGAGCTCTGTGTTAGAAGATGCTGGTGGATGAAAAAAGAGGAAGGTTCATTGACCGTAAACCCGAAGTCCATGTTTCCTGATATAACTCAAAGCAGAGAAATTCTTCATTATAAACCTCCCCCTCCCCCTGCCCTGAATGCCTTAAGCCATTTTTTTCATCCAGAGTCACTTTTAAAGTTTATTTGCTCTCCCTTCTCTTTGGGAGCCACTAGAGCTTCTTTCCATCATTTTCTTCTTGAGTACGTTGATTCATGGTTTCCGACTCACAGATGGTGGAAATTAAGCACAGCTCTGGCAGAGTTAAACAGAGCGGCACCAATTTGCACCAGTGAAAGATTTGGCCTTGCTGAGTTAAAAACAAAGACGAGCTTGTCAGCTTTCCAGTCCATCTCCCTGGCACTACAGGATTGTTCTTCGTAATGCATTTGCTAGTACTTTCCCCAGTTTAATTTTAAATGGCTTAAGCTCCCTGCATTTCCTTTGAGAGATTTCCCCACCGAGTAGTAGAGCTCACTATTATGAAATTCCTTCTAATGTAGTTTCTTTTTTTTTGTTTGTTTTTCTTTCTTTTTTTTCCTGTCTGCTAGTAGTTATACGCTCTTGGACAACTCTGCACCTCTCATGTTTGCAGTCCTTACCAGCCCCTGGCAGCTGTGGTTTCACCCAGCTCTCACGGCTTAACTCTTTCACTCAGCGATCCTTCCCTGGCAGGGAGACCGTCTAAATTGCCTTCCTCTGATTTCATTTCTACGGCTCGGCTGCCAGCAACATGGTGATTTGCAAACCTTTTGAGCTGAGATTAGTGCACGGCTTACTAACTGCTCCGTCCTCCCCAAAAGGATTGTGGCAATGGTTTTTATTTGGAAAATAAATATCTCTTGCTGAAGCCAAGAAAGCACCAGGATGGGACACGGGCTCAGACTTCAGCAAAAGTGTTAACCATGGGCTTATCTTAGAGCTCATGCTTAAAAGCAGCCGATTTCCATGCAGTACTTAAATTTGAAGCAAACACTTTGGTCCTTTGCTAGGTCGAAGCTTGTGGGGGAGACTGCCTCCTCCTAAAATGTCTTTTTTTGTCCTGATCTCCATGACCTTGCCTTCCAGAGCCTGGTTTGGAAGCATCTCCCTGCGCCTTCCGCTCTCCTATGCGCTGCTCTCTCCTCCTGCTGCTCCTCTCACGTGTCCTCCTTTCCTCCTCTCTCCAGGTGATATGCACGCTGGTGGCGGCTTTCTTGCACTTCTTCTTCCTCTCCTCTTTCTGCTGGGTGCTGACCGAGGCTTGGCAGTCCTACATGGCCGTGACGGGCCGGTTACGGAACCGCATCATCCGCAAGCGCTTCTTGTGTCTTGGATGGGGTGAGGATCCTGGGTCTGCGAGGCAGCTCCCCCGGGGCCGGSGGGAAGGGCTATCCCCTCCCCGGGATGCAGAGCAGAGAGGGTCCGGGCTACAAGAGGGACTGATGCTCTGCAGAAGGCTTGGCAGAGGGTGCTTGCAACCCTTTCAGGGGTGTCAAGAAGGGCTGAGATGGTTAAAAATATCATGAGCAAGAGCCGTAAGTCCTGCCTGCTGCCCAGTGCATCCAAGGGTGACACAAAATAGATGAGTCGAGAGAGGTTGAGTTTTCAAAGGGTGTGCTGGGGGTGGTTTCTCCTGGGTTTGGGTCTCTTTCCTGCTTTCTCCTTTTCTCTCTCTCGCTGTCTCCTTCCATGTGCAACCCAGAGTGAAGCAAGCTCTGAAATCCCGTCTCCATGGCAGCAGGGCCTTTCGTAGACAAATAAACTATGAGACTGGTGCAGATGCTTGTAACTAATTTTTCTCCCTCTGCCTTTTCCATATGTTTAATTTATTAGCCTTAAATGATGCATTCTGTAGTAGAAAACAAACTCAAACCCATAACCTGGGCTTTCAAAGCAATAACAAACGTGCGTTTGAAAGAAGCAACTGAACAAAAAGTTGCTCAAAAGCGAGCAGGCAAAAAAGAGAAAGGGAGAGAGAAAGCGTTGTGCGTCTGAGCTGTATTAGTGTCTCGTTTTACTACTGAAGTCTAGCATTTCACCCCAGGCAAGATATTTCTGATGCTTAGGAAGCGCCCTGATGTGATTTATTCTGGCACATCAAGAGCCGTCCTCCTTCCAGCACCTGCATCCCTTGAAGTTTTCACTCCTAGCTTTTGCTTACGATAGAAAATAAATTGTGTTATTGAAATACAGTGTTTGTGCGTAGCAGGAGCATAGCCACATACGTGCAAAGCACAGGCTGCATGCGCCTGTGTGTGTTCATCCATATGTTTATACACAAACACTCTGTGRCTCAAGGAACGTCAGGGATAACGAATGCAACAGACTAATAGCTTTTCTAGGTAATAAAAAGGAATTTTTCTGATTTGTAAAAGCTGGGACAG
>JAYKAV010001665.1:4239725-4534694 GCA_035582835.1 Phoebastria nigripes
GATGCACTGGCTGATAAATGATGCATAATAACCATTTGGAATAGGTTAGGACAAGAAATGAAGAACACTCTTGCCTATTAAGGCAGCAAGGGAATTTCCGATATTTAGCATCCTGCTAGACTTCAGCTGCAGAGCTGGGATTAATGGCACTTCTAAGAGGAAAGAGGCCGAAAATATGTTTTAAAGAGTATAATCTGAAATAATTAGCACAATTCACTTTGTCATGGGCTGATTCTCCCCCTTTTCCCCCTTTGTGTATTAGCATTTCTCTAAGCCCTTGTTCTAGACGTCTTTGCCAAATTCTCAGCTTCTGTCAGCTGTAGCTCATTGAAGCTGCAGTGGTTTTCATCAGCAGTGAGGTTTATTCCCTGGTTTTTTGTTCTCCTCTTGGGTATGCAACTTTGCCTTTCCAGAAAAGAGTTTTTAGCAATTAGAATTTTTTTGTATTATTATTTAGAACACAGACAAACTGTTCCCTAGAAACAATTCAGTCATCATATTTAGCCCCAGTAAGGAAGAAATAATTTTGTCAGTCTTTTTACGACCACGTCATAGTTTCCACAACTGGATTTTTAATGCTGCCATAGCTCAGGCTCTAATAGGTCTTCAGTTGTTCATAACAGTTATGGCTGTTTGTAGTTACTAGCAAACAACCTTTTCTAGTGGGACATGATGAACATATGACCTGATTGTCCTCTCACCTGGCATTATAAAACTCTTTGAAAAAGGTTTCTGACACATTTATTTGGAATTGAGAATGTAAAATTCACTTTCTGCAGAAAGCCCCCAAAACCTTGCCAGTGACTATGTAGCGTGAGTGACTGCCTAGAAGGCTGATACAAAACACGCACAGTATATGGAACAGACTGGTTAGAAAAAACTTTCTTTCAAATAATCAAAAAATACATTAGAAGTTTGTTGTTGGTTTGTTTTTTTTTTTTCAGTCTAATCACATCTAACTGTGATTAGGCAGTTAACAGCTCTCCCAAGGCGGAGGAGTACAGCATCCCTCATTACGATGCTCTTTGGCTTAGCTACCATGGGGTAGCTACCACCTTCGGTGAATGCTGCTTGTACAGCTCCATTTCCAGCACAAGCTGGGGCTCCTACCCAGGCTCGGTATGAGCCAGTCTCTGTAAGCTGACGAGTTCACAGCCTGAGTCTGTATTTCTGCATAATTATCGCGTCTTAGAGAAGAACTTTGCGAAGAACAAGTTGCTATTTTTGGCAGAGTCTTAGCCAACTTTCCTCTTTCACAGGGCCTCTTGCATCAAGCTATACTCCTGAAAAGTCCTTTCACATGTGGTTTCTTGGTGTGCTTGCCATGGGATGCCATATTGATGGCATCGTAGTGAATACAGCACCCAGGATATATCCAGATGAGGTGTGAAGGAGGCTCAGCAAGACAAGCAATAGTCAATTAAGAAAAAAAAAGAAAAAAAAAAGAAAAGAAAAAAAAGAGACATCTTTTAAACCCACTGCCTGTTGGTTTTGGACTGAGCAAACGTGAACTGTGCTTGGAAATCTCATATGGGAAGAGAAACACTTCCCTTTATGATAGCTCTCAAATGCTGTATATTCCAGCCAACTTGGCCTTATACCTCTCAGCTGGCTGCAGACCCTCACTATTAATCAATCTTGCGATGATTTGTATTGCTGAATGACTACCTTGCCAGCAGGGTTATTGTTTGGATGCTGTGTCTGCACATCCCTTCGATCTGCAACATCTTCTGCAGCCACCTGCCGTGACCTCTACAGAACACGAATTAGGGTCTTGTCAAGAAGCACTAATCCTAGCTGGCTACTGATCCTGCTAATTCTTAATGGGATTTGCCCATCTTTAGCATTGAGACAGCTTAATTCATCATGTCACAAGGAGGAGGGCTATAAAAAGCCACATGGAGACCTCCGCAGCTGAAGAACCAGATGTTACTAGCCGACATCCAGGCATTTCTTTAGGGAAAGGGGAGAGCTGGCCTGGGGCTAATGAACCAGAAAAGTACCCAATCTTCTCCGTCGATCCTTGAGCAGTTTATYGTGGCAGGGATAAGAAGGATCAGAAGACTATTAGCAAGATGTAGTGTCTTTTGCTAGTTCTGATTGTGCCTAGGCGTTCAAGRACCCAACAATTTCAGAACTTTTTATGAGTTTTAGGCCAATAACCAGCAGGTTGCACATTATCCAGCAGGTTTTCTTTATACGCCTCGCTCTATAATTTTATGGGAGCTTCTAGCGGTAAGATCAAGGCCATAGCTTCGCCCCCTTATGCACTTGAAATGACATCCCGTGCTGGCACCATTAGCTCATGACGCTCTGAAGATAAATTGTACTTTGTAAACTGTGGCGTCCCAGCCACAGACTAACTTGCTTATCCTTTGCAACACTCGTAATGAAGTGTGTCTTCTCGAGGGCAGCTGGTTTCTCTTAGTTTATTCCCCTTTTGGACCCAGGGAACAGGTCTCTGGCAAGAGAAGAATTATTCTGGTTTGCAGAAAGACCTGATGTTCTGATGCTCTTTTCCATTGTTGTTGAGAGGGACCTGCTCTATTATAGATCATGGCCCAGCACTTAGGGGACCTGTTTGGGATAGGGGGAACTCAGTTTCCATTTCCTTTTCTGTCTCGTTTGGGGCGAGATTTGAACCTGGGTTGTTCATCATACATTATGTTAAGAGCAAACATAGCCCTTAATCTCCTCCTTGCTAGCTTCTTTGAGTTGGGTTGTGGCTGAATATTCCGTCTTCGGGAGACACCCTTATATATTCCTGGCCAGCCTGTGTACCTAAGAATAAAATAAATATATTTTATGCATCTGCATGTACTGTCAGTCCCCACACAACTGCTGAGACCACAGCAGGATATGAGCTGATTACAGCTGATGGCATTTWCTTCATTAGCAGAGGTAACAAGGGTTCATGCTTTTGGCTCTGAAGGTCCTGAATTCAGTCTCTGCCAAAGACCCAGGCTGGGACAGATGGTGCTAGAATAACACTGGGAAGAATGGGATATATTATGCGGTTGAGTGAGAGAAGAGCCGCACATATGCTTAAATGACCAATTTTCTCTTGTTTCATTTCCGTAGGGCTCCCCGCCTTGGTGGTTGCCATTTCCGTGGGATTTACTAAAGCCAAGGGGTACGGCACCGTGAACTAGTGAGTAAAGGAGCTCTTCTTCCTTTTTCTTCCTGTCTCACCCTCCATCCTTTTTGTCAAAATCCAGTCACTGATCCGCAGGAGCCAGGGTAGGAGCTAAATTCTGGTGTGCTGCCCATGGCAGAGGGAAGCAGGGATGATGGAAGAGGAAGGAGCCATCCTGCCTCCCTGCCTCCTCAAGCTATCAGCTGGCTGAGGTGGATTGTGTATTCCTTTAAAAATAAGTTCATAGGGACTAGTTAGATTTAACTGTCACATATATGACATCACTTTGATCTAAGTACCTCCAACTTAGAGATTTTTTTAATTTATTTTTTAGGGGGAAATGTGGAATACTTAAAGTTTAGGATGTTTAAAAATTAAAAACAGCTTTTGTGTTTATCTATTTAATGGTTTGCTTGATTGGTCCCAGGTTTTCAAAACAGCTCGGCTAAGTTTTAGGCACCAGAATGAGCATGAGTTTTTCAAACCGAGGTTTTGAAAGCAATCTGAATTTGCCTGTTTTCCGAATTCCACAGGATTTGCCTTTAGGAAACTTTTATTTGCATGTAATGGGGGAAGGAAGTCAGGGTAGAAATAACAGAATAAGACCGTGCAGAGGTAAATAATACATTAAGGCAAGGCTGGAATCACTCAGAGCTGAGCATTAGTACAACTTAGGAAAAAAAAAAGAAAAAGAAAGTGTTATTTTTTCACTGTGCTGTGAAAAAGATAGCTTAGAAATTTTATGCATAGTGGCAGCCAAAGGATAATATTTTATGTAGCAATAAATCAGGCCCCTTCCTACTGCAACCCATCACTATCCAGAGCCTTCCTGGCCAGTGGTTTGCATCCCACATGAACAATGTGTAAGAAAAAAGCTGGAGATGTGGCCAGCAACAGATGAGGGTTTGATAGGTCCACTGAGAAAATGTCATGTAGAATCCCTGCTCTTTCTCAATTCCCACCATATTCTGAACACCCACGACCAAATGGTCCAGGGTTTGCATTTTGATTGCAGGAGAGTATTAAAACAGCACAGCAGCATTCTCTGTTTGCTTTACAGTCTAAATTACTGTACAACACAGAGGGCTCAGGAAGGTGGGTTTGTCAAATGCAAATCCATAGATACAATTCCTGAAGCCTGTGCTGGCATCAGGATGCATTGGCTGTACCTGTCCTGACTTGCCTGCCCCAGCCCAAGTGACTCGGTTTCAGTGTGTCCTGGTGGAGAGGGATCCAGTGCTTGTTGTATGACTCAGAAGAGGACAACACACGGCCTGGCTTTCGGAAGTGCCGCTGAGATCCCAAATGCCCTTTAGCTTTTCTGCTGTTTCTGGTGCTTTACTCCATGCAAGTCCATGAGAACAATTTATAACAAAAAAGCATCAGGGGAATGGGGGGGATGTCCTAAATTTTTCTGCTTCCTTTCCTGTTTATAGACTGGTGGGAGTTGGTGCAAAAAGCTCAGTAGCTCCTTCCCCATTAATGCTTAAGGGTCACTGCAGACTTTTGTGGTCAACGTTGACCACACAAAAGAATCTGGGTGGGGAAGGGAGGAACATGCAGGAAAGCACACCCTATTTCACTGCTCTGGACTACTGCACGCCAACATCTCCCTGCCCCAGAGCAAAGTCCTCCCAGACTGCAGCCCAAAGGGTGTCAATGCGTGACAAAACCTGCTGGACTCCTGCTTTGCTCTCAGATTGGCGCACTGGCGAGGTGGCCAACAGGCTGCGCTGACTTTCCATCATTCCCAGGGGATGCTTAACCACACCAGCTCTCCTCCTTTTGCTGCTAATCCTCAGACTCCTTTCAACCCTAAAGACTCTGTCGCTCCTTGTATCCTCCTGGATGTTGCCTGCCTCCCTGCCCGGCAGGCTGGCTGGATGCTTGGTGGATGGCAGGGGATCCTGTGCTCCCAGCAGGAGCTGCAGCCCAAGTGACACCGTTTCCTAGCTCTGCTGTCAGGGTGCTTGTCACCAAAATAGCAGAGGGCCTTCACACCTTGGCAAGTCCAGTTTGGTCCTCCTTTCATCTCCCTTCCACGCTGCCGCCCAGTACGTGGTAAAGCTGATGAGTCCCAGCAAAGTTGCGAGAGGAGCAACAGTTCATCTCAACCACAGAAAGCCCATCAGACATTCCTAACGCTGCCATCTTGTTGTAATTCCTGCTGTTGGCTTTACCGAGAGCCAAAGCTAAACAGAGCTAACTCGCAGTCACGCACTCAAGGCAGCATCTCTGCCCCAAGCAGCGTGGATGTCCCCGTGGGTGCTGGTTAAGCAGTCCCTGCCCTGCCTCCCTGCAGCGAGGGGAAAGTGGGTGCACGCTGTTGCACCAGGTGGATGGCATGGTGGGTTCATGAGCCATGATGCTGATTGTAGAATGGTGCTGAGGATCTTTGTAACGAGAGTTACATTTGCACATTGGTGCATTTTAAAACATGAAACAAATATTAATGTGGACCAAGCTAGGCAGGGTGCCCCGACAGACTGCAGTGCATTCACACTTATCCCTGTTTTCCTGCTCAAAAGGCATAAAAGCTCTCTTACATTTATGTGTGGGGAGGCCCTTGGTTTTACCTTTCCTCTAGAGCAAAGTCAACATTACATAGCAGTAATTTCAGAGCTGAACTCCAAAACTTGAGGTTGTTCAGACCTAGATTTAACACTGTCTAATGCTAAAGGCATATAAACAGAATACAGACTTGGATCAAAGCTTGTCCCAGGATGTTTGTTGGTTTCTGGTCATTGCAGATATGTGTGAGGTAGTTGCAAAGCTTGGAGCTAGAGCTCAGGAGCTATTTTAGCTTTGTCTCTAATTAGTATAGGGCATGCACAGGGCGTTTCAAGTGGGCAGTGGCAGACTTTCAAGGCATGGCATTTCCATCTTGCAGAAGGAAGGAAAGACATTAGCCACAACACGTCCCTCCCTGTGAAGCAGGGGACAAGAGCGGACGTGATAAACCAGAAGGGACTTCACAGTGTCTTTCAAAGCTTCTGCTAACCCTGCAATTTCTGGATCCTAAGAGCAGTGCATTAGCATTCGTTGGTTTTCTTGTGGAGATGGGCATTAAGACAAAGCAGGACGATGATATTTAGCTGAGCACAAGGTTTGACACTCAACATCAGTTTTTTTCTCATCCCATTCACAGTGGTAAAAAAACCCTGACAGCTATCTATGGGACATGGTCATGAGAGCATTTTGGGGACAGCTGCAACTGTTGAAGGTATTGCAGCACTAACCTTGGTGTTACAGACTCCCAGGGCAAAGCTGGTGGAAGGGACAGCGTGTGAAATGCATAATGTGTGTAAGACTACAGCTCTCCATCTACAATGAGGGGAGGAGGACACAAGGGGATTTTTTCTCTTTCTTATCTAAACGGCATTTGAAAGGAGATTTTGCAGTTGTTTGGAGAGCTGCTGGGGTAGGGTACAGGCTGTACTTCCAGTCTCAAAGAAAGTCTTAGAGATAATGGAGGTCTAGAGGACCCGCCACTGCTCACCTCCTTGTATTAGACTGAATGCCTGAATAATAACTCTCCTTTTAGCTGGTACTCCAGGGACTGACTCTGGACCTCTAAAGCTTGACAAACTGCCTCCTAAAGCTTGATCTGAGTAATTGAGGTTGTGCTACTGGTAGCTGGGAACTCATATACTTCCCCACAAGAGAGCCCACAAAAAGTTTTCTGAGAGCAGTGCCAGGACACAGCAAAATTCCAGGGGTCCTTGTGTGTCATTGCATCAGGGTTTCTGTCACCCACAGGTATCTCAGCAGCTTCTATATTAGTCTCTAAATTAACAGTGGTGGGACAGCCCTGATTCCCAGCTGTAGTCTTAGTTATACAAATATGTTGGCTGTTGCATTGGGGCTGCTTAATTTTGCACACGATCGAGGTGAGACCTGTTGCTGGCGGAGCTGTACGGTGTAGTCAAGAAGGTCTCGGTGGAAGTCAGCTCTTCGCAGGACCAAGACAAAAGCCATCCATCTCATGTCTTTCCTGTGGCAGATTCACAAAAGGATCAGATGTTTTGCAAAGAGGTCTTTCTTGTTGAACACAAGAGCTGCTGTCAATCGGGGAAGAACTGCTTAGAAACAGTAGTCTGGAGCTGCTGAGCATTGCTAAACCATTCACTTACTCCTTTCCAGTGGTAATTTTATTTAAGAGATCTGTGAAGAGATCCCTTGGCAAGTACTGGGGAACCTCTTAGCAAAATGCAAATATTTCTGTGCCTTGTAGGCACAAGGCTAAAAGCATCTCCGCTAGACTAATATATTGCCAGAGTTTGCTGTCAGTTCCCCTTCTCGGATATCCTCTTCCTTTCCCTTGCTGTCAACCACCACCTCTGACAGCCTTGGAAATGCTTTGATTAAGCGCTGTGGCAGGGAGGTCAGGCAGTCAGAAGGGATAAGGACCAGTGCTTGGTGATGTGTGAACTTGCCTTCAGAAAGCCTGATGCTCAGAGGGGAAGAGGGGCTGCCAGGGACCTGACATGAACGAGAGCCCTCGTTGCACCAAGTCCTCATCGCTAATTGGAGTGCAGGACTGTCAGCTCCTTTCTTCAGCTGAGCTGTCGGTCGGAAGAGACCCTGGGAAAAACGGTCTCAAAATTAGGATGGAGCGCTAGAGAAAAAGGTCTGGGCAAGGACTGGGATTTGGGCCCTCCTGGTTCCCCCTGCCCTCTCCTTGCATTTAGGGAGACCTCCAGTTATTGCAGCCCTCCAAAGCTTCATTCTTATTCCCTCCCTCCCCAGCTGATTATTCGTTTTATTATTACAGCTGCTCAGACAGTTTGTGACGGAGCAACTTGCTATCAGGAAGAAATCAGAATTGATTAAATTAACACATTACAGGTTTAATTTAGAAATAAACAAGATGCAGGCCTCAGAGAAAAACAGAATGTCCTGCTTTCAATTTTCAATTTGAAACACTTTTTTTTTTTTTTTCTTTTCCCAAATGTTCTGTGTTTTGGGGCGAAAAAATAACATTTTTTGCAAGTTAGAATTGATACAAAAACATATGAGGCTGATCAACAAAATTGAAATGTTTCCAGGAAGGCTTTGTTTCCTGGGAGACACTGAAAGGCAGCATCAGTTTGCTTCTGATGCAGAATGAAACCATATTGCTGAGACTACAGGCACGTAACTGAATTACTGCAAGGTTAGCTGGGTTAAGAGCTTTGAGAAAGTCCTCGCTCCATTGTGGTTGCCTGCTCTTATCCTGTGGTAAAGGTACAGCAGTTTACTGCTGAAACAGGATTACTTCATTGCACGTTTTCTCCAGGGTACTGCGATGTCAAAGCATGCAAACTTGCCGTGGGGTTGCTGACGCAGTGTAAATTTGCATCGTCTCTTGCCCTGAAGTACATTTTATGTGTCCATGCTCTGAATTGCTGGATTCCCCACAAAATGGAAATTTCAGCTCCAGTGCTGCTGTAACTGTTCATGACTGTCGCAGAGTCACAGACTGGTTGAGGTGGGAAGGGATCTTTGGAGGCCATCTGGTCCAACCATCCCACTGCTCAAGCAGGGTCACCTAGAGTTGGCGGCCCAGGACCATGCCCAGACTGCTTTTGAATGTCTCCAAGGATGGAGACTCCATAACCCCTCTGCTCATCCTTTGCCAGTGCTCGGTCACTCTCACAGTGAAAAAGTGTTTCCTTCCTGACTTTACAGTCAAACCTGAAAATCCTTGTTGGCTATCCAGACACCCTGTGATGCTCAGCTCTGAGGATGAGAGTGGGGTGAGATTTCCCCTGCCTCTCTTTCCTTGTTTTTTTACACCAAGATTGTCAGTATGGGGATGTCAGTGTGCAGTGAGATCTGCATGTGAATGTACGGTGCAGTAGGAGCTCTGTGGGGACACCAGGAGCATATTCATACTATTTACATGAGAGATGGGATTCATCTCCCCAGTGATGTCTCCATCTGGGTTAGGTGCACTGCTTACTTGGATGGTGAAGATCTGGTCAAGGCAGTCAATGGAGTTCAGGATGTGATTCATCTGATTGAATATAGATGCCTCATCTTGGACTCTTTTGTTTGGATCTCTGCTGACTAGAAATGTCATCAAGAGTGACTGGCTCTGTGGTAGGCACCAACAGGGCAGACATCAGCACTTAGTCAGAAGAGCCCCCTCAGTTTGTGTAGGCACCAGGCAGTTTAGGAGCCTAAATTCCACATGTGGTCAGTGGAGAAAGGAGAAGTCCTTCTCAGGTTATATGGTGTGAGGGAGAAGGAACAAGCTGGTTTCCAGAAGACGCACCACGCACCTCACGTTCAGTTCATTCCTTAAGAGCATCCACTTAAGGAGTGCTTTGAATTCCCACCTTGCTGCTGTGTTGTAAAATTTMCCCATGGCAGCAAGCTCAAAGGGAGGATCCAGGAGAAGAAATGTACTGCACTCAGCCCTCCTGGACCTGAGCCCCCGGCAGGCAGAGTGGTTAGCAAATGAGCAAGGGACAATTTCCACTGTTTCTACTCTTTTGCCGGAGTGAGTAGGACAAGAGCATCATCTTGTCAGCAAACAGATGCAACTGCAACTGCTTCCAGGACCTGGTCTGAAACAGAGCATTAGCATTAATTTTGCATGCATTCCTCTGTCGACAATCAAATGCCATTCTGCAGGCAGACCCCCAGGCAAATGAGCCTTTATGCAAGTTCAGGAGAAATGGGAAGCAAAACTTGCTTGCTCTAAAGTCTGAGACTATTTTGCCATGGGGTATCACCTCCCAAGATGAGCTCTGCAGGCAAAGAGAAGAAGCAAACATGCGTCTGTCGGTGATGCTAGCCACTGGGTAACTTTCTTTTCTCTCTTCATTTTCTAGCTGCTGGCTGTCGTTAGAGGGAGGTCTTCTCTATGCCTTCGTGGGACCGGCGGCTGCTGTCGTTTTGGTATTTAAGCTTGGCTGAAAGCTTTTTTTTTTTCTCTTTATCTTATAGCACTTTCCTTGTTCTTTCAGCCCAAGAATGCCTTTCTTTATTTCCACTCATGTTTTGAATAGCTTTCTCGTTCAGGAGTAAAGAGCAAAGTGTTAGAAGCCAGCAATCTGGGTTGGGTTTGATTCTAAATATGATATGCCTCAGCTCTCAGCCTTCCACCTCTGTCCTTTCTGGAGACCCCTAGACATCTGATTAATGCTTTACCTTGGTTTTGCCTTATCTGGATGGAAGTGCAGGATGATGGTGGAAAACTCTGACATTAACTCCTTCAGAAACTGCTGTTACTGGTTGCTTTCAGACCAGGCTGTGCCTCCACAGCCAGCATTTATTCCTCGTCTGTCCCAGACGGCCAGTGCACGTGATCAGCTTCCTTGTTTGCAGGTGAAATGGAGGTCTTCAAATCAGTGTCGAGGGGGTCCTTTGTGACCCTAAAAATGTCATGTTTGCTTCTAGTTCAAAGAGATGGCATGGTTAAAGCGAACATTCCTAAACTCTGTCCCACCTGCTCATGCATGGTGGGAGCCTGTTCTACTGTCCCCTCACCCTTGGCTCCAACACAGTACCAAAGCCAGTCTTAGCCAGTTATTACTTGAGTTGAAGKTGTCACTCAGGAGATGACATACCTTTCATCAAGCTTCCCTGCTGTTGAAGCCTCACTGGCCATGAGAAATCTTGACTGTCAGGGTTCAAAGAATTTGAGAACTGCTGGTCCTCTAGGAAATCCCTCCTGCAGCAATTACAGATGGGTTTAATGCCACATTTGAGCCCCCACATGTAAGTGACAGTCTGCAGTTTCTCTCCAGCCCAGTGTTTTATCCAGTGGAGGAGCTGTATGTCCTCTAAGGCTCAATTGCCCTGGGAGGGTCCCACAGGAATGGGGTTGTTGACACTCGCAATTTCTTTTTTGGATCAGGCTTTTGTTTCGTGCAGTGCCTGGGGAGTTAACCGCCCCGCAGGAAGAGCAGACTTACAGGAGAATAACTACACAAAAGCTCTTGCTGCCTCTATTCTCACTGCTGTCATTGCACGTCAAACCACCTTGGTGCCATCGTTTCATCACGATGACAAAGAGACAAGCCAGCAGTTGCCCCTCCTCTATAATAAAGCAAAGCTTGTATCAGTTAGGGTCTTTCTTTAGCGTAGGGCTGTGACACGTAGTTGAGCCTTCAGATAGCAGTCAGCAAAGAGTGGGGATAAGCAGATGTTCATGCCAGCCAGTCATTAGATATCTGGAGGCACGTGATAGTTGGATTTCCTTCAGTAATGTAGCTGGTGGGGGTCAGGGTCTTCTTTATAGCCAGGATAAYTGACAGGAGCATTAAGTGGCTTAGTGCTTTCAGATGAACTAGCTCTTTGCCCCAACAACATAACAGCCGATAGCTCTGGCTCAGTGGCTTGAATGCTCAATAGACAGCAGTGATTAGGAGGGAGGGAGCTTTGGTAGTGCCCAGAGAAGGGGGAGTCAATCTGCTGCCTCAAAGCCATCTTGCTTTTGTTGTGCCAACAACAAGGGAAGTAATCCTTCGGCTTTCCTTAGCATTTTTAAAGAGTGAGAAAAACACATGAGCCTGCTTCCRTTTGGCATCTCAGTTTTCACTTACCATCGAAGCTGGAAATGAAGATGTCCTTACAGAGAGGTCAACACCTGCAAATGGTGGTTCATACAGATGATCTTAGGAAGTGGTGAATCATCTCTGGGGGTGTCTGTCTCTATTCAGTACCTAGAGAGGGAGCCCACACACCTAGTTTAGACTACCTGACTCATTGCTGGCTAAAGTGAGAAGTGAATGCTGCCCGAGTTGGTAGATATATACTGAGGAGCTTGGGGAAGGAGAAGGAGAAGCAGCAGCATTGAAAGCCTTTTTATAAATGGGAACCTGGGAAACAGATAAGCTCAATAAGTTGCCCAAATTCACACTGTGACTTTTAGCAGAGCCAGAAGTTGAACACACAGTTCTCAAGCGTGCACTGTCCACAAGACTGGACAGCTGTCTGTTCTCTGTGTACTTTGTCCTGATTTCAGGTTGACCATGTCAGCGATGGAGGGGCAGTCCACCTGGCTCAACATAAGGACAGTCAGGCTCTTGCAGGGCTGTACAGGGGATATGCAGCTGTGCTGCTCTCAGGRCAGGTTTGCTCCAGAGAGAATACAGCTGCTGTTGTGCAGGGGTGCACAGATCAAGGTGGGACTTGACTCTGTGCCTGAGCTTTTTCTCACCCAAAACTCTGATGAGTATGATCGATAGATGCCCAAGTGACTTTGCACACAGCTGACTTGGCTACGGCTGGGCTTGTTACCTCTGCCTTAGCCCTGGCCAGGCTAGACGTGTGCTCACTCCTCCCAAGCCATTCAAGCATCTCTGTACTGCAGTTCTCCTACCAACATGATTTTTCTGTTACCTGTAGTAACCGTCTTCTTCCACACCCTCCCTTATTATTCTCCACATTGGAAAATGGCCTTTGGCTTGGAGAATATCTTTACTCAAAATAATATTCTTAAGATGGTTGGCCTGCAGCTTCAGCAATATTTGCAACTTGCAGTCAGTCCACTAACACTGAACAGCTGCAAAGATTTTGTCTTAAAAGTCCTAGCAACCTGAAATGCAGAGCTGTTGCAAGCAGCTTTACTCACCTAGCTCAGGTGAAGCAGCCTGGTGATAGTGGTGTGCAGGTTGAAGGCAACGGGTTACTGCAGGGAGAGGCTCATGGCATGGTGAAGTTAGGACAGAGAGTCATCAGTCATCAGGTGCTGGTTATCATCTCAAGGGCTGAATCTCAGACTTGTGTCTTTGCTTCTGGATAGCATCCCAGAGATAAGGAAGTAAAGCTACACTGCATGTTATTAAGAGTGGCTGTGTTTAGAAGCATGTCCATGTTATAGCCCTGACTTTGTAAAGAAACGGAGCCAGGATCAGAGCAGGATGTTGATCATGATGATCAACATACTGCATAGAATAGCTTTTATTTATTAAAACAATTGCAGAGCTGCAATTGGAGAGCTGCACTTTGTCATCTCCCCTGCTATATATGAATGAGGATACACCCTGTGTTGTGGTCAGCCCCAGGAGCGATCCAGCCTGCCACACTTCAACCTCATCTTTCCTACTGCCTTGCTGCACCTTAAAGAAAAGTCTCTCTTGCACTCACCAGCCTCCAGCACAGTGAAGAAGGATCAGTGAATTGAAAGCGCTCTCTCTCTCTCCGAGTAGATAACTAGGGTTTGATTTCCTGCTGATCCTTGGCTGAGTTACTGTGTCTGACTTGCCAGTGTTGTTTCTCTAAAACAATACCATGGTGAGCTCTAGAAATGGACTTGCAGCTGTGGAAAGTAGTCCACTGAACCCAGCAGCTGATGCAAAAGGAAATAACTGCTATTTGTGAGATCTTCCATTTATTCCCAGCTGCGGACTCCACATCAGTGAGCTGGGTCGTGTCCTGCTGAAACCAGCAATTCAAACTCAGAAAGACTGCTCATTCTTGAGGATGATTTAGGCAACTAGATGGACACTTGGTGTAAGCAGACATCTCCCTTCCTTTGGGCTAGGTGTTGTACTAGGTGTCTCTTAGGACCACCTCTCAAGGGTCTATTAAACTCACCAAGGCTCTCAGCTAACATGTAATGTTGTGCATCTCTGAATTTGGCCTTAAACATTTCCTTGCAAGCCCCGCATGTGAAAGAACATCTAGCACATCGTTCTATCAACACCAGATGTTTCACTGACAGCAAAACCAGGAGAGTGTCACTTTTTTCCACCATCAGTGCTGTGCCTCCATTAAGAGGGTGGTGCTCATGTGTCACGAATGTGTTCACATTCAGAGGTTGCTGAGGTTTGGATGAGGTTTGTAAAACAGATGCAGTTGGCAGTAGTGAATGCAGTCAGAAAGGCACAGTGAAGAGTTTAGGATCACTTTGCAAGACCTCAGCTCTGTACAGCCTGTATTTCACTGTGAATATTTATACCTGATTGATACAGACCTCCATGCTCTCACCCTAACAAACCAGACTGAAGGACTGCATGCAGTTGTCCTGCCCACTGATTTTTTTGGAAATGACTAGATGGCTAATCTATGTGCTGTGCCATCTGCAGTATCTGCCAAGACATTCCACCATAGTAGCTGATGTTTCTGCTTGCTCCAGTGCCCCTCCACCTCTTAATTTGAGAGCAGCGGCACTGGTTCACCAAGCAAGAACTATAACAAGCTGTCTGCACTGCCCCACCCCATCCTCTTAATGCTGCTGCTTTGGTAGCACAGACCCCAGAAGGCACTTTTGAAAGTAGCCAGTGTCAACTCACTGCTGTCCCCTGTATTGGCCGCTTTCTATTTGTATTACCCTGAAAAATTGTTCTTGTACCTGGAGTTTGCCTTGCTAGACCTCAAGCATGCATCGGGCTTCAAACAGCCCTGCAGCAATCTGAGCACTTTACAGTCTTGTCCTGGTTTATGGAGACCTCTCTGATCTGCTGCCAGCTGCATTCTGCTCTCCTGAACTCACTGATGCATGGCCAGGGGAGGTGGGGCAGGGTAGAGAGGGGACAGAAGGGGTGGTGGCCTGCAGAAGTGTGACCATGCTACCTGGCTTCAGGAGAAACGGGAAGGACTTCGCTTGCCAAATGTTGGTTTTTTTCCTTCTGTGCTACCAAGTTTGACTTGACCCACTTGAGAACAAAATTTTGTGTTGTTTCTCTTTCAACAGGTGAACATGGTTATTGGCATTCTGGTTTTTAACAAACTTGTATCCAAAGATGGAATAACAGATAAGAAACTGAAGGAACGGGCAGGGTATGCCTTATCAATACATCTAAGTAAAGAATGAAAAAAAAAAAACCCACACCCAAGGTTGTGATCAATAACCAGCCAAGGAATGCAAAGAGAGATTGGAGATGCAAACAAAAAGCAAAAGCAGATTTAAACAAAATGAAAGAAAAAAACCCAGTTGGTTTAATCTCTCTGCCTTGTCATTCAGGGCAGCAGAGACAAAAGATCCAAGAAGCAGCAGCATGTTACTATGGAGGAAGGTTAGTTCATCTCTTTGTTAAAATGGCTTCAGCCCAGGCTGATCTATCCTCCCAAAGATTAGGGAGGACAAAGTGACTTTTCTCACTAACTCCTAGAGACAGCAGCTGGATCAGAGAGGGACTCATCATTGCTGAGTGTGGCACGTGGCATGGGCTGTGTAACAAAGAAGTCATGTCTAATGGCTGGCAGGTGACTGAGGGACAGCAAAGGTATGTGATACTTTTAAGGAAAGGGTCTTTGGAGGTCTAGCAGTGAACAGATTAGTAGATGGATGGATGTGTAAAGAGGAAGACTGGTAAGTTAAGATACCTCTTCTGCAAGAAAAATTTCTGATGCCACCTGAGGTTCTTTATCTTCTCCACAGCCACCACCCCAACCTCCACCCCTGAAGCCTGGGGCTTGTCTTACCTGGTTTTCTTTGTAGTATAAATTGAAGACCTGACTCCACAGTTTTTATCACCCTGGTCTCACTAGGGGTTGGCTGGGGCGGCAGCTACCGTGCAGGGCTCTCTGTTGGGTTACTTMCAAACTTTGTTGACAATGGCTATTTTGTCATTGACTCCAGCAGGATGAGACCCCCCTTCATCTTTGTTTCTGGAAATGAGTCTGTAGCCTGCTCAGACTTTATCCCTGAGCTATGCCATGCTCCAAGCAAAGGACAGAAATGGCACACTGACACTCTRAATCAAATCAAATGCACAGGTCAGCCTGGCTGCTGATGTTAGACATTATTTTCCACTGCCTCACTTGGCTTGCTGTTGCAGTCAGAGAAACTATCTCCTTACCTGCTGCTAGGAAAGACAGGGTTGTGTGCTCTCACTTGTCCATTGATGGCATTTGATTTATCACTGGAGATAACGATCGTATTCTTGAAGGAAGAAGTTGTTTACAAAGAGACAAGGAGAGCGAGAGGTGTTCTGATGCCTCTGCACCACAGCTACAGGCAGAGCCTAAAACCTTAGGAAGTTGGTGGAGAAGACACAGGATATACCCTATCTATGAAAGCAGAGGGAGCATGGGTACCTGCCGCCTTGTTAGATGCACTCCCAGGCTTCACAGAGAGGATAAGTTGCTTTATCCACTGTGGTGCTGCAAAAGCCTTGGGCCCTAAAATTGGGTCCCAGAGGGCAGAGGCAGAAAGCACAGAGGAGGTTCAATATTCCTGTCATTGCACTATTGAATAGTTCTGGTGGAAGTGGTTTTTAATTGAGTGATGGCAGCAAAACTGAGGGCAGAAGCAAGCTCTTACCCAGCCAGGGGAGAAACACAGGAACCTGTGAAGGTTCGTGTTTTATCAGCAGCAGCGTTGACATGCCTAAGCGGCATGGTCCCTTGGTGCAGCAAAGAGGGGAATCTCGATGCCTGAGCAGTGCCATGGTCATGATAGTAAGAGGAGACTTAAGCACGTTTGGATAACCAGAGGTATCGGTTGCTGCTGGGTTGAACAGGTACGCGAAGAAGTGACCTTGGTGCATTGCTTAAAGCAGCTGCTAACAAGTGAGTGCTTTATTCTGGATGATGCCTCCTTTACAAAGAGAGAACTCAAGAAAATACCCAAACTGCAGGCAGAGTCTGTAGCGAGATAATTGCACTTGAAAGCCAGCACTGAAATAAATGGTTTATTGGATTAGCAGAGCAGCGAGTTACTGTCTCTCAGTGTCTCCCTCTCTAGTCTAAACTGCATACAGAATGACCTTATTTGATACATAGCAGCTGGTTATTGATCACATTCGTAGTTGTACTTTGAAAACAAAACCTACAAAGCAAAAAAAAAAAAAAAGTCATTTTTCTGATGTTCTTTGTTTTTTCTTTCTTTTCTCTTTTTTTCCCCCCTCTTTCGTGTCCGTGTGTGTGTGTGCAGCACTTTTAAGCCTTCTCTGTGCTCAATGATTTTGTTCTCCTTTCGAAGTGCACCCGCYGAGAGTGCGGAAGCACTTTTGAGAGCTCTGGTGCCCCTTCCCTTTAGCTAGCCGCTTCTGGCCTGGGCTTGGGAACCGTGTTGGAAGGTAGATCTGAAGATAATCAGAATGAGTAACGGCCTTGGAGATGTTTGGATCTGAGGAGATGGTATAAAGAAACGTTGTGTTTCCTTTAGCAGAGGCAAGAAGTATGGTTCAGTGTTGCAAAAACAAAAACAAAGGGAAAAAAACAAAAAGAGGAAAGAAAAAAGTCCTGTTGAACACTAAGAGGAGCCCAGCACACATACAACAGCTCGGTTGGCATAAATAAATCAGTGCTAACAGTTCCTGTGAAATAATACCCGAGACATGATAGGTTTTGCCCTATACTTAGCAGAGGAAATTGCTATGATTACTGTTGTCACATCTGTCAGAAAACATTGACTTTCTAATGGCAATGACTTTATAGATATATCACAAAACGAGGCTGTGGAGAGTTGGGTGTGATTACCTGGAGAGCTGGAGAAATGCACACAACTGCCCCAACTCCTGTCCAGGGATGGGAGAAAACTGTGCAAGTGTCTCCCAGCAGAATGGTCTCCGTTCAGAGTCAGCTGCACCGACAGTGTTTGAGCTCTACAGATGGAATTGCTACTAAAAACGGATGTTTTAATGTCAGATGCAGGAGCCTTTAAAATGAATTTTAAATTTATTCAGCCAGCTTTTATTCCAGAAGCATTTGTGTGCTCACGCAGCCAGGGAAGAAGAATGAGACTATAGGGTATATTCACAAAGGCTAATTTTAGCCTGCTGAGTTTAATCTCCCTAGGCTTCCTCTGTAACTACTGGAGAGAGACAGGAGCCTTGTTTAGTTGTTCCAACTTGCCCCTTAGAGGACTTTTACTTCTTTTATCTCTCCGTTGATTATAGAGAGGACTTGAGAAAGTTTGCCCCAATACCTTGTGTGAAATATTCTCTGCGCGACTGTCCTGGCGGGGTGTAACGGAGCTGGATTGTTAGTGCATAGAGAAGAAAGTAATTGGAAAGTTAATAACTACATTAAAATAGGAACAGATTCAGATTGCCCTTCATCTGGGAATGTTTCATGTTGGAAGCAGTGCTCTTGCTCTTTGGGCCGTGCGTGGTATAAAGCACTATTCAATGAAAGGTAGCAAAGTCCAGGCTCCAGTGAACACACCAGATGAGTCCATGAGCTGTTTGTGGATATTTAGGAAGCAGAAAAAGCTAAATTAAATGAATACATTATTCACTGTAATTATTTCATTAGCTACCCTTTCATACATACAGGCACCAATATAAACCTGCTACAGAAATTCAATATATTAACAACCTCATGCCCCCAACAAGAACAAATTAGAATATAAATGTATCCACATCTGTGCCTACTGCTTACAACTTTCTGCATAAATATACCCAACAGCAGTTACAGTTGTGTGTTATAGTGGTCTTTTGGCCAGTTCTTTGTGATTCAGTGTCATTCATGTTTTTTCTGGTATAGTTTTCCATCAAATTCCTCAAATCAATCTACTTTCTTTTTGCTGCCTATCTCTGCCTCTCTCTGTCTCTCTGCTTACCTGTTCTTTGTGGCTTATAGATCTGGGGATAAGCTGTCTTTTTTTAAGGGTCGTGCACTTAATGCTTCCCAAGACCCACTTTATCTTTGGTTCAGCCATTGTCCTCACTGGATTTACACCATCCTTCCTGGAAGATACGTATCTATTGACACAGGAGCTAATTTTCTCTGTGTCTGAAGGCTGAAAGTTTCTGTGGGATACCTTAGCCTTTATTCTGGAAGGGAGTAATGGCTTATGTCACTGTAACTAATTAAAAGACCAATCAATAGCCATTTGAAAGTGGGCCACTAGGACCTCTGATAATGCTGTGTTGGTGTTCATGGGGATGTCCTTTTTGCAGTGAGACTGAACACAAAGCCGTAAAAGTTAAGAAATGATCTGTCAAGTTTCCTAATCTCTCTCCCAGGCAGGGTAGGGCTGTAAAACYCCCGATGTTTGGTACCTGCAAACATCACCCCTCACCAGCTGCACTGCCATCACCCAAGAATGACAGACCTACTGTCCTTTGGCAGTGATGTTCATGCCTTCTCTGATATCAGGCACTGCATGTAGGTCTGTAGGATGCTTTGCAGACTCCTGCCCATTTTCTAAGCCAGATCTGATGTGGATGTCTATCTGTGCAAATCAGAGAGTACACACAAACTAGTAAATTCTGCGAAGAAACAGGGCCAATGCCAAGCTAATGTGGCTTCTGGGCTCCTGAGTAAGAGCTGGCTTGTCAGCTAGGTGGGTTCACACACATCAGCTTCTAAAAATCATGAGGACATGCCCTTTAGCAGATCCCTGCAGCCCCTTATACCAGCAGCCCACAGTGGCCTGGTTCTGTTGTTGATCCCATCCAGAAAAAGTGGGAGCAACTGATGTGAATAAGTCTCAGGGTTCATCCCAAAGATGTTTTCAGCTGCAAAACAAGATCTGAGAGAAGAAATGTCTCAAAAGTAGTCAGCCAGTCCAGCTCCCTTCAGGGCAGGTTGATGGTCTTACAAAACACTCAAGCTCATGCTTAATTTCCAGGACATAAATAGTCCCATTTGCGTGTCCTTCATCACAGATTAAGCAACCAAAGAGTGGCCTATCTCCTGGTATTGTCAGCTGCCTTGTGGGTATCCCCACTAAGGTGAAGATTAGCACACAAGGGCCAGTGGAGAAAATATATGACTTACCCCTTGCATTGCTTTAGGCAGGAAGATTAGCAGACACAGYCCCCACAGCCCTACTTCT
Organism: Phoebastria nigripes; assembly: GCA_035582835.1. Taxonomy (NCBI): domain Eukaryota; kingdom Metazoa; phylum Chordata; class Aves; order Procellariiformes; family Diomedeidae; genus Phoebastria; species Phoebastria nigripes. The sequence goes on from JAYKAV010001665.1 coordinate 4,259,531, forward strand.
TGCCTTCTACTGTACAACCCTGCCACCTTTTTTGTTTTGGAGCAAAAAGGCCAGGAGGGAAAAGAGCAATTTCTCAAAAACAAACCAAAAGAAGGAGGTGGAGACTGGGAGAGCAGTACTAGTTTCTCTTCCGTGGGTGCCAGAGAGAGACACCCTGAATCTGGCAAAACATTCACCAACACAGTTCCACCCTCTCCAGCGGCACCAACACGTCTCTCAATTGTACATTTTTCCCATTTCCCGCATCTGGAGTGGTACAGATGAGAGAGTTTTATTCCTGCCTGTCTTTCATTTCTCTTTTTAAACTGGGTATGGTTGGTTGGTTCCCTTCCTTCTTTCTTCCTTTCCTTTGTTCTTTCTTTCTTTTGGCTTCTCTTTCCCTTTCCTTTCTACGTTTGTGTTCATAAGCAAAGTGTTTTGTTTTGTTTCAGTCTTTTGGTTTTAATTGCAGTCAGATGGCAGTGCCCCTTTACGGCATGACGCTCAAATGTTCCAAGTGTGGAGTAGTTTCTTCTGCTGAAGTTTCGGCCACAGCCACCAGTAACGCCATGTTAGTTCCTCTAATTTCAACTTCTTTTCTTTCTTTCTTTCCACTTTCTTTTTTTTTTTTTTTAATTTATTTTATTTCCCTCTTTCATTTCCCTGCACTCACCAGCCCTTGTTTGTTTTCTCTCCCCATGTCCCTGCCCACCTCCCCACATCCCCAACTCTCCCTGACCTCATTTTGTGGGCCATGAGTAGTGTAGGGCTCCTGCAACATCCCTGGAGCAAAAGCTGATGGGCTGGATCCTGAAAAGCACTTTATGACATGCCTAGATTTAAGCATGTGAGCAGCCCATGGAAGACAAAGGGACTCTTTATTTGTTGGAAGCTGGTATATGTTTAATGCCCCCATTTAATTTAGTTCTTGGAGTTGCAGACTTAAAAGATGTGGTTCCCATTAATTTTGATGGCAGATGGGGGCCTCAAACTCCAGCTTTGTCAAACGCTTAAGCATGTGCTTGAGTTTTCTACTCCAGAGGCTGCAGAGCATTGAGTATGATTTAAGTGAGTTGGTGAATCACTTATAGGTGTTTTTTTCTCTTATAAAAGGCTAGAGTTAAATTCAGTACCTTGTAGGGCTGCAGTTCTGATTTGATAAGTGTTGACTGTCTCTTTTGGACCCCTAAAAGCACTTGGAATTAGTTCTGAAAATCTTAAAGCATTTCATAGCTCTGAGTTACAAAAGTCAAATGCTGTTAAATTTCTTCTTAGATGCCGCTGGAGTTAGTTAAAAAAAAAAAAAAAAAAAAAAAAAAGTTATGAAAATGCCAGAGCTTTGTTCTGCTGGAGAAATTGTTGCTATTTATATAGTTGGCTTTTTTCCCAAAAGTTACGGTAGGAGGGAGAGCGATGAGGGAAGGTTTGTCTTTCTTCCTTCCCTTTTTGAAATTTTATTATCTACATCATTTCCAAGTGATGCTATATTTTGGTTTTGATGCCTAAAGTAATATATGTAAAATGTGTGAAAGAAACAGTCTCAGATCTAGACATTTGCACTTTGAAAACTCCTACTTTTAATTAATCTAAACAAAAATAGGCAGCTGAGTGCCAAATCTCAAAATGTAGAAGTACAAAAGAAAATCAAAACACAAGGTTTTCTCCTTTTTTTCTGAAAACCGAGCCATTTATATAGAATCCAAAAGAGTTTAGGGAAAAATGTACATTTCTGAAAAACAACCAATTGTCGTTAGAAAAAGAGAACATGCAATCATCTCTATTAAGAGCTATCAGTTTCTATGAGATGCAAAAACTAAACAAAATCTCATTTATTTTTCACTGCTGAASTCGTTTACTTACCTTTTGCAACAGCGCCCAGCTGAGATGGTGAGATGGCATTGGTCCAGACACGCGTACCACAAGTCTGGAATTAGCAGCTCACTGCATTTCGGTTTCCTGCGACTGCAGAGGAATGCTAAACCAGCAGAAGCTTTACTATTAATAAATTAGACTGTTAAATAGGAGAGGCTTTCAGTTCACAGTATATTCATTTAAAAAGTAAAACAAGCTCAAATCCTTCTCCCATATTGTCTGACATTGGTCTGTCATAAATCATATATTCTGATTCATCTTCAAATCAGAAAAAAAAGGGATATGAAATCCAGATCTCCTACTTATCCTGGTTTTCTAATTTAAGCGGTTTGATATAAATTGGAGGGTTTTTATAAGAAGATATGTCTTTTGTTTCCCAGCAGATAGAATACCTTAGACGATAAATTCCAGTACTGGTTTTGTTGTTTGTATGGAAGTGTCCTATGCTCTTGTCCTTGCAAAGGGACCACTGAGTAATACACAAATTAGTTCACTCAGCCCTCATCTACCCTTGTCRTCCACTTCATTCCGCAGCTGAACTGTTTCTGTTTTTCTTCCTCCAAATCTATTGTAAATGAGGTTGTCAATAAGGCAAAGCCCTGATTATGCTTCATGCCACTGCCACCATTCTGCTGGCCTTCATCCCAGACCTTGGACCAGCTTTGCCATTCAGTTTTGAAGTCTTGTAGTGTAAATCAGATGCCATGAGGATTCCTGGCTCCTCTCTGACCTGGAATTAGCCATAGTTGTTTGGTAGAGAGCACATTAAGGATGTTCCTGCCTTGTTCCTGCTGGGGTTGCTCATGCCCTCTCCGTGGGGTTTCAGAGGCTAGTTTCTGGGATAGCATGGCACGAAAGGATAGATCCTTTTGTCCGTTTTTCTTGGCTTTTGGAAATCATAGAAGTTTTGAGCAACTCTCTGTGTCTAAGAGAGAAGGGGGGAGAGAAGGGGATGTGTAACTGAGGGAAAACATGGTAAACCACTGATGGGAGAGGAGGTAGTAATCATGACAGAAGTGAAAAAATATGCACTGGTAATTGTGCAATTTCTTGACTTGGGAAATGAGAAAAAAGACAGTTTTGGATGTCTATGACCTGTTAAGGGCTAGCTAGACTTGACACATGTGGGTTAAAAAAACCTTTCCCTTTAGGTTGTTCTGGAGAAGATGCTGGGCAAATTTTGCCATTGGAAGACCTCTATTCCCACATTTCCTTCCTTTTATTGCTGCCTGTAGGGTAGCCTCAACCTGTGAAATACTGCCTTATAATTAATTTGTCTTTGCTACCTGTGAAATTTTTTTATCTGAGACAGGGAAAAAATATCTCAGAGGCATGCTGTTTCTTTGTACTTGCTGTGAACGAGGACATCCACTGCAGATACCAGGGAATGCTGTTGGATGGATGGATAGATGGACGGGTGGGTGGAAGGAAGGAAGGAAGGAATTCCTGCCAGGCAGTGCATTGCAAATATGGACTCTCAAGTTCTGACCATAGGGAAGAGACTGGCCCAAGACTAAGGCCCTGGCACAGTGTATTCTTGCAGGCAACCCACCCAAGAGTCATGTCAGGGAGTCCTCATGACCCTTCTCATGCATCATCCCTCTTACATCATCAGAAGCTCATGTGTCAAATTTCCCATCTAAGGGATTTGCTCTTCTTCTTGGCTCAAAGTCATTTTAGGAAGTCTTAGATGTCAAATTTTCTGCCCGTATTGTAGTTCCAGGACTAATGTGGATCAATATTTCCATGCATGGCTGGTTTTATGAAGGAGACTGTTCCTCAGGAGAGTGTTGTTCTCATAGTTCAAGGAATTTGAAATTGTATCCTTACCTGGGGATAATACTTGAGCCCTGCAGGTCCTTGCTTGGACTGTCAAAGAACAACTTCCCTTATTAGGGGTGAATAATCAAGCAGTCTGCCCATAGCTACTTCATTACACGCCCGTATCATTTAGAGGCATTTGATTTCCTGTTCCCCTAGTTGTATGGTTCAGATTGCAGCAACTGAGAGAAGAATCATCTTTTGGAGAAAATAGAAATAATGTCTTGTGTTTCTGTGTTGCCTGTGCATGGGAAGAGCATGCACAGTGCCCCCTCTTTTCTAGTTACAGATTTCCTATCTTGGTTATATGGGCATTGAGTTAAAGGGAGTTTCTCTGAAACCATCCCTAAAATTGGGGCAACACTCTTGCTTTTTGGAGGAATACAAGTTAGAGGAGGGATAAAGCATGAGAGAATGAATAAAGTAAGTCCTTGTACTGTGGTTTTCCTGTAGCAGAACTGCTGTGATGCAGGAATAGCATGCTCATCAGAATAGTGGAGCAGCATGTGCCACTCTGTGCAGCATGTGAGGAGCCATCCATTGTCTTATGTGTTGAGTCCACCTACCATCTCCCTTTTCAGAGCTCCTCTCCAGGAGCTGCTTTCTGAATTATAAAGTTATTTTTCCTTCTGGTGCTTCTTTAGCTTATGGTACTGGCTGCCCTGTCAATGTTGAGTAATGAGAAGAATTGATCACTTACCTCTTTATAATGGCCCTTTACATCTTTGTTGGCATGTGCTGTGTGTCCCCCTGCACTTGCCTTTTGTCAGGGTGCAGGCCTCTTAATCTTTCTTCATGTAGATCTTTGTTTCCAAAACCATTTTTTTGCTCTGTCTATTGCTATCCTCTAAGTGCCATCAGTTTATCCTACTTCTTTTACAAAGATGAAGACTCTCAAGGCTGCCAGCTAGCTAAAGAACAAAACCACAGCTAGTTTTTGACATTTAGACCGAAGGCCATCATCTGCTTGTTGCCAGAGCTGGGTCTGCTATGTGCTTTCATAAGGCTAAGTCTTTGCCATGCTAGATAAAGCTGTGGACAATGTTATCGTGTGGCCATGTTGTCACACGTCATTGTAATTATATTCGGTTGCACTGTGCTGTGGCGTTGCCATATCCCAAAGTAACGCCCTTCCCCTGCAATGCAGCAGTAGCATGGTGTGGCGGGGAGGAACAACGTGACACTACAGCTGTACTGCTGAGTAACATTGTCATGTCATGGTCATCACACAATAAACCAGCATCATGCTTCCACAATGTTCCCTTGATATTGCTGTCACTCATCATGAGTGCTGTCATGTGTGGGACAAATAAGAGGATCTGCCAGCTAATTCCTTTGTCTCAAGCAATAAAAATCCTGGATTCATTGATCATAGGTAATCCATAATGAAGAGTCATTAGGTAATCACAGTGTCGTTATATAACAAATCATCATTTCATTTCACATCACGTGGCACCATAACATGAAGTTTCTTAGGTCCTATAAGTTATTCTGGAACCTTTTAAGGATGCACAGTACCTCCTAAAAAAGGGACGGATGGAAAGTTGGCAGAAGTATGAGTTCTGCTATGAATTCAGCTCACAGCAAGTAGAATTAAGGGCAATGTCCCAGGAAACCCACTTATCTTCTCCTGAGTTTTCTTCTGAAATTTCAGTCTTGATATGATTTTTTTTTTTAAATGGAACTTTTTTTGAATTTAATATTTCAAAAGCTAAGCAGAGCTCTGAAAGTGAAATTAGAGTAAGTTACATTCCTATGACCTGTTGCCACCTGCTGCCTGAGAATAAAGATTATGCATTAAGTGTCAAGCAACATTTCCATAACGTTTGTAAGGGATGAATATTGTTGAGAAGGCATCTGCAAGGTGAATCACAAAGAGAGCAGAAAGACCATACTCTTAGCTGGTGTAAGTCAGCCCAACTCAGTTGGGAAAATCCAGATGTACTCCACCTGAATATGTGGCATAATACTATTTTCATCATCTGAATTGGAAGGGCAGATGATGTTTTCATCACCTGCTTGGAAGGGCGGAGATTTAAATGGTGATTTAAGATTGCTTTCGCTGGGAGCAATAGTGAAGTCCATCAGGATGTCTCAACTCAGAAGAAAGTTGAACAGTTTTCCCATATGGAGACACACAGAGCAAGAGGCTGGGAAGGACTCACTGAGTCCAGTGTGAAGACAGCAGGAGCTCTGAAGGGAGCCCACTGTAGTTATGGATCATTGCATCTGTGCTCTGGATAGCAAATAGACTCAAGCAGTGCCTTGTTAAAGCAGGGTGCCTGCATATTTTTTTTAAGCAGGTTTTGAAGCCAGTGGATTGAAATCTAACCATTTGCTAAAGAGATACATAATTTAGCTCCTCAGCAGCATCCCTTACAACCCCAAATCCACATCTAAATCTTGGATCCAGATCCCAATCATTGTCAATCTGATGTTGCAGTTCTTTTCAAGAATGGAAAACCCATCCAAATTTAGATGGCTGGTTCAGACCCGCACTTACAGTTCAGATCCATTCTCCGATGTGGTTGCCAGGTTTCTTGTTTGCACGTTGGTGGTAGTAACGTACACATATGTGTGTATTAAGAGTATGCTGGGAGACCAGATAATTCCAGGAAGCAGAGTTGCTTGGTACAGACCTTTTCTAGCAGCCTCTATTGACTTTGCTGTTTTCCAGCAATCACAATTGAAAGTTGCTACTGGAATGACTTCATCTACCAAGCCATGCATCAGGCATGTTGTGTTTGCTGGTACTTGCATGGAAGACACATCTAGAGTGGCATGTTATGGAGCAAGCCTTATCTTTCCATTTGGCTTTTCTGCCTCTCTGATTTTTTTTGCTGTACTTACTGCCTAGCCAGTTTTATTAATGCACCACTGCAAATGATAGCAAAGAGAGATTTCAGTATAATGAGGCAGATTTCAGAGGGCTGAGGGAGAAGTGGAATAAAAACTTCTGTTTAGGAGTTGTTTCATTGAGGGCTGTCTGGCTGCTGTTTTGTTTTTTTTTTGGGGGGGGGATAATACTTTGAAATTATAGTTCATATTGGACATCAAAGAACATTTAGTTTGTCATCCTGTATAAAATTACAAGGTATCAGATTATGTGATGGCCCTTACCTTACATGGAAGTCTCGTAATGCTTGTTTTAATCAAAAAAAAAGTATATTCCATTTACCTGCTCCCTTAGGTAAATTACATTGCCTAGTAACACTACTAAGGAACACATCTGAGTCTGGACAGGTTGTAGAAAAATTTGCAATCAGAATATCATTATGACTACAAAAATAACCTGTCACTTCAGTATGTGGTCATTACAGCAGAACTGATGTAACAATCCTTGAAAAACTCTTAACTGAAGCCAGGGCGTTACATCCTGATGTCCATACCTGTGTCCAAGCTCCAGCTTTGTTCAGGTAAAACTCTCACTGAGGTCTGTGAGAGTGATACCTGGATAACCAGCAAGTAAACATTATTAAAAACTTGATCATATATCAGAAAATGGTAAGCAAGTCCCATGTAAGTACTGTAAAATGTGCGTCATGGTATCTGTCCTGTAATTTATTGTGTTGCCTGTATTTGTTCATTAGTATATAGGTTGAGGTTTTCTACGCAGAAAAATCTTGAAGCTCCACTTGTTATCCAGCCTGTGCATAGGTCTACTCTTATTTGTTAGATAAAAGCCCACAGAGAAATTCTCCTGCTACTCTTGGTGCACCAGTGCTGCCAAATATATAGGATGACTGACAGCTTAAAATCTCCCTAGTAAGCTGTTAAAATTGCTCGGGACCCTTTTTGGTCAAAGAGCTGAATGACTGAATAGTCCATGGGAACAGAGCTGCTTTCCCGTTTCTAGAGCCATCATTCATAGATGAAGTGGAGGTTCATAGGGCAGTACTTGCATTACAGAAAACTGTTTTGCCTGGTTTTCTGTCTTGTGAATTAAGAAGTGGCTTGAATCTTAAGTTATTTTAACCCAGAATGTCCACCCAAGAATAAACTTATTTACAATAATTGCTAAATATAGAAACAACTGTAATTTTTTTCAAAGCATTCAGCTGGGGAAATCACACAAGAAAGCAGAACATTTTCTGTTCTCAGAAAAATTGGGTCAGGTATCAATTCTCCTGATGTTCATTGATGTAGTGTTGTAGGGACCATCAGCTGTAGCGTAAGGGAGCAACAGCAAAATATCAGTCTCCACATCATCTCTACGCTTGTCCTTTTTAGTCACTTGAAAGCCTGACACATGTCCCCAGTGTTGGTGTCTTCCATGTGCTGTGGAAGTCCAAGTGTCTGTAACCCAAGTACCAATAGCCATCGTGACAAACCAGTCTCTGCTGCAACTGTTCCCCTTCCCTTTGGCAACCTACAGTGATTGTATTTTGTCTCCCCTCCTTGGGAAATGCCATCYTTGTGGACTAGTGACATAGAGTGGGAAGGGCGTGAAAGGGGGAGTGAGGTATCTGCATCCTTCCTCCCCACCTCAAGTTTTATGCATGACTGCACCATTGAAAAGTAGTCCCTCCTGTAGAAACATGTGTCACCTGTTTTGGTAGTGTGAGTGTGCAAAGCATCTTCCTGCTTCCCTCTGACAGGGGCTCAGAAGACGTCTGGCACAAGTATACATTTGCTGAAGAAGTCTTCTGAAGCCCCATGGGATCAGGAGGCTGAATTAGCGGGTGAGTCTGAAGTGGAGCTGAATTCTCTTTTCCTCTCCCTTGACAGGGCATCCCTTTGGAGCTCCTGCGTGGTCCTACCTCTCCTGGCTCTCACCTGGATGTCTGCAGTTCTGGCAATCACAGATCGGCGGTCAGCACTCTTCCAGATCCTTTTTGCCGTCTTTGACTCGTTGGAGGGCTTTGTCATCGTTATGGTCCATTGCATCCTAAGGCGGGAGGTGAGACGAATGAGTCGTTCTCTTTTATTTAACCAACATACTTCTCATAGAAAACATCTGAAAAATGTCCAGTCAGCCTGGTAGCTTCTCTAATCCATGAACTTTTGCCTTTGTGTAGACAGTGACCACAAAAATGACCATGACAGTATCGGTCGGAGGGAAGGAGGGATGAATCAATGGTTGTCATGCTGAGTGTACTGCAGAGTGGAATTTGGGGGACAGTCTTAGATTAGCTAACATGGCAGGTTTTGCTTGTTTAACACCAAAATTAATATTTCCAGAATGTTTACACCCCACCTTCGAAAACAGAATATTAAGAAAAACAATTTGTTTGTCTGATTTCAAGAGGGGCAACTTGCACCAAGATTTACAGAATGATTGTGTGTTGGCATTAGCACCTAGATATTCGAGCTAGGAAGTAAAGCTAGCAATAATCAAGCAAGGAAATTGAGTAAATTCTCTCCAGCCTCCCTGTGGAGATTTAAAATGGTAAATTATATCAGGGAAGAAAAGGATGAATCTTTTATGTTTCTTTTATTCTTTTCTTCCTACTGAATGGATAGACTATTAATAACAGAGACAGGAAGGGGTTTTTTTTCAATGTTCATTTTATCTTCTTACAGCTCCTTTAAATTAAGTAAAACAGATTAATTTCTTATGTCAGGCCAATGAAATCAGTGGAATTACACCACTGGCTTGGCTGAGACTCCTTCAACTAATTGCATTATGAATATGGGCCTGCATTTAACTCCCATTGCAGTCACTGGCATTTTTTTCCATTGATTTCAGTGAGTTTTGGATCAGATATGTATTACAGCCGATATAGGATCATAATCAGACTTTGTAGACCCCAATATAATGATTTATGCAATAGCATCCATTGTAAACATATTGCAAGCTGCAAAATAGAAGACATTTTTATTCTTGACTATATAAATCAAGCAACTAGAAGTGACCAACACAGTGACCCAGGATACCTGTAAAACCTTTGAGTTGCTCTGTTAGTATGTGAGATATGTAACACATAAACCATTTGAAATGAATACCTGAATGCTACTAAAGTAGGATCCATGTTCTTTTGATCTACCAAGGACTGCTTTTTTTTTCTTCAGCAGAATTTAATACGGTTTGGTATTCCTGTATGACTCTGACTTTTGCAAATCCATTTGTTCCTGCAGGTCCAGGATGCTGTGAAGTGCCGAGTAGTAGATCGTCAGGAAGAGGGCAATGGAGACTCAGGGGGGTCATTTCAGAATGGACACGCTCAGCTAATGGTAGGGAAAACTACCACCTAGTCTATTATTAAGGGACCTATGGACATTTTTAATTCATAACTGATAAACAAAGGGCTCTGTCCATCATAGATTTGCAATCATAATTCTTTTTTCCTTTAGACCTGTGCTTGAACAAACGTAGCACTTAGCATAAGCTCTTTCAGACAAATCCGGTTTCTTTTCATCGTAATATTAAGGGGCTCAAAATTACACACCAGGTTTGGCAGACATCTTGGTGACATCCTTTCTTTCCCGGAAAATACAAAGCCAAAATACACCTCCCAGGTCTTCCAGACCTTTTCATCCCCATCACGCTGCCTTGTCCTAGCTGGAGCTAGGAGGCAGTAGTTTAATACTGTTTTAATCACAGTGTGTTGGGTCATTATTATAAAGGTGCCATCTCAAAGGGATTTGTTTCTCTCAAAAGCACACTTGTTTACATTGCTTCATTGGGAATATAGTTCAAGCAATGTAAACCTTGGTCCTGTTGTGTAAGTCCTTTACAACCAGTCTAGATAAGGCCGTAGAAGGATAAGCTATGGGGAATCGTCTTGCATCTGCTTCAGTGTTATGGTGTAAATGATATAAGAGGCATTTGATTTCTGAGGTTGGGGTAAGGACATCAGGACAATCACAAGATTTGAACAAGTTCCAAAAACGTCTAGTTAATATTAGACCTATATCATAACCCAATGGTGTTTTTTTCCAGTCACTCCTGTGCTAAGCTAAGTAGCTTGTGCTTGGGTACAAGATCTCAGTTCAAACAGCACAATCCTTAAATCAAGACATCAAGGGATATACAATTCTACCACACCTCATAGGTGTTTGTTAAAAACAGGTGCCTCATTTTTAGTTTAAATGCGTAGTCTTCTCATTTTCAGACTTAGGTTCTTGCTATGCCTATTTATGTGTAATTAGAAAGCCCCTTGCGTGCCTAATACTTTTGCTCCTTCAATAATAGACACCATAATCACATCCAGTCTCAATCTTCCTTTCAATAAGTTAACACACCGAGCTTTTTTATTCTCCCTCTGTAAGACATTTCCCTTCAAATTATTTATATAACCCTTTTCCACATGCCCTTCAAACTCCCACCATCCTTTAAAAATGTGGATGCTGTATTTGTTATTCTATTGTCACCATCCCAAGAGCTATATTCTGAAGTTGCAGATTTTTGTCTCTCTGTGTAACTCCCTGCTTTCATTCATTATCAACCACCTTGCAAAATTCTGTGTCAGCTACAAGTTTTTAGCAATGAGATTACATTTACTTCCGCACTGTTGATGGATGCGTTGAGAAGTAGAGAGCTTACAATCAGTTTCTTCACATTCAAGCACAAAAAGCTCCAGAATCCAGATGTGAATGATAACTCCTCACTGATATTTTTAGAGGGGTACAATGTTATTTTATAGAGACTGRGTTGTATTAAAACAAAAGAAATCTAAGGCGCTGCAGGATAGCATTTTTACCATTACCTTTTCCAGTAATCTCCAAATCTGCCTAATGAGTGAAAAGAAGCTTAGCTGAGTAGAACTGTTTTCCACAAAATCTTGTTGACTGGTATTAAATATAAACCTATCTTTTATTTATTTATCGGTAGAACTAGTACAGGCTGTTCGGTTACATTTTTCTGGAACTCCTGTAATGAAAATGAGATTATATTTTTCTGTGTCATCCCACTTGCCCATTTAAACATTAGCTCAGTCTTTTTTCTCTTCTATTCTTTTCAGATTTATTTGATATCGCAAATAATTTACTAAGAAATTAACATCAAGTAGGTTGAGATAACTCCTCAACCAGCTCTTCAAAAACTCTTGGATCTCAACCTGCTAATATTAAAGTATTTATCCCAGGGGAATGGGGATTTTTTTTCACACTCTTCTTAGTATTAAACTGGAATGCATTTAATCACATTAATACAATTGTATTAAGTGTCTTCTTTCTGAAATGATATTAGAAATAGCCAGTGAACTCTTCTAACTTTTACTAGTTTGTGGCCTTTCCGTTCCTCCATGAAAACTCATGGCCCACTGTCACTCAGTGTATCCAGTTCTTTGAAATGTTACCTGCTAAAAGCTTTAGAAGAAGGATTAACTCATACTGGGAGAAGAAAGGAGTTTCCTTTGGCTGTACAGACCGCTTGAAAAAGTTATTCAGCCTTTGTGCCTGCAGGGACCATTGATTTTATACGCTAAGAGTTTCAGAAGCAGAGACTTGTTTCCACTTCATGTGACTTGGTGATAGATCACAAGAAAGCCCAGTGGGTATGGRGCATTCTCAGCAGCATCCCCAGATCTTTTTAATGAGTGGAGGGGAATCCACTTAGACCAAGTGTGGGGAGATACATCTAAGGCAGATCAGGCCAGGAACCTGTCCCCTGTTTTTTAGGAATGTGCATAAACGTGTTTCAGGGAGMTATTTTAATTAGTGGAATTAGTGTATGGATGAGCAGATGAATCCAGCTGAAAAGCAATGTTACAGCTTTACCACTGCCTGAGGTTTAAGAGCCACAGCTGGAAGAAAGTGGTCTGTTTACCATGTTTCAAAGCTCAAGCAAAACGTCTCTCCTGCACTCTTCTGGCAGTGGTTGTGTCTGGCTCACTGATTAAAGTGGTTTTTTTGCATTTTCCAAATGGCTTTCTTTCCCCCACCACCTCCTTTTGACCACATCCACTGTGTTCTCTGTCTTTCAGACCGATTTTGAGAAGGACGTGGATATGGCTTGTAGATCAGGTGAGCACATCACAGGTGAGAATCAACAAGTGACCTGGTTTGGGGATTGAACTAGGCCATTTTTTTTTTTCCCTTTCTGTTTTATTTGTGTGTGTCTTAGTGGCTTGCACGTACTTGCGTGGGTTGCCCTTACTCTCAACCCTGACCAAAAGAAAGCAACTCCCCTAATTCCCCCTGTGCTTTGCTTATCCTATTTCCCCACAGCTCTCTTGGCCTTTTAGCTAGGATTAAACCTTACCTCTGAGGTATTATTTCTTACCTATGGCCCATGTAACACAGTGGCAGAGAAGAGTATCAAGGAAGAAGAGATTGGATCCATCTCTTCCTACTGTGATCCTTCTTTGCTTTAGCAACCCCTGCCCAAGGTCACCAGTCACACCAACCTCAGACAGCTCTGTGCTCAGGAGAGGTGTCTTTGAGAAGGTCTGGAATCTGGAGAGCCTTCCCATCACTCCACCTGGCTCCATGCACACTTCTAGCGCAGTTGTAAGCTGCCTGTACATATGGAGGTGGGTCAGGTCTCTCCTCCTTTGCCTGCACCTTTCTGCTGTGTGTTCAATCACACACATTCATTATGATCCTGAAGATCTGCATGAGTTGACAGTCCCTTTCCCCAATAACTCCCTTTTCTCTCATTCCTCTGGGGGTGTCTGTGCTGTCTGGATTCTCCTTTGCTACCTGTTCGCCTCTGCAGGTTTCATCCTCTCCTGGTCCTGGCATGCCTGACCATTTGGCTGAATTTTTTTTTCTTGCCCTTTGTAGATATTTAGGCTTTTATTTACCCTCCCAGACTTCTCCCCTCTCCCAAGCAAGAGAAATACCAACTTGCTTGGCACTTGCATATAGTTCACATCTTCCAAACCAGGATCTCCCCTAGCCAAGGACAATACATACTGTGTGTTCAGTTACCATCATGGGAAAGCTTCTGTCTCTCTCTCTCTCTTTATTACTTTTTCTTCCTTCCTTCCTTCCTTCCTTTCCTTCTTTCCTTCTTTCTTTCTTTCTTTCTCTTTCTCTCCCTTTTTTCTTTCTTTCTCTTTCTCTCCTTTCTCTCTCTTTCTATGCACATCTACCTGTCCCTTTCATTTATCTTTTTCTTTATCTAATCTATCATTTATTTATCTGCTTCTAATGTATTTATCTATAATTCATCTCTTTCTCTCTATCTTGCAATCACTTATTTATCTCTGTCCTCAGTTGTCTGTCTTGCCGTACCTGTTATTTATGTATTTTTATCTCTGTCAACATTTATCTCTGTCACTGTGTTTCTGTGTATTGTCTATCATTGTCACTATCATTTATCTATCTAATATCTACCTATATCTTATTTATCTTTTCCTGTCCTTCTCACTGCCTCACTCCCTCTCCCTAAGCTTATCACAGTCACAGTATATTTATCTCACTTATCCCTGTGATATCTTATTTCATGGTCTCTTTCTGTCCATTTATCTCTTTTCAGGGTCTGTCCAATTTTTTTCTTTCTGTTTCTCTGTCTCACACTCTCTAATCTAATTTCTAGCTGTCTCCCTCTTCTCATTTGTCTTCCTCCTTCCTTTTTGACACCAAAGACCTCAGTTCCAAAAAATCACGTGCGAAAAACGTGCATGTGAGACCAGGTCTGACTTGAACGCATGCTCAACGAACATGCATCCAGGCTGGGTGTTGGCACACACAACCAGCTACACAGCCAGCAGCCCACCTTGTGCTGGAAATCAAGACAGACCCTGAACTCCTGCAATAAAGGAGCCTTTCGGGATCTGCTACCAAGTTTCTTGCTCCCAAATCRAGCTTTCCAGAGGAAGGGAAGGAGCTGATTGATTTCACATGACTTCAGGGCAGAAGACCCTGGATCAGAAGCTTGCTAACAGCCTAGGCTTCCCTTCCTTTGCCAGCATACAGCTATACAATTTGTTTGTTGATGTCTGCCTGAAGAGATATTCCTCCTCTGATAAAGTGCTGTTAGTCTGCACCAAGTTAAGTAGTTAATAATAGTCCCCATTTCAGAGAACTTTCTGTATGGTACATCATCCTATGCGTTCTGCTTATTGAATAATAAAAAAACAGAGATCTGTCTGTTGGTTTCTGGCCATCATTTCTCCTGGAGGCACCAGCTCCCGTGTTATGATGGATTGGAGATATGCCTGATACCGCTCATAACCTCCTCGCTTAGATTCACTGGTAGGATTGGGTCCATGGCTCAATGTTGAAAGCTCACTCCGCTCCATGCTTGGAGATTGCCAAGTGCAAACCTCTCCAAACCTACTTTCTGCAGCTGACATGAGCATGGAGAAGAGCCTGACTCAATAAACCTTACTGACACTCCCAAGTGAAGGGTTTGACTTCAGTAACATCTTCCCGCAGTGTATGCTATGAATACGCTGCAATGCTCTGATTTATCCTAGCGTGTCCTCTAGCAATGTCAAGATGACCGTGGCTGCCATAGTTACACCCGGTGTGTTTAGCTTTCAAAGCTTTTTAAAAGTTCTTTTATTCTACTTGGTCTCCTTGTCATCCTGCCTTGCCTGCTCTGTAGTCTTAGAGGGGAGCTTTGCTCTTCCAGCATCCATCGCTCCCAGTATGAGTTGGTAGAAAAATTAGTGTGTCCTCAGTCCCATGGGATGCCTATGTCATGTCCTGCCTCTGTCCCAGGTGGAGCAGCTGAATAGTATCAGGTTACCCCAAAGATCCTTGTCTCTAGTCCATTGAGAAAAAAATAGGTAAAAGGGCCTTTTTTTTTTTTTTTTCTTCTTCCTTCTGAGATGGGTGAAAGGGGAACATGCATTTATTTCTCCTTTCCTGTGCTGAAATACTGGGTAAGTAGCCTTCAGTCCTGCACCACTTTGCCCCTGCCCCACAGTCTGTGATTTCCATCTCCTGGAGACATCAAGGCTGATGTCCTTATCTTCCTAGGGTCTTTGTTACAGCCTGAAATCAACCGAGCAATAGATTCTTATGCCTAGAAAAGGAGCAGATGCCCTGTTGTGGGCAGTGTTGTATGGGAATGAGTGTCTGTGTGTCCTTTATATACCTCCTAATTGGCATGTTCACCTCGTCCTCAATTTAAGGTTTTCCTCTCCTGTTAAGGAATATTCATGGCACTCCTTTCTTTCCTCAAGGGAAATTGAGAAACACTAAGTAATTAGCTCTCACAAAGGCTTGGCATGATTACTAGAATGTAAGCTTTTTGGAGAGCAGGTAGAAATTTATAACAAAATGTGGTATGTTTTAAAATACCAAATTATTAACACTGAAACTGTTCCTGGGAAAAGATCAACCTGAAACAGTTTTGTGAGTTTAAAACAAAAAAAAAGAATTTACATTTGAAATCATTCATAATGCTGCATTTCAGCTATTTTCTGAATCAAAATATTTTTTTAGATGAAAGCAACCTTTTATTTTAAAAAATTCTACCCTTTTATAGGCTAGTAATATGTATTATATATACATATACATATACTACATGTACTAAATATATAGACATGTATTTGCTTTTTAAGATACTGTTATTGATGTGATAAAATGTGATGGCCTAGTTTGGAGTTTTGGCCATGATTGTGTTGGGAAATTTGCAGCGTAAGGAATTCTTTCAAAATGAGAAAGTTTTTTTCCTCCATAGCTTTAGCTTTGCCTTCAGCATCCTGGATATAAAAAAAAACCAAACAACAGTATAAAACTATGTTCTGCCACCATAGCCTCTTTCTGAGAGGTCCAAGGGGACATGCTAGCATGGTGTGACTGTGGTAGGTGTATTGATGTGTTAACAAAAACTTAGGTGAGGTGCTAAGGATACTTGTCTGTCTCCCTAGTGCTGAATAAAGACATCACCACCTGCAGGACCTCAACCATCACAGGAACACTGAAGCGTCCATCACTACCAGATGAAGAAAAATTGAAACTCAATCACCAGAAGGGGTCATCAAACTTTAATAGTCTTCCAGCCAATGTCTCCAAGATGCATCTTCAGGGCTCACCACACTACCTGGGGGCCATCAACCTGAATGAGTTCAGCAATCACACTCTCACTCTGAAGAAGGACAAGAACCAGCCACCTAAGTCCATCTACATCTGTGATGGGGACATCTTCAAGAAGTTGGACTCAGAACTCTCCCGGGCGCAAGAGCAAACGCTGGACACCAGCTATGTCATTCTGCCTACCAACACGTCTACCTTACGGGCCAAACCACCCAAAGACGAGAGCAAATACAGCATCAATATTGACCAGATGCCCCAGACACGGCTCATCCACCTCAGTATGGCTACTGACCCAGGCTTTGTTGTCAAGAGTCCTCCACGGGAGCCTGTAACCATGACATGCAGTGAGGTGCAAGGTTCCCCCATGGTACAACAACAGCAGCAGCTGGCTCCACAAAATATCTCCAGCGAGTCACAGATTCCCAACAGCCTGTGTGACACAGGTGACTCAGGGAACTCCGGTGTGGTGTCCAAGAGTGAGACCGTCTCCACCCTCTCCATGAGCTCCTTGGAGGTAAGTGTGTGAATTACTGTCTTGTTCTCAGACCAGAATGATGCCCTGCCCTCAACGCTGGCCACACCAGGTGATTCAAGAGAAGCCACCTTAGGCCAAATGCAACCCACCATGCAATGCCAGTATTATATTATCATGAGGGATCACTGGCATGTGTTACCATTTTGTAATCTAATGTTTAAAATCCTTCATGACTTCCACAGACATATCCCATTGCTGGATGGACTGTCTTTAGCCCTACAGGCAATGCCAAGTCCAATAAAAACATTAGCTTGTCAAAGACTGTTCATTTTAATGCAAGGCACATGGCTTGCATTACCTTTTCTCATTCTATTCTCTGCCTCTGTTTCCCATTTTGATGACTTCAGTCATGATACAGATGAGAAAACCCTAGTGATTGCAGGTGTAAAATGTCCCTAAGGCATGCCCCACAATGCTCTTAGCATCAGAGGGATGTCAGAGGTTTTGCGTAAGTGCAGCCTTCTCCTCCTGACCTGTGATAACTCATTACATACATTAGCAGTTCTCCCTAGACTACAGCATCTTACGCTGATGTCTGTCCTAGTTTTTGCACTTCTCAGCATCTGGCCCTTTTCTTGCCTATTGTCAGAGAGCAGRTCTCGGCCATTGCTGTCCAAACTTCAATCTTGGCTGACTGGTGCTCAAAAGCTCCAGTAGATGAGTTGGCTGAGCCTCTCTGCTTTCCATTCTGTGAACCACCTCCAAGCTCATAACTAGGACAGAGGCTTGAATTGGCCAAACTCCCATGCTCAGCCCATGCTCAGCCCTCCTTGGCGCTCAGTGTTTTTTGTTAGGGATCCCTCTAAAYGGCTGGCACTTTCCATCATGAAGAGCCAGAGAAACACATTAAAGGTGTTAGAAGAAGGAAAAGGAGAAGGACTCTCCCTGTTTTATCTGCCATGTTGTTCAGTTTGTGCCCACTCACCAGCATCAATCCCTTACTAACCTTCACCCATCTCTTTTTCTTTCGAATACCCAGAGGCGGAAATCCCGGTACGCGGAGCTGGATTTTGAGGTGAGTACATCCCTTTCTGAATGTGTTTTTTGATGGGTAGGCACAGAGTGGAAAGCTTTGAAAGACCCAGTCCTCCATAGAGGGTCCGTGGGGCTACTGAGAGCTAGTGCAGCTATCCTGAGTCCAATCATGGCATCCTTCCTGGCAGAGCTATCCTTTCCCTTCAAAGCTGCTAGCTTATTCCAAAACAGAGTCACGTTAAGGGCCCACAAGGAGTTGCCTTAACACTAGAATCACTTCAGAGCTCCAGGTTGTGAGCTTGGTCTGAAATTGAGGCAGGATGGATACATCTAAGCTGATACTTCAAGTTGGTCCCAAACTATTTAAGCCACCTTCTCCGATTAAATAGCACTTGGCAGAGCACAAGAAAGCCATATTCAACATGCTTTTACATGCAAAGGGAAGTCCTTGTAGAAATTGGTCCTGCCTCTCGTTCTGGGCAGTAGAAGGTAAAAGTGAAATACAGAAGGACCGAAATACAAAGAAAAGGAAATTATGGAATAGTTTCTGATGGAACTTCTTGTACCCAAATCCTACATGTTCRGGTAGGCTCTGAACACATTTGCAAAGGAGGCACGCTGAGAACAGAGTGGGCGTGGGGTCAGGTATCAGTTAAAGAAGGTCAGCAAAGCTTCCTAGGTCAAGCTGGTAGAAACTGTCAGTCAAGCACAAATTCTGCAGTATAAACAGTTGGCAGTTGCAGGTTTAGGGTAACCATAAGGTCAAAAATTAGTCTTTTCCACTTTCTCCCACCATCTAATCCTGAAAATAAAGGCAGTGCTATACTGGGTCCTCAGTGAACTTTGAAGGTAGTTTAGGCATGCCAGATGGCACCTGCAGGGAGACAGAGGCAGGTTTTAATAATGTATGTAACTTTGGGGGGAAGACATGTTGTTTCTGTACAGCTGAATAGGGTTTGCTGACCTGTGGCCCTTGTGTTTGCTTYAGAAAATCATGCACACAAGAAAACGTCACCAAGACATGTTCCAAGACCTGAACAGAAAACTCCAGCACGCAGAGAAGGAGAAGGAGTCTCCAACAACGGACAGCAAGGTTAGTCAGACACTTGCAGAACCATCATCTCCTAGAGCTCTCTAGTGCCAGCAGGAGCACGGGAAGAAGCAGGAAAGTTTAGGAGCCCTCATTGAATGCCTTACCTTGATTTTCTGTCCATGCATGTTGCAACAAGCACATGTGCACAGGACACAGAGAGTCACAGAGGTACCACTAGCTTATCTACAGAGTGGTCAGCAGCCCAGAAGGAGAATGTCTGTCCTCATGTCTGTTTGTGGTGAATGGAGTCTGTGTTGTCTTGTTTGTCTCTGTTCCCTGTGTCCGTGTCTGTTCTTTGCATCCTCGATCAGGTCATCTCTGAGTGCCCCATCCATCCACTCATAGCTAGGAACTGGAAACCAGAAGAGCCTTGAGGAAATCTAGGTGGAAAGGGGAGAGGGCAGAACGTGGGGACAGCAAGAATCTTCTATTCCACTTGCAGGGGCTGAGTTGGAAGCCAAGGCAGCAGTGTTGGGCATAGTTATTTAGGAAAGCCACAGCAATGAGATTTAAACTGTGATGGTGGCAGCACTTCTTGGGGACTGCATGCTAATTAAACGTAGCATGAGGGTATTTGTGGCAGCTGATCACCATATTCATRGCTTTCCTCAACAGGAGCAAACTTCCAGGGCAAGAAGAGACTTTGAGGGAGGCAGGCTGAGGGAAAGACCTTGCAGCCTTTCAGTGGGGCAGATATTTGGTACTAGAAATAGATATCAGGAGCCAGTGTAGTAAGTGATGTGCATAACGCAAATAAGGGAGGGCAGGCTGATGGCACCTCCCCCATGTCTCAGCCCCTTAGGCYGGCTGGGCAAGAGCCGAAAGGTTGCAAGAAAGTGTATCTACTCCAGCAGAAGGGAAAAACAAATAGCGAGGACAGGTTGGCAGTAAGAAATGAAATTTGGGTTGTGCCTGCACTCAGGAGAGGGACAAGGTAAGCTATTCTTGGTCATTTCCAAGCAAAGTCAGATCCAGGATGCCCAGTCACCTGCAGCATGGCCAAGGAGGCACTAGTGGGGCTTATTTTGATGGGACTCCCTTAGAGGCAAGTCCAGAGCTCAGAGAGTGATTGAACAAGATGTTTAGTTTGGTTCTTTGTGGAAGCAGAGCACTGCAGAGCCTTTGGTCTGCTTTCATATCTCACAGCATTGCTGTGCTGAGCTCCGGAGATGTGATCCCAGCAAATCCTACTTTTATTGTGTGTGGCAAGGTGTCATTATGGGCTGTCCAGTGTGACAGAATGAGAGGGACAGTGAATCTAGCAGGCAGGTTCAGATCAAAGAAGCCTGTGTTGGCCCAGAATCCCAGTGCATTTCACTGAATTTCATCTCTCCGCTTTTTTTCTATTATTTAGGTATGACACAGCTGTAAAATCAGAAATGCCTAAATACCATGTAAAAGCTAATCTGTGATATCTTTGCAGGAGGGTTTTATAGATTGAGATGTTTTGAGCATTTCAGAGATGGATCTACTAGAATTAAAGGTGCCAGTGTCAGCATCAAAGAGCTTTGAACTGCTGGAAAGAAGCTGTGAAGGTTGCCTTTGCATATTGACTGAATCTTTTTCAAGTTGTGATTTTTCCTTGGATGTAACCTGAGAGGGTGAGCTTGCTAAGATCACTATTGGCAAGTCAGTAGTGGATATTGGTTTAAAAACATCCAAAGCAGTACAAAGAAAAATAAATATCTTTCTTCACCCCTTTTTCTGCCATTTGCTGCTGGGGACCCCACTGGAAATCATGCCCCATCTTCAGCTTGCCCTGAGAAAGCAAACTGTGGATACCAGGGATTAAAGTAACAACAAAAGAAATTTTTCTCTTTTATGTATGTTCAGGTTATAAAACGATGGAGTATTTCTTCTGGTGGAAGTGATAAAACTAACGTTAGCGTAAGTCTGGCTTTTGTTTTGCATTGAAGCAAACCCTTCCATGACGCATGAATCCAAACACATTCCTTCACTGGTAGGAAAATCCTTGCCTTGTGGGCATGAACAAGGTCATAAGGATCCTGGAATACCCTTGAACCCTTTCACACCTAGCATCATAGAGCAGAAGGGATGTTTACTGCGTCTAGTCCATCTGCCTGCATTGCTGTATCTTTGATTTCCCTTTTAAATAAGCAACCACAAAGTCAAGCTACCAAGTCTCTCTCCAGCCCTGGCAGTTTCCCAGCCTTTCCTGGCAGCATGTCCCATTGTTCTTAGTCCTTTCCAAGATACGATGCTTTTCCTAATCTTCTTGCACTTCCTCTCTCCTCCTTCAACTCCAAGGTCAGAAAGGTGCTGCTGAGACTTGAACTAAATGTCTGCAGAGGACAGACCTCTTTTGGGAATTCCTAGGAATGGTGCTGGCCCTTTTTAGGGATTGGTTTGGGTTTTGGTTTTGATGTAAATGCTAGTCCTCACTGTATTTCAGTGCACTGGCCAAAACTGATTACCTCATCACACTGAATACATAGTTCCTCTCAGATGAACTACTACATTGTCAGATTTGAAGGAAGCACCAACAGAAGAATGGGAGGAAGAAACAGATCTTCTGTCTCTTTAGGAAGAGGGGTTGAAAATTCAACCATCGCATGTGTTTACTGTTGAGAATTTCTCCAGCTTCAGTGGTAAAACATGATTTTTAAGGGGTCTTCAGCAAAGACCTGAAGGTTTGTACCAGCACATACATTGCTCCTCTCTAAGTATCCTGACACATTTAAACTTCGGATAAGTATTACCACAGTGTACTCTTGAAAGATAAAGACGACTGTCCTTTGCCCACTGTCCCAGAGTAGTTACTGGCAGAGCTGGAAACATAATCAGGGACACCTGCACGTTTGAGCTGTTCAGCTTTCCTCCTTTACAAGGTCCATTTCTGAAAGGCATTACTGATGTGAGAATGACCCAATCCCTATCAAAGGTAGCCTTGACAAATGCCTCTGGGCTTGTCTCTCATTCTGCAGACGTGGGAACAGGTTTGGGGATGAATTCTGCTTTCCCCTCACCCAGCGACCAAGGAGTCCTTCCCTGGGACCTCTCTTCTCCTTTGCACTGGAGGGCACAGGGTGGAAGCATACATGTGATGCAAAGCACTGTGCAATACTGCCGCTAGCCATCGCATGTCACCCTTCAAGTCAGAACTGCTTCAGCAAAGGTCTGGAGACTAATCCACATCCTGCTGAGATTAGGGTGTCCCCACTGCCATCATCAGCTGACATGTCATCAACTTAATGAGCAATGTTGCCAGGATGGTATGTCAGAAGCAGGCAATTAAGAGAACCAGAATACTGCCTGAAACGCCGACAACGTCAGAATCTTGACCATATGTAATGCATTCCCAGGAACCACTGTGGCACCAGTGTTTGCTGCAGTTATTTTGCTACAAACCAAAGCACACTGCTAATGCTAAAGTAACTTGAGCCTCAGAGTACGATAATACAGAGTTGTCCTTCCTTGGGCAACAAACTTGGATTTTTCCRTGGTTTGTTTCAGTTTATTACATGAAATCTATTCCATATGACATGTACTGTCTTATATATGTACCTCAACTATAAAAATGCTCCCATTGGAAGCATGCTTAGATATTCCTGATTAAAATCACATTGTCCAGCAGGATTCATGTTCAAAGCATACAGGACCACACATCCACCTGCATTCAAGCCTAGGCCACCTTGCCGCTGCAGCAGAGTAAAGGGGTCTCGCTCATTTGTGGCTTTATGAACTCATCAGGGATGTAGACACTATTATCCAAAGCTAACTTTTCAGTGCTAGGGAATTAAGATATTAGCAGGCTGACATGTAGCAAGATCTGATCACTGCAGGTTGAAAAGTCAATTTTTTAATGCGCTAATAGGTCTCTGTATGACCTTACCATGGGCTATGGTAAATTTTCTCTCTCTTGCAGTCTTCAAGTTCAGACGAGGCAAGGAAGATGGAGATGATTTTTGAAAAATCAGCCCTTACTCAAAAGGAAGTTACAGGGTTGTAGGCAAGATTCCTTTGCTCCTGTTATGCTGGAATTTGGGACAGATTATCTCTGTCCACCTGAAGAGACCTGAAGAATCTAAAAAGAGTATCTCAGGATCATCTTCCTCTTGTTCATCCTCCTCCCAAATGACTTGCAGCCAGCCTATGCATGGAGGTTGCACACTGTTGCCCTTACATTTTATCCCAGACCAAACTGGAAGCTGGTGTAGACC
Organism: Phoebastria nigripes; assembly: GCA_035582835.1. Lineage (NCBI taxonomy): Eukaryota > Metazoa > Chordata > Aves > Procellariiformes > Diomedeidae > Phoebastria > Phoebastria nigripes. The sequence goes on from JAYKAV010001665.1 coordinate 4,282,866, forward strand.
CTGAGCAGAAAACTGAATGAGCTGTGTTTGTTGAAGCATCAGAGAGGTGTGAATATTTATCCCCTAGACAGCTTATTTGTAGCTAGGAAGCATGAAAGGAACCAAAGGCTTGGAGGCAAGCACGGCAGGATTTGCATCAAAAAACCCAGCCATCCACACCACGCATCCTAAGTGATTAAAATTAAAAACTCTCTCGGTGTCTGGGATCCACCAAGCCTTCATTTTTAAGGTTACAATAAGTAGTGAGTGGCTTCCACCGGGATCATAGATATCTCTTCACAGCAGCTTTAAGGCACATTTTGCTGCCCAAACACATACATATTGAAACGTTAGGTTGGTACTGACTCAGACAGCAGAGTTTTTCCTTCCTAATCAATCCCATTACTTTGAGATGTTCTTTAGCTACCCGATTGCTACAAAAAAACCCCATTGTTGGAAACCTTGCTGTAAGTTTGTTTCTCCATTTAAAAGTCTGCCCTTTGCCTGGCAGACTGTAGGCTCCAACATGCAATTTTTTTCCCTGCTTCCCCCTAAATACACACACTTCCCAAGGTCTAAATTCCTGCAGCTGAGAGCTATCCACATTAAAGCAGGGCAGTGGCTATTTTCAAGCTACTTTGTACCACATGGGAAATATTTTCCTGTGCAGATCTCTATTGTCAGGGTAAAGCATCTCCAACACTGCTCCTCCCTGCGAGTTAATTGCTAAAGAAATTCCAGTGCTTGGGTTGGACATCAGGAGGGGTTCACATGCGCTGCAACAGCATGGTATGAAAGTGGAGGCTTTGCAACCTTTAAAGGAAGTGAGGGCTTTGTTTCTTTTACGCTTAGCGCCAGCTTTGAAAGCAATGGAAGTGACACTCCTGCCTTCCCCGTCGGCAGGAGTCCTTTGATCCAGCTCCATTAGAGAATTTTGAATCACATACGTATTCCTCTCTCCTTGCATCCAGCTCTGCATTCATCTTAAACAGCAGCCCTTTACTTGTGCAGAGGTCAGCGAAAGCCGTGCTGAACAGAGCTCTGCAAATTTCTCTGATTTGCTTATTCTTGCTTATTAGCTACTTGCTACGTTTAGCTCTCTGCAGCTCAAATGGCTTTTGCTTTGGCTGGAGCCCTGTCCTGGAGTTCGCGTACAGGATCTGGACTCAGTCTGTAACTCAGCTCTCAAATCCAGTCCCATCTTTCTTTTGGTCCTGAACAAGCACTTGCTCCAAAACCCAGTGGAAAAAGATAYAAAGTTTTTTCTGCCATTCTATGACTTTTTCCTATTTCCTGCTAGATAATGTTTCTGGCTTGATTACTCACTTTCTCTTCTCTGGTCAAGATTTTTCTTAGCTTTCCTCTTTGGATACCTGGAGGGTATGCCCGTGCTACCAGCACTTGCTTTGGCATCTAACAGAGTAGTGAGAAAAAAGGAATACTGATCAATATTGCAGGTCATTCCTAGTCAGGGCTGTGTGTCTCCCTGGCATGCTCTGCTGCATGACAGAATTAATTCCCTTGCTTGCTGGCTACCTGGCCTTTCACTAGCTGGCTGGGGAGCCAGCAGCCCTACTCCCAGGTGGGAAAATTTGGCTCCTGTCCATGGGAACCTCTTTGCATGGGCTGAGGCTGGGGGTGGAGGAGCTCAGATGGTGGTGGTTGTGTCCAACTCAAGCTCATTCCTCACTGAGGAATTAGAAAATTGGGAGGCTGTGCTCCTCCTGTTGTTGACTGCATGTCCCTCTGCAAGGGAAGCTCCACTTACAGGTAGGGTGTCTCCTCTGTGCCACGTGTTTAATCCTCTCTGCACTTCTTAAAGGCTTTGGTAACTGGCAAATTTTAAAAGACCACTTAGGGTTACTTTTATAGGGAGGAATGCTACATAAAGTATAATAATTACTACAATAAATTCTGTTATGAAAATGACRTCAAGCCTTAATTAATTCAGCCATAAACCATCTGTCAGCTACTGGGTGTCCAAATATACCATCAATTAGCAGTTCACCTCCTCCTGTAGATCATCTGATACCTTGTGTCCYAAGTATCAGGCATCAGTTATTCTGTATTTCTCAGAGAGGCTTCTTATTCCCTGTATCCTGTGTCAACAGTCAGTTCCTGCCGTGCCCCTTGATGCTAACCAGCCATCAGCTGCTCCAAAACCCTGCAGTTGCCACCAGCAGATTGCAGCTCCTAATTGTTTGGACTGGTTACCCAAATGACTCTATAAAGAATTGTGCTTTGGCTGCTCTTGGTCCCCTCCTGGAGTCCCTAGGTACCCCCGTGAGGCATGGGGGAGCCTTGAATAATTTCAGCATTTTGGGGAACACCCAGTCCTCCATATCCACCAAGTGGAGTGGGCTCCTCAGTAGATCATAGGCGTTGTCCAAAAAAGGATGGTATGTCAACCAGCTGGATTAATGGCAAGAATAGCCTGGAGAATAGCCTGTTCCTCACGCTGGTGGGACCACGGGCTTTCTCTGCAACCTTCAGGCAAGGGACGGTTTATGAGTCTATGGAAAGAGCCCCTGAGGGTGCATGAAAGAGCTCCTTGATTCAGTGCCTGTTCACCTTCAGCTGTGCGTGACCTCACTAGACTTTGGCTCACACCAACACCTACAGGTTAGACCATCTGAACTTAAGAGAATACAGAAGCAGAAGACATTTTTATAACCCAGCAAATGCTAGGTTTTTCAAGTTTCCTAACTGATTTCCATCAATGCAAGCTAAACCCACAAATTGTTTCTTCTTTTTTTTAAAAAATGACATTCTGAACAAAGTCAGCCACTTCCTTTTATTTTGCTTTTCTCCTAAATGGAAAAAAAAAAAAAAAAAGTATCATCTTTGTAGTTCAGTAGCATAAAATGAAGGAACTGCAGCTACTTGTTTCAAACAAAGAAAGGAAAATTTATCATTCTGTAAAAAAACAAGACAGCTTTCCCATTTTCTAATCACTTTCCATCGACATTGATCCAAAGATGGATTAGACAGCGTGAGCCACATTTATCTTTCAGATTCCCTGCTATACGCTCTGAATAACTTCATTCTGGTCCTAGAGTCATCAATGTCATGGGGAGAGACCATTTGGGTCATGAAATATCCTTCAAGTTGACACTAGAGGCAATGAAAACAGCATGGGAGTAGCTGGTTCTAGGGGAGTTATCCCAGAGTGCTCTGTAGAAAGCACTGAATTCCTCTTCAGGTTATTCAGAGTAACTATAAAAATTGGGTATTAAAAAAAAACAAACAACCAAAGGAAAAAGAAAAAAACAACAAAAAAAACCCCAAGCACAAGGAGATGCAGCTTAGCAGCTTGCACATTTCATTGTTTTTGACCGAAGTGTGAAATGAAAGCTGTCTTAGAGCAGTCAGTCAGTCTCCCATGCCCTATTTATGCATTACAGTGATGCTGCTCCTAAGCAAAAGAGTTGCACTAGGATCCAGGTACTCTGGATGAAGCCAGCCTTGACCCTTGAAGGCAGCACAGAGCCAATGTGCAGAAGAGTCTGTGGTAGGGAGGTGCCTTGCTCCACCATCATCACCTTTCCATAGCCACCGTGAGTCCAGGTGACTCACTGCAGTCTGCCAGGACTAGCTTTAGGAGGAGAGGGCTGTCTGGATTATCTCAATGCATTTTGCCTCTGTCTTTGTTAGGGATTTGGCGGGGGGGGGGGGGTTGTTGGCACTGCATCTTAAATGCCTTTTGTCCCAAGTCCTCTCCCTCTGCCTTAAAGATGTGCATCCCAAATGAAAGCCATAGCTGAACGAAGGAGACTCCGAATGACACCAGGGAGATGAAGATCTCCAGTTTGCCCTGCGCAGCAGGTTTTACCCCAGCTTTGGGTCTGGGTTCTCCCTCCCTTCCCACCCCTCCGACAGAGGAGTTTGCTCCTCCGTCCTGGCACCAGCCAGGAACCGATAAACATTTCCCCCCTGCCTGACAGCCAGAAGCTTATGGGCTGTGTCAGGCCAGAGTAATGGCTCTGTCTCTGTGAGTTACTGGCAGAGCAGCCTCTGCTGCTTTCAGCTCCTGTCTCGGGCCATTCCTGGCTGTCTCCGAGGCGCCAGGCCCTGGGCCAGCACCGGCGCCTTTTACAGCTGGATTACACAACCCTCTCTCCAGGTTTTTTCTTCTTTTCTGTGCATAGCTAGGTTTTCCCTCCTGTCTGCAAGGATTGCTAAGACCCCACAGTGGGGCTGGAGGAAAATGCCAGAGCTGAAGCATGAGACCAGTGGCTGTTTCTATATGCTGTTCAAGTGGCCCAGACCTGATAAAACCCTTTTCCATATGGAGGGAAAGAAAAAGGRTGCTGTTCCCAGGAGCCTACTACCAATTCCCAGGGTGCCCCTTGCCAAGAGGAGAAGATTTTCTTTTGTCTCCCAGCATCTTTGCCAGAGCTCAGCCTGGCTGATTGCGTTTAACCTGCTCAGAGCTCCGACTGGGCACTGAGTCCTTCTGCACCCATGCTCAGATCACGGCCGTGCACGCAGCTCTGTGAGCTGCTGGTGCACTGTGGTGGACAGCCGGTGCATCCCACCGCTGAGATAGCACCTCCACTCACAACATCACTAGAGAAGTCTAATTCTTTTCTGAGAAGTAGGAAACTAAAAGCAAGCCTTCCCTCTCCATTTGCTGATCTCCCGAGGCTCCTTTTCATCTTCTAGCTGTAAGTAGACATCTTTGGAGTCACTAAGCCTGCCACAGTCATAGCTAGATAACACATCACGCTGATAAGCTAGATAGAAACAACCATATGTGGTCAGACCCAAGACCAGTCTGGCCCTGCCTTCTCTGCATGGCAGAGTCTAAAGCAGCTTGGAAAAATGAAAGAGCCAGGCAAGCATGTGGTAGTGCATCTTCAAAAAGATCCCCAAGACTCCAGTAATCTGTGCTCAGAGACCCCCTGACGCAGAAAGGTGTCACTTCACCTCATAGTACTGAATGGATGTTGCTTTTGTAAATGTTTCCACATACTTTTTATAACTTTGGAARTTTTCAGCATCAACAGAGAGGTGTGGAAAGGTAGTCTGCAGTTCGGCTGGGCACTGTGTGCAGGATCAGCTCCTGGGGGTCACTCTGGGCTAGGCACTGCCTGGTGTCTCGTCATGCTCTGCAGTTCTTGTGTTGGAAGAGATGATCCCTATCATCAGTAGTCCGTTCCTATCGTCAACAAGCCATTAAGAGTTTCATAGACCTCTTTCACATCCATCCATGATCTCTTTTCAAGGCTGAAAAGTCTTAGTCTGTATAATCCTTCTCCTATAGAACGTGCTCTATAAATTTGTTCATGGCTGTAAACTGGCCACCCTTATCACTTCCCCTGTATCCTTCTATCAGGAAGCCCACGGAGTGCACGTAATATTCAAGATGCAGGTACAGAGTGGAGTTATGCACTGGCATAGTGATGTTTTCTGTTTCATTCTCTCTTCCTTTCTCAATTCTTCCATTCTTAATAATTCACAATATTTAATGTCTGTTTTTATTGCCATTGAATAATTATTGTAACCCTTAGGTCTTGTTCCCCAGTGACAGGTCTGATCAGAGGCCATTGCTGTAGATGTGAACTCATAATTGTTTGGGTTTGTTGTTTTTTTTTTTYCCCAATTTCTGTTCCCTACATGGATTTGCAGCTGCTCTCGCTCAGTAGCTCAAAAGCAGCCCATGACCAGAACAGCTCTGAGGTTTGCTGATCACGTTCAGTGTACATGATCAGATCTGGGTGCATCCTCACAGCATGAAGGAGAGGCTGAAGGTCAAGGAGTGTGGCAGACAGAGGGACTGTTAAAACAGAGATTGGTTGGGAATAGAAGAACCTGATGCTGAAGGTGGCTGTAAATAATGCCATCAAAGAAGGGCTTTCATTTGAGGGAGAAGATGGAATTATTTATGAACTTCATGCATATGATCATTGGTGCTTCCCTCCGTTAAATAATACAGCTGTGGACATCGGTAACTTTGAAAACTTGTAGCATTGCAGCAATTGTAGGAGAAAGCAAAATGTTTTTCACTGAAAAGAGTTGTTTTGACCAAGCTTTTTATTCTTCACCTTTTGGGAGACTTTTAATTTCATTCCATTTTTTCTCTATGTGTGCTTTTGTCTTTATGTGTACTTTCTTGCTGCATCTTTTCATGGCAGACTAATGGCCTGCAGAAACACTGTAGGTAGAAGTTTCACTTCGGGAAGTCTTGAACTTATCTCATTAAGACACACACAGAGGYAAAAAGGTTTCAGGTTTTAGCGGCAGTGGTTCTTAAATAAGTTTCAAAATAGATAATGGAATAAGTCAACAATTTCATCACCTTTTCTGTCATATTAGTATTAATCACCATTGTGTTACATCATGGAATAAAGTAAGAATAACACCAAGAGCATAAGAAAAGCTCTGTGTCGTAGRGTTTAATGAAAACCTCAGCTGCAGATTTCAAGAACTGACATGTTTTACATTATTCTGGACAAGACTTTTCTAAAACTTGATTTTTTTAAAACACAATTCTCTTTCAAAGAACTTTTAAAAAGTTATTTTTCTCCCTTTGAATTAAAATAAAGGTAATTTCAGAATGTTTTCACTTCACATTGCGAAGACCAGATTTACCYGTTTCGTACATTTGCCACTCTCTAGCCACCAAATGCCCTCACCCAGAGCGTTCTCCCTGTGAGCAGCTGCGGGGATGCAAGAGCAACTTCAAACACACTTTATTTCTGTATTAAGGGTGAAAGTTTGGAAAAGAAGAATTCATGGCTTGGGTGATGTGATGAAAGCTGTCCCTGTAGGAGTAATGCTGCGGTGCCTCTCCTATCGACGCTGCGGCGTAGAGCAGACTTATAAAAGTCTTTTAGGAAGGGAAAAAATCAGAAGCCAAGGCAGGTGGATTAGCATGTAGCAGATGGGTGTTTAGGTTTCCTATGGGGCTACAGCAATCTCTGCAGCATCCTGGAGTCCAATCATGACACCGTAGTCTACGTGTGGCTTCATCTCCCCTCAGTCAATACATTTTGGTGACAGCATCGAGCTGTGACACGTCCTGGGCTGCATGTCACCTGCATGTCTGTCTCCTCACCTTCTCCCCAGATGACTTCTCTCCTTGTCATCCTCCACACAGCTGCCTTTCCTCCCACCCTTTCTGCTAGCCGCCACTTTCCCTTTGGCAGGTGGCTCAAAAGGGCTCTGTGCTCCTGTCACGTGCAGGGAAGCCTTTTCTTGCCCAGTGCTGGAGTGTTTTGTGTGGATAATTAACTGTGAAAAGCATCACTCTTGGTGGGGGGGAGAAGCTTAGTGGAACAACTCATTTAAAATCTTTGCATGGACTCCCCTTCATATACGCACTGAAGAATACACTCGTTTTACAGAGCCTCAGCTCTCCCCAGAGTCTTGTCTTGGTGCATATCAGCAGAAACATTGAAAGATATTCTCTGGATTGATATCCATAGTGGGATGCTGGCATGAGACTGGGCTAACAGCGGTCGATAAAGCTTTGAAGGCTTGGTGCGGAGTTGATGGAAATGCTTTCAGTTTCAGAGCTGACGATCCAGCCCATCAAACAACATGGGTTTACCAGCAAAATAGTTAGCATGTTTTGCTGCAATTAAGTAGCCTATAAACAGTTGTGCTACGTAAGGAATATATTCTCATCTATATAAAATGTAGTTGTTGTATGTTCAAAAAGACCTCATCGTAATCTGGATTTCTATGTGGAGATTTTCTGTAGAAGTAGAAAAAGATCTTGAATTCTCAAAACCATGTTCAGCTTTTCAGTGGAAATGCGAGTGGCAAAAACCTCAGCTGAAAGCTGAAATATCTAGGCATTAGGTGATAGAGATAGCAATGAAAAAAAAAACCTTTATATTTTCTTCCTGAAAACAGACAGTTTGCACACCAAGTGCAATTTTCATTGAACCCCCACTTTATTTTGGATCAGGAGTTTCACAGAAAAATTTGCCTTTGATATAAGAGAAGGAGGTGAAAAAATGCTATTTTTTGCACAGGCATTAACCTCTCTTTCTTTCTTTCTCTCTCTCCTTTCTTACACTTTCCTCCTTTTGCAGCAAGAAAAACAGCAGACACCAAACAAGAGACCCTGGGAAGGAATCAGGAAAGTCCAGTCCCCACCATCATGGGTTAAAAAGGACATCGAACCTGTGGCACAGTCTCCCCTAGAACTAAAAACTGTAGAGTGGGAGAAAACAGGAGCCACCATCCCCCTGGTGGGACAAGACATTATTGACCTTCAGACAGAGGTCTGAGCGGAAAGGGAAGAAAGGGACTTTTTTTTTTCCAGAAAACAAACGAAACAAACAAAACAAAACCATGTTTTAAAGAAATGATTAAATTAAATCGGAACCGAGCGAGAGAAGTGTTTGGTTTCTTTTGAAACCTTTGGTAAGACTTTTGTATTGTTCTCAGCAGAGAGGGGGAATATTACTTTATAGAGTATAGTAGCTGTAGGTTCAGGACAACATGAGCTTTCCCAGGTAGGACTGGAGAAGAAGTGAACCTGGAAGAGAGCGAGGAGGAGGCAGAGGGTGGGGAGGGACTGCAGGGGACAAGCCCTGCCGAGATGCTTTCGGGCTGCTGCTGCTGCACRCCGGGAGCCTTCCTGCTCTGCCACGGGGAGGTGTGGAAGGACGCCCAGCAGCCACCGCGAAGGGCCAAGAAGATCAGGGTTGTTTGGGGACCACAAGAGGGGACACCTGCGGGAGCCTCGCTGGGATGTGATCTGGCCATAGATCCCTGGGGGGAGATGCAGCCTTGAGGGTCTGCGGCATCCCTTGCCRATCCTCGCCCCCCAAGTCTCCCTCACCAGCTCATCTGAGAAGGAAGAAGACGGGATGCGCCAAGCAGTGGCCAAGAAGACATTCCCACTCCTATGTGCCACACTGTGACCTGTCATCGTGGCGCCCCCGCATTGGGTCCCCACGGGGCCTGGAGGGGGGAAGTGGTGGAGTCATCCATGGCTTAGGTGGAGAGGTAAGGTGGGGCTTCCTCCTCTCATCCCTCCACAGCAGAGCTCCTGCACGCCCTAAGGAGTGGGACAGGCACAGGAGGAAAGGACCACCTCCAAAACCTGCTCACCCCATCTCCAGGGAGAGGGTCGAAGGTGTTAGAAAAACAGAAAAACAGACCAACAAGAAGAATGTAGGTCGTTTCATTGACTGTTAAATAGATAAACTCAGCACGGGCCTTGCGAAGGTCCTCTTGGCCTCATCCTTTTTTTTTTTTTTCTGTTATTTTTCCTTGGTTTCGGACTCAGATTTATTCCAAGCTGCCCCTCCCTGGAAGGCAGAGAGAGAAAGAGGGAAAGACAGATCTGCCGATGTACCTGGAGATATATGGTATACAGAGATGTTGCCTTAGGACATTGAGACAAACTGACAACATGAATAACGTCCACTTGGAAACAAACAAACAAACAAACAAAATAATCTATTTTTTTCCTTCTTCTTTTCTTTTCTTCAATAAAAAGAGAACTTGAAACCCGAGACCTTTCTTTTCTTTGGCTCTTGTCATTTCAAATGCCTTTCTGTGCCATAGGACTACGCAGGCATGGGGTGAGGATGCCACCTGCTGAAGGTGGAAGGCAAGTTGCTCCGTGGAAAGTTTGGGATGGTGGGAACACACGGCCCCTTCGTCGCTCACTTGCAATGTTTTGCTTTGTTTTATTCAGTTTGGGCTTTGGTTATTTTCCCCTCGCTGGCTCTTCTCCTCCCTCCCCGCTGCCCAGAGCCAGCAGGCAGGTTTGTGGTCCTACAAGAAGGAAGAGGTGGAGCTGGTCAGGAGAGCAGAACATTCCTCATCATAAAATACTGTCTTTTTATTTCATCATGAAAAAAAAAAAAGATTTTTTTTTTTCATTAAACATTTCTCAAGGCTATTTACAAAAAATAAGGTATCTACATTTCACCCCAAAAAATGTTGTGCAATGTTTTTATCATTAAAAAATATACCACTGACATTACACGCAGACTTCATTTTTTTTATCATTCCCAGCACTGTCTGTCTGATGTTTGGAACAACTCTCCCAGCTTTGGAGATGTGCGGCAACAAACCTCTGGTTGTGAGTGGCCAGATTGTGCCAGACAGCAGTAAAGCTTGATCAGGGTCTGAGTTATTAATGTGTGTTTGGGTATCTTTTTTTTTAAAAAAAAACATAAACAAAAATAAAAACAAACCTTTTTAGGAAAAAACTAGCAATGGATACAAGATGCAAAACAATCACTGACCCCAGTTGTGTTTCCTCCACTGAGAGATGTTGCTTGGCATGCAAACATCCCTGCTTCAATTTTCCTTTGGGCCACCTGGGTAACTGATCTTAAAGGACAGTGGCATTTACCTTGCCATTAACTGTATAATATGAAGGATGGAAAGAAAAACTTTAAAAAAATCCAAATAGTTAAAAAATAGGGAAACTGATTACTTATAAAAACTGTGATATTATTGTTCAATTTTAGATTATTCTATGAAACAGGAAAGCACAAAGGCCTCCCTCAGATGCCGGGTTGTATGATATTGTAATTATTATAATTACACATTATGAATTTTAGCATACAGATATCTTTCTACTGTGTTTTAATTCTTTTCTCCTTCCCCCCCCCCCCCCCCGCCCGACCAAGCCTGCCCTCTTCTCTCCAACCTTCCCCATTCACCCATTCACTCCAGCCGACTTGCAGGACATTAACGGTGTTATGTAATTACAGAGATAAATGTTTGTTTAATAACTGTTGATATTCGACTTTCTCTGCTCAGCTCCTCCGGTTAATTCTGTTTTCCCATGCCCTGCCCTGCCCCGTGCCATGCCTTCCCCTCCCTCCTCTCTGTGTTCATCGATTTTTTTTTCTGTACAGTTTTCAGAGCACAAAATGAATGTGTCTTATTTCTAATAAAAGAGGTGTAAACTCTAGCGATGTCTGCTTTTTAAAAGCGCCCCTGCCCACGCCCCACGTGTGGTTTGCATCGCGCCCAGGTGCTAGGAAACACCTCTCCTGGACCTGCAAGCTGCCATCTTGGCTTTCTACTCTGGAAGAGCCATAGCCCCGAGCCAAACTTGCCCCACAAGTGTGTCTTTTGCTTTTAGCTTTGTAGCTTCTTGACACCCCAAAAAATACCTCCTCTTAAGATGCACATTTCCAGGACACGAGGAATTCCCTTTTCCGTGCAGCGCAGCCTGCTTTTCTGCAGGTATCTCTAACCCAAACCTTGATGCCCCCTTCCCAATATCATATGATGTGAGGGGCCGATATTTAACACAGATCTGGCAGCATTACTGGCAGAGGGCAGTGATACTGGGTTATAGTTTCCAACGGGGCCAGGGCAATGCTGCTGCTACCCTTCCTGCATGCCTGCAAAGCCAATCTCAACCTCACCTCGATTTCCCTGCCACCTCCTGCATTACCAGGCAGGCTGCGAGCAGGAACACGGCTCAGTGCTTGAGGGGGTTAAGGATATCACTCATGAAAGATGACAAGAAATGAATCGAGATAGGGATTATTCACTTCCTTGGCGCTTACCCTTGAATGGCTGAAATCCTCCAGCAAGAAAATGTGTCCTTATCTCCCTGACTCTGCTCCATCACCTGATTGACAGTTTTTAGGTTTATAGGCAGGACCGCAGGAGGCTTAGGGGTCTGGCAAATCGGATCCAGGGCTACTGCTCTCCAGAGCCTTGCTCCAAAGCCCTCATGGCCCAGTAGGTCCCCAGATGTAATGACTTCTCTTGGCTTGGCTAAAATGAATTGGATATCCTGAAATATCTGAAATGATTGCAGAGGCATGGGGCTGCCCAGAGGCTCTTAGCCCAGTCCCCCCATCCCTGAGCCATGATCCAACCCTTCTTCAATCAGCAGCATCTTAGGTGAGTCCCAGGGCTTCTCCATCCTTCCTACAGGGGTGTTTCTCGCCCTACATCTACCATACCATGATCCTATAGCATTAGCAGGCAGAAGGGAAATACTAACCACCAGGCACCACATGAGGTGATGGGCTGGGAGGACAGGAGAGCCCAAACCTCAGATCACAGCCCTAGAGATGGGTCAGGAGGTCCTGCTGCTTCTCATCAAGAGGAGGTGGAAGGAGGAAGCACATGTCCCTGCTGTGTTCATGGGACTGTAAATAACAGCACTGTTCAGAGGTGGTGGATGCAGGAGGTCAGTGTATGTACAGGTGGTTTCAGTTTGCACTGTGGGTATAATGTGGTGTGGCTGCAAGGGAGAGTCACAGGATCTTTTCAGCCTGGAAAGGGCCTCCTGAGGTCCCCCTGAACTGTCCTATGACCCCATGATCCTGCCTTGCAGCCACCCCAGGCTATAGCCATGGGGCAAACAGAACACCCTTACATACACCATGATCTCGCAAGGAGGAAGCACAGCCATGCTGTGGCAGTGGATAAATGGTACGTCGCACATGTAAGAAATCGTACTTCTTGGTTGCTACGCTGGCAAAACATGGCTGTGCTGGAAAATTGAGAAGAATCTGAAAATTGAAGAAAATGCAAAGCATTTCCCTTGGGCTTCSCATACAGAAAAAGGCCCATATGGAGCAAGACACTGTTCCTGGAAGATTTGGGACCAGGACAGGAAGTTACTCTCTGCGGTCTATCATCTACTTTGTGGCTGAAGGGAGTGCTTGGGCTCACTACGCTACTATCTGAGGGGTCCAAGATGAGGTAGGATGAATCTAGGCCTAAGGTGAATATTTGTTCCTGAGCTCCTGTTGTGASAAGATCTAAACAGAGAAGAAAAGAAAGATGACTGTTGGGTATTTTTATTATTATTTTCCCCAACCCACTCCTCCCAGGAAGAGGTCAGTGCCTCCCCACAGAAGTGTCTGCCTTGCAGCTTTCAAGCAAATAGAAAACACCTTCAAAGTAGCTTTCAACAACTTTCTGAGTAAGGAGTCCTCAGGGGATCCATGTGGAGGACCTCTCCAGGTGCTTGCTTGCTCAGACCTGTTTTCATTCATGATTTTCAAAAACAACTTTTATGTATCTGAGGCTGAAAGCTCCCTTATGCTGGCAAGCCCCTTGGGTAGGCCAATTTCCTACCAAGCCTTAGAGATGACAGAATGGAAGACAAGCACAGGGCCATGCAGGACTTCATGTTGGATGGTCAAAATCATTCCTTCCTGGCCTTAAAACCAGAGAATCCTTTTAGGACATGATGCTGAATAGAGCCAACAGAAACTCACTGCTGATTGTATACACATTGTGTTTAAGTAATGAACATCACTCATTACACTGGCTCGTTAGCAAGTTGAGTAGCTGTTATGGCAGTAATGTCAAAAAAGAGGCCCAGGGGAATGAGGTAGTCAGGTTTCAGTCACTCCAGTCTCTTTGCTGATCATCTCAAGAGAAGTCCACCATGCAACCTGAACTGCCTTCCTTCACCCTAACAACTCCCTGTGGAGCCCCACCACATGGAGGTGGGAGGTGGGCCTTGCTCATCTCCTCCTGTGTCCCAGAGACACTGTGGCTTTGGCACGTTAGTGAGGAGCAACGTGGCTTCTGAAGAGAGCATGCAGCCACCACAACAGCCAGAAGAGCTATGGCATCTTGAGAGATGAAGTCCTAAGATCACTCACCCTCCTGGATCAGGTCCCCACCAGCCAGCTGCTTCACAGCTGTTTGCTTCTTTGAAAAGCGGTATCTCTTGGCTCCTGCGAAGTTTGCAAGAGCCCCTTGAACTGCTAGATTGGGAAAGAAAGGACAGATGTTGTATTTTGGGGGGAAACAGAGGACAAACAGTTCTCACAGCCTGTGGGGAGGAATCCTATGTAAGGTTTGGGTGGTTTTGTTTGCTTTCTCCCCTTGCAGATTTCATTTAAAAGATAACCAAGCCCAAGTGTGCTGCTCTCAGCTGCTGCATCTTGACTTGTGCTAGATGACTCCATGTCTACAGAGACACACCAGGGCTGAGTCCTCACCATCACTACTTCCTGTTGACTTTAAAGTCCTTTAGGTAAAAGGCCAAATTTGAGGAAAAGAGAAGTCAGTACCATGAAATTTTCTGCCATGTAAGTGCCTGCAGCTCCATTAGCAGCAGCAGCTGGGCAGGTGTTAAACACTTGTTCATTAGAGGAGGTGAAAATTTAAAGGCTTAGAACATCATGCAGGAAACAGGACATCACCAAGGTATTGCTTCAGTTAATTAATCCAGATTTCTAAAGGAAAGCAAATACCTRCCCGATCATCAAAATCAACATGTCCCGAGCAGAGTCAGTAGTGACAGGCATTTTTCTGATGGGGCTAGGAGTGCTTTAGTATTTTCACACGCCCAGGGAGTGCTCAATGTGTATATATAACCCTGCGCTGAGAGCCACTACCACGTCCTACACAGTGCTCATGGGGCAAAATATCATATGTGATGCAAAACAGCACTCTGACCCTAAACCTCTGACACATGCACATGCATACACACAGAGACCCCTATATATATATATATATATTTATTCACACACACACCCATGCATGCACCCACTACTCCATAAATACACAGGTAAACAACCATAAATGTACAAAACCATTAAAATGCATTGGGACAGGTTAAATATAGAACATTTCTGATGTAAAACTGACTTGAAAAAGGCACTCAGACAGCAGCTATGATTTATGTGAGACTCATAAAGGAATGAGGCTTATGTAAGGCTCAGTGGATTCCAGAAAGAGAATGTGAATTAAGCAAGATGCAGCAATTAATTAACTGCAGTAACATTTGTCTGATCTGCACATCTGCAATGGCTTTTTGTTGGGTTTTGTTTGGTTGTTTGTTTGGTTTGGTTTTTTTGCTTTTTTTCTTTTTTCTATTTATGACAAGGAAACTGACTTTTTCAACCAAGCAGACTGGTAATAAAGTCCAGCTTCAGCAAAGGAAAAGCAAAGCAGAAGTACGTTTCTCACCTGATCCTCCGGCTCTGGCTCATTTTTGCCTCCTGCGGGTGACCAGCCACAAATGAACTATTTAATTCTGAACTCAGCAAGTTGCTGCCCTCCTGCAAAGATCAGGGCAGGCATGAAAAACACAGAGCTCAGGGCATGGAGGTGAAAAACAATCTTGGGTTCCTGTTTGGGGGTAGCAGCACAGGAGACAACATGAATTTTGCTATGGAACAGATACTGAGTAGAGACTCCTGAGATGGAGACTCAATTTCTAGTTTTGTCACAGGCTTCCCTGCATCACTTTTGCATAAATTCCTTARTCTTCCTATGTTTTGGCTTCCCAAATTTGTTGGGCACCACTGGTGGTACCCAGCGTGGCCACATTTCCCGATGTGTCCGTCAGGTTTTGCAAAGTGACCTGCTGCTGTCGCTGGYACATAGCTGTGCTTTTTGAAGTACGTAGCAGGACGGAGGTTGTTGGTTTTTTTTTTTCTCTAATGGAAAATGTCAGCTTCAAAGCCATGGAAATTCAAAATTAAAATACAGCTCTTCATGGTAGCACTTTGACGAGTGACCTCTCCAGAGGTGGAGCAATGACCGAAGAAAGTTATGCAAATGTTGGGAGTGATTTGAAAGCAGGAGAGAAAGAAGGAGGCAAATTCTGCAGGAAGCAAGAGAAGTGCAGAGGAGTTTCTGTCCAGGGGAAATAATTAAATGAAAAGGCAAATTGTCATCTCCTGGTCTGTGTGGGCTGAGGGTTTCCAGAGAATAGACAATCAAAGGGTTGCTTAATGTATATCAGGAGTTTCTTGGCTTTAATCAATTGTTGTCTGAAATAATTGGCAGCTTCTTCGCGTTAGCTCATGTTTGGACCTATGATTAATGTTGTAACTCAAGCTTTGAGGCCTTGGCCAACATAGGTTTCCATCACTCGTGGGTGTTTTGCATTTACATGGGAAATAAGAAGCCATGTCCTTTTCAAAGGGCTGGCAACCTGTTTGAAATACAGCAGCACAGAGGAAAGGCAGAAAAGCTCGACTTGAGCACAGAAAATCCAGCAGCAGAGGGAAGGGCTAAATGTTGACCATCTGGTTCCTCCACAGATGCCCTTTAGGCCAAGGCATGGTATCATTCAAGGTATTAAATCCTCTCAGTTTTGCCAAATTTTCTGGAAGAGGTCAAAGGCCTATAAGAAATTGCTTGGTCGCAATTGCTGCCCATGAAATAAGCTCTCTTCTGACCTGAGATGGGGAAGGGATGGTTTCAGGGCTGACACCTCCTCTTTGTTAATGAAAGAAAGTGATTTAAAAGCTTGGCCTCAATGATGTTCTTGGTCCAGCTAGGCCAGGACAGTGTAAATCAACTTGGTTTATAAAAGGACACCCCCATTCAGTGTCAGGCAGGGCTTTGGACCCATTATAAGAATCAGTAAAGACAAAAGGAAATAGAAAATGGATCACACTGCATAGATAGTTGACCAAAGAGTGCTTTTCCGTACTAATTAATTATCTTCCTTAAATAAAACAACTGATTTCCCTGAGCTTAGATCTGCGATCAGAATAATTTGGCTTGGATGCATTCAGGACAATCATCAATCAGAGAAAATTCAAATGCCAAGCTCGGAGGATACCAGGAAAAAACTTCCCAGTAGAAGTAAAGAGGAGGAGATGACATTTTGCAAGAACCTGGTGAGATTCCTGTGGAGCATTGTGTGCTTTCAAGCACTGAGGGGTCCTGGGGCCGCCCGAGCTCCTGGTGCCTCCTTGGTGGTGAAACCAGCGCAACCAGTCACACACGGTCAGAGACAAGAGATTCAAACCAAGAAGGGCTATTCAAAAGCTCAGAGGAACCAAGACCGCGTGGTCAGGCAGACAGAGACTGGCTCCTTTAAACCATGGTTTAAACCATGTCTAGAGGTTTATGGCTGTTGCTGATGACTGTTGAAGGGAGGGAGGGAACAGCAGAARAGAACAAGAATTCTTTAAACTAAAGGATGCTAATGCACAAAAGCCACTGATTATAAAGATAGAAATGGAAAAATTAAGAGTGGAAGTTAGGGTGTGGTTTCTAACTGTCAGGGTGATAATTCCAACCTGGGGGAGAGCTGGGGAGGTAAGAACATGGAGTTGGCTCAAGAGAAAGACACAACAAAAGAGAAGGGGGTTAGATGCAGCCACATCCAGAGGGCTATAGGATAGGGCATTCCTCCTGCCCCAGCACAAAAGATGTGCAGCTCTGCATCCCCAGGTTCAGACATCAGTGGGGGTGAGCACGTATTCCCAGCACACACACACACACGGAGGACAAACACAGCCAGACACACAGCTCAGCACGGAGAGCAGTAGCTTTACCAGCACCCCATAAACACACGTAACACTCAAACAGAAGTAGCATGGATGGCCCCATGCACTGGTTTTGGCTGGGATAGAGTTAATTTTCTTCATAGTAGCTAGTATGGGGCTAGGTTTTGGATTTGTGCTGAAAACAGGGTTGATAATACAGGGATGTTTTAGTTACTGCTGAGCAGTGCTTACACAGAGTCAAGGCCTTTTCTGCTTCTCACCCCACCCCACCAGCGAGGAGGCTGGGGGTGCACAAGAAGTTGGGAGGGGACACAGCCAGGACAGCTGACCCCAACTGACCAAAGGGATATTCCACACCATATGACGTCATGCTCAGCATATAAAGCTGGGGGAAGAAGAAGGAAGGGGGAGACGTTTGGAGTGATGGCGTTTGTCTTCCCAAGTCACCGTTACGCGTGATGGAGCCCTGCTTTCCTGGAGATGGCTGAACACCTGCCTGCCGATGGGAAGCAGTGAATGAATTCCTTGCTTTGCTTTGCTTGCGTGTGTGGCTTTTGCTTTACCTATTAAACTGTCTTTATCTCAACCCATGAGTTTTCTCATTTTCACTTTTCCGATTCTCCCCCCCATCCCACCATGGGGGGAGTGAGCGAGCAGCTGGGTGGGGCTTAGTTGCCAGCTGGGGTTAAACCACAACACCCCATCCTCTTCCCCCATCCCAGCCAACCAGGATTGAAGCTGTGGGGATATTCACAGCCAGCATGGGTCCCTCCAGCAGCTGGGCTTAGTCTATTCAGCAGCTGGCCCTCAGGTCCCAGTCCTCCCCAGTGTCTGGCACCAGGACCCTTGAGCTCCTGAGGCTGGTGGCCCCAGTCTAACAGCTGGCCCCAGATCTCCTACCCTGCTAACAGCCAGCCCGGCTTGCAGCTCATTGCGTTCACACACAGGCTCAAGATAGAGAGAATAGAGCAATACAACACAGAAAATCATTAGGAATAACATCTAATAAGACGACAGGACACTATGGTGAATAGATGCAGGGCTGGACCACAGCGCCCTGACCTGCAACCTGGGAGATGTGAATGTCACTGTGCCACCTTTGCCCTTCATCAAGCGTTTACCTCCATTGCTGTTAATGCAGGATTTCTTAAAGTTACTGTGTTCAAAAGAGGAAAGGAGTCAAAATTCACCCAAAGGACATCTTCAAAACCCATGGGTCCAATCTAGAGACTCAGCAGTGTGTTTCTCCTGTCCGTACAGGAGTAGCTCATACTGAGGATCCCTTTGGGTGCCATAAAACACAAAAGCTGACAGCAAGAAAGCATCCTGGGCAAAAATATATTGAAGGAAGGACTTCCAAGAAGAGACAGGGCTGCCTTTGGAGGTAAAAGTGCATGGTTGCTCTGTAACTTTCTTCCTTTTTTTGGTATTGATTGCTAGAAACTTGGCTAGGAGTCTTGGAGTGTTAAGGACTGGTATTAATTACTCCAAGTAACAACCTTTGCATACCAAACTACGCTGTTTTCACTGGCCTGTGGAAATCCAGTGACTGTGAAAGATTGTTTGTCAAGAAGAGGACAGATTTTCTGTTCAAAGTAACTGAGCATGTGTGTCCACTGCAGAATATCTGGTGGTGCAGTAGGAGACACAGACTCACGTCCCTTTCTGCTTAGCTTAATTCATAATCACAGTGGGTGCTTGGAGCAGCACCATGTAGTGAGAAGGGATTCTCTCAGAGGGAACGGAAGGGATCAAAAAATCTCATTTTAACCTGGTGATTAATTAAGCACAATCCTAACCTCTGTTAAGAAAACAGGTTTATTGTTTTTCCAAAGCTTTCCAAAGGCATCTTTCCTTTGGGAGATCAGGATTTTTTTTCTCCRGTCCCCTAGGAGTCCTCCAGTAGAAGACTGGAAATAACCCGGGACCTTAATAGTTACATTTGATTTCCAATCTGTCCTCTGGATATGGGCAGGCTCTTCCCAGACTTGCTTTATTCAGGTACTCCTAGATTCTTTCAAAAGTGGAAAAGGGGTCTAAGAAATAAGCGGTGCTGTTTCCTTGCCCCAGCTTGTCCTTCCAAGAGAGATCTCTGAGCTATGAAGAAGAAAATCAGGGAATACTGGAGGACAGAGTGGAAAAGAAGGAGGGATTTTTTAATTTATTTTTCCTCTTTTCCCTTTCCCAGGCTTGACTATAAAACTCTTTAGAAAGGCTCCTGCTGAGCAGGTGAGGGGCTGAGATGAAACAGCAGCTTAATCCACGGGGATGAACTCCATCAATGATCCAATTATTTAGGATTTGATGTCTTTTGTGTCTCAGAGTCAGCAATTCCCAGCCCTGTGTACAAAGATGGACAGCATTTCGCACCAGTGAATTTAGGGTGGGGGGAGGCATTGGAGAAGACTGCCTTGATTTACAAACGAAGGTGATTAACATATAAATTGGTACTATAGGTTAGTGAGCAGCGTAGCCTTGCCGAGTTGAATGAATCAGCAAGGCTGAGTCTGTGGGAAGGAGGCAAATTAAAGCCTCTGCTCCTATGGCTCACTTTAGAGTGCCTGCAAGAGAAAATGAAAGCCGTTTTTTGTGTCGACTTTATTTATCTTTGGTTATTTTTCACTTGCTGCTGCTTTAATTTCTCCCTTCTTCTCCCTTCTTCTGTCTCCCTTCTCTCTCTTTCTCAATCGCTTGCTTTCTGATGGGGTCCTACGTATCTGTCCAGCACTGCAGATCCTGGTTATTTCTCACATAACATTGACTAGCAAAGCCAGTGCATGTCTTCCTTCTTCTTTTTCCTGGATGTTTTGTCTTTGTGTCCCATCCCCCTTTATCCTCTTTTCTTGGCCTCTCATCTTTTCTCATTACCTCTTTTATTTGTTTTCCTGCTGCACCTCTCACTCCCTCTTCCTCTTCCTTTTACTCTTTCTCATGAGAAAACAAGCAAAACTCCAGGCATAAAATGACAGTAACAGCTGAGGCGTATGGTTTTCCTGCACTGTTTCAGTCACATCCCTCTCTCTGTGCTTGGAAATGTCTMTAACCTCTTAACCTCTTTCTTTTTGAGCTCTAGAGGATAAATGCAGTAGAAGTTAGGTACTTAGCTAGTCTGGTGCTGGGGCAGTGTGTCCCTTGGACAGAAAGACAGACATGGTAACTATCCTGAATTGCAGGATGCAGTGGTGGTGGGACGTTGCTTTTCCTGTTGTCCAGCTGCCTCCGTTAGCCCTTTGCATGCATGCTGTAAGCCAACCCACCAGGACACAAAGCTACTGCAATCAGGGAATCACTTTCTCTTGGTCCTATCCTGTTCCAAGTTTTCTCCGTTTTCACCCTTTCCTTCATTTCTCATTCCCTACTCACTCTCCCTTGAAACAAGCTCTTCTAACAGTGCCTTCTCAGCAAAGGAGGATGAGAAAAATCCTCCCTAGCAGGTGATCTGGGTGGGAAGGGAAAACCCTTCATCTTGGCCTTGGCTSTGGTCCATATTTCTAGCTGCTTTCTGCAGGGATCCATCCCTCTGCCCAAGTGACCATCGGGAAGGTAGGTACGTTCCTACATTATCAAGCACAGTTGTGAGGCGTACCAGCCACATCACATTCAAAACTGGCTGTGCATGGATCTCTCATCTTCCTGAGTCACAGCTCAAAACAGCTTTTGTGTATTCAGTGCAGCAAGAGTGCAATCTTCTACAGATGACCTGCCTTGAATGATATTATTGGCTACCAGCAATTTTCTAAATAGAACTGCAGATTCCTAAACGTGCAGGTGGGAGGGGACCTCTGGAGGTCCCTGGTCTAACCTACCTGCCTTTCCTGGGGAGTCTGTAGTGTCCATTACGGGACTCAGTCCTGCAAGCTGTCCCACCATCTCTCTGTTATTGCGCAGCAGAGGGGACCACACAGCAGAGCTCTGTCTCCTCTGCTTGTTTGCCAGGCATTTGTGCACAAGTATGGGAAACAGATTATTTTCTGACCTGTTTTTGGCTTTCCTGGGGCCTTTCTCTCACCCATCAGCTTACTATAGGTACTTACTACCCTGATCTACAATTCCCTCAGTCAACTGCCAGCTGTTACCACCATCCCCTGAAATATCTAGTTTAAAGTCATCCTTTCCACATTGGCAAGATTATTGTCAAAGATGCTTTTACCTCGCTTTGTTGAACGGGTCCCACCTCCTATTTATGGTCCTGGTTCCTGAAAGAGGGACAATTGCTCTTAAAACCCAGGTGGTGCCTGCTTGGGTTTTATGAGCAAAAGGATCAGGCCTTTTTTTTAGGAACCAACCTATCAGGGAAAACACGAAGAAGCTGTTGACTGCAGTGGCCCCAAGAAGCTACCAGATTAGCTAGTTTTCTAGCTCACTAAAGGGTACAGACAATGCAAATGTCCCAAGGCTTGCTCACATCTCTGTTCTGGCTCAATCAAAATGATGTAATTTAGGTTGTCCCTTAAAAAATACAGATACAGCGGTTAATGCACTTAAGCCCCCAGCCATGCTTGGGTTTTGCAAGAGGATTTTGGCTGCTGGGTTCCATACTCTGCCCTAGAAGATATGCCTTGCTCCAGGAGTTTTATTTTTATACACACTGATCAAAGATGAACTTAGGCGAAGAAACAAGCAGCTCCCCGTGCACTCATGTACATTCATATTTAGTCACTGTGGGCAGTAGCATAGAGCAGGGAGCATGTCTCCAGGCTGGCTTATGGGCCATGAGAGCATCTTCCTTCTCTCCTAGCTCTCTTCTGAGGAAGGTGATTTAAAAAGAAAAATTGGTTTAATAAAGAGCATCTCACTGTGTGAAATACCAGCCCTGCGGTAGCAGTACATTTATCTGCACACATTATGGGTTTAATTTGGTCCATGCAAAACCTAGAGAAAACCAATTAAAAAAATCTTATTAAATAACTCCTCATCAAAAAAATGGAGTTCAGTCGAGTAGCTGGAGCCAGGGAGATGAACAGAGCTCCTGGGCTCTATCAGATGGGGGATAGAGGGGAGCTCTGTGCCAGCTCCCTATGTGGTTTTTTTTTTGCTATGCTGTGCATATACTTACGATTGAAAGAACAACACCCATATGTGATGTAAGAATGGGTGAATCCATTAAAGAGGGCTGAATGGGAAGGTGTTGCAGAGAAACAAGGAACAAAACTGCCCATAGAATGCTAAATTACAGCTGCCCTTGATTAAAACATTACCCTCACAACATGAATACAAGCTTTAAACAGGACTTTTTTTCCTTACCAGAGCAGATGGGATTTTTTTCTACCTCCACATGAAGATCAAACAAATGAATCAGTTTCTCCTTTCATTAATTTTTTGTGTACGAAGTCCCTGGTATAATTACTCACCCTGAAACAAACCACGTCAGCCCTGATCAACTGAGTCATAAATATTGATGTGAAAGAAAAACTGGCAGAAATGTTTCCTGTGAGCATTCAAAGGCAAGTGAGTTGAGAAACAGACTTCTTACAACAGTTTACCCAGTTTGATTTTCTGTTACAACTCGGACTGGCTCTACGTCTTGCAGTTTTAGTCAGTAGGTACTTGAAAATGGTGTGTCCAGAAGAAGAGATAATGGAGAAGAATCTAATCACGTGGCAGTTTTTATCCATTCCCGTGGTTTTCTGAATTAAAATGGTAAAAGCAGAAATATTCATCACAACTTTTTGAAGATTGAGGAAGATGCAGCAGTCAGCTGGCTGAAGCTTATCCCTCTCTCTGTGCTTCTTATCAAATACATGGTTTCCAGGGATGCTTTCCAGTGGAATGAGGGCACTTCAGCTGGCTCTGATACAGAGGGATCTGCCAGGATCATACTTTCATGCTTAAAAACGGTGCCAGCAAGCAATTAACTGATGAGGTCTTGGCATTTCTGTAGTGAGAAATATGATCTGTGCTTGGTTTGTTTCCTCTTTGGTAAATCCAAGCTCAGGATTGTTGGCTGCGTAGTTCATGTTTCTGTAGCAGACGTGTTGCTCCGTATCTTTCCCAAGATGCATGCGGAAACCTAACTGGGAATCTTGTTTTTCAAGTCACAGACGCTGTGCTCCATCTACACAGAAGAGTTGCATATTACATTGGATTCTGAGATAAATGGTCCCTTAAATCAAAGAAAAATTCTTTTGCCAGCTCTTGCCCATAGCTTGATTCTTAGTTCAAGTTATAAAGATGTGTGTTTTCAGCACTGGAGGTTAACGTTAGATCAGGCAAATGGAAAAAGTTGTTTATTCATCCCGCATGTCCCACTCCAGTGCGTCAGGATATAATTTCTTTCTCAGCTGCACTTTGAAATCTTGTTGAGCCCCATGTGGAATTATAGTGAGTCTTCTGGATGAAGAGAGACCTAGGTACGCTCCAGTTACCAATACAAATAGTGGTTAAACATCAGGTCATATTGTTCCCTATCAATTGTCATTTTAGCAAAATGCTCCTACGGCTTCCCTGTAGTTTAGCACTCCCTTGCCTGCCCCCTTTTCCCAGCTGCCCATCACCCCCTGAAAGAAATTACAGTAGCAGATCAAGATTCAGAAAAAGCCATCTGCATTTTCTGAATTCCAGTATAGGTGTTCTTAATAAAAATTAAAGCTGACAAAATATTTTTTCTTTTTTTTTTTCCTTTTTTTTTTTTTTTTTAATTCCCCTTGTCCTACAAGGGCACCATTTTTTTCAGAATGCATTAAGATTTACCATCTCATTCTATAGCAGTTTATTGCTGGGTTACACATGGGAGAAGATTGCTTTAACAAGTGCTTACTAGTAAAGAGCTCTGCAGACGATGTGGCAGGGAAGAGCATTAAAAGAAACCCCCCTAAATCCTAAGAAAAGTTTAATGTGCATGTAAATAAAAAAAAAGTTGCATTAAAAACCTTATATAGGGTGAGGGGGACGGTACATAATACAGCAAGCTCTAGTGGCTTTCATATATTGGAGAAACTGAATTTAATTATCTATTTTTTCTGTTGAAAACATCTTTCATGCAGAAGATGGTAATTCCCTTTCTGGTAAGTGTAGGAAGGAAGTTCATACACCTAGGCAGGAGCTCAAAAGAGTTTTTTCTTTTTTATCAAATCTTCTGCCTCGTTAAATTAAGACACAAGTTGGTTCTATGTAAGGGATCCGTAAGATGTTGCAAAGGATCAGCCTTTGTGTGTCTACAAAGGCAATGTTTTGAAGGTGCTCTAGGGAGTTTGGGTTATTTTTATTTAGGCTTTTTCAGTTAGTGACAAGATGACTGGGCAAGGTCTTTATAACAGAGCTTTCAACACATCCTTTTGGTTGAACTCTTCCCTTTTTAACTATTTTTTCTTTTAAAAATAAAAAAAAAAATGGACCTCCAAAGGGATCAAAATTATTCTTTAGATGGTTTGAATTGAGTTGAATTAGGTCATTCCTTTCAACCAGTAAGTAAATTAAGTTATGCACTTTGCAGTATAAATTTGCCATTGAAACCTTTTGGAAATATCTACCTAATAACTGTGGAAGAAGAATGCTTTGACTCTTCCTTTCTAAAAGAAATGTGTTTTTTTTCAGTTGGCCTCTTGCCGTGGTGCATTTTCCCCCCCTTCCCCTGGGCCACTCTACAATCTCAGGAATTCCCTTTAGGCCTTGGCCTTTTTTGTAATGAGTTGGGCAGTTAAGCGTCCCTTGACCGTACCAGGAACTTTTGCATGGCTAAGGTGTGGAGTGGCACTGACCATACCAGGAACTCCTGTTGCCTGGCCAAGGTGGGGAACAAGAGCAGGAATAATTAGTCATCCCCTGACAGCCTTGGAACATTCCTTATCTGCATCGTAGCTCGAGTGGAACGGTACAATTGTTACTGGAATTTTTGAGAATTCCAATAATTACCGACCCGGATTGTGGCCAGGATGGAAATTTACTGATGACTAAAGCCAATCACCTTGCGACCCTATAAACAGCTGTCCTAAGTGAGGCCCTTTGAGCTCTCCTGGACCGCAGCGGGCTGTGACCAGCATCTCCCTCTGAGTGGGATGCCTCTCAGAGCTTGCAAACACTCAAGTTTGCAAAATTCAGAGGACCATCGCCGAAAGCTGACAACGGGACCTGGGCCAAAACCCTTCACTCCTTGAGGCTCAACCCTCGCCTGTTGAGAACTGCCGAGACATTTGAAGTAAATATTTCACTGAACTCGAGGGGAATTTTTAACAGGTATACCTTTGTACGTTTATATATCTTTGTGTCTGTGTGCGTGTGTGTGTTAATTGATTTAGGTACCCAATAGCAAGTATAGCATAAATACTGCCATCTCAAATCTGTAATTAAGTCACTGTTGTGATTGTAGTAAATTCTATTGACTCACTTTGTAAATGTTAAATTAGTCAATGATTCAGTGCTGCTGTGAATGAACCTTAGACTGCTACTARCCACATAATCCCTTAGACATAAACCATTGACCAAGTCTGGGACTAGGAGTGGATCCAGCCGCACCTAAGCTCCATTAGGAGTTTAGAAAGCAAGGGGGTCTACTCTGAACCTCGTGACTCAACAGGGGGGTCTCCCTTACTCTTTTGCATCTTTGGTCTCTGTATAAACCATTCTATCTCAATTCTAACTCGATTTTTCCTTTGTATGTTTCATCTATGTAGTAAGTGATGGAGTGAACCTTGCTATTGAACTTTGTTAAGTCGCACTTTTATAAATTCCTATTAAAACCACTTTTTGCTAATACCTTTGAAGGTGATCCTTTAAGCTATCTAAATCACACATCCACAGCACCTCTAGCTGAAAAGGCTTTTCTGAAATACTTCAACAACCTGAAAGTGAAGCAAAACATTCAATTACAAGTGAAGAAAACATGAAAGTAAATCCAAACTGAACCAACTTAACTTTCAGTTTTGTACCAATCCAGCTGAAACATACCCACCTCTTTTTTTGATTCACTGAACTCTGACTGTATAATTCTAAAATTTTGCTTCCTAGAAAAGCTACCACTGGGAGACAGTGGATGCTTAGTAAACATCAGTATCAAGGCACATTTATTCATGCTCTATATTTAGGGACCTTGTATCGCAACAACCTTGAAAGAAGTGCCCTATATCTCTCTAAGTGCCATCCCATCTAGGGGCAGAGATGAGTCTTAGATGAAGAGGTTAGGCTTATGTTGATGAAAAACTTGGCCTGTTTGCTTCTGTCATGGTTTAATCCCAGCCAGCAACTAAGCACCACGCAGCCGCTCGCTCACTCCCCCACGGTGGGATGGGGGAGAGAATTGGAAGGGTAAAAGTGAGAAAACTCGTGGGTTGAGATAAAGACAGTTTAATAGGTGAAGCAAAAGCCGCGCACGCAAGCAAAGCAAAACAAGGAATTCATTCACTACTTTCCATGGGCAGGCAGGTGTTCAACCATCTCCAGGAAAGCAGGGCTCCATCACATGTAATGGTTACTGGGGAAGACAAACGCCATCACTCCGAACGTCCCCCCCTTCCTTCTTCTTCCCCCAGCTTTATATACTGAGCATGACGTCATACGGCATGGAATACCTCGTTGACCGGTTGGGTTAGCTGTCCTGGCTATGCTCCCTCCCAGCTTCTTGTGCACCTGGCAGAGCATGGGAAGCTGGAAAGTCCTTGACTAGTGTAAACATTACTTAGCAACAACTAAAACATCAGCGTGTTATCAACATTATTCTCATACTAAATCCAAAACATAGCACTTACCAGCTACTAGGAAGAAAATTAACTCTGTCCCAGCTGAAACCAGGACAGCTTCTAAGGACAATTCTCAGAAAAATGAAGTCCTGGTTGTTGACTGAGTATCTAGACAGTACTTTGTCATAGAAGCAGTTGACTGAATCATAGCAAGCCAGAGCATTTCAGCTTTTAATGGCTATCATTTGTTTTCATCTGTATTTCAGTAAGCCCTAAGGAAATTGAGAGCTTGGCTTCTAAACAAGGACGACCCACTGTCATGAAATAGCAGCAAAAACCTGGAGTCCTGAAAACTTGTTTTAGTGTGTTGTTTTGTATTAGATTTCAAACCCATTATTCCTCAGGGAAAATACACTTTCCTGCACTGCAAAAGGTAGGTGGGAGACTGTAGTGTCTATACTTGATAGTAGGATCACAGGTTAATTCAGGCTGGAAGGGATCCAGGTGGTCTCTAGCCCAACCTCCTGTTCAAGGCAGGGTCAGCTATGAGGTCATACCAGACTGTCCAGGTCTTTATCCAGTCAGGTCTTGAAAACCTCCAAGGATGCAGAGCCCTCTTTGGGCAACCTGTTCCTCATTGTGGAAAAGTTTATCCTTATATCCACTTTGAATCTCCCTTGTTTCCACTTGTGGCTAATGCCTTGTCCTCCCTCCATGCAGCACCGTGAAGAGTGTGGCTGGCTCTTTCATAAACTCCCTGTAAGTAGAGGGGGATGCTGTTAGGTCCCCCGCAAAACTGTCTCTTCTCCAGGCTGAACAAGCCATGGTCCTGCAGCCTCTCTGCACAGGGCAAGTGCCCCAGCCCCAAGCACCTCCATGGTCCTCCACTGAATTCACCACAGTTTATTAATGTCTTTTCTGTATTGTGTTTTCCTTTCTTAAAATCAGATTTCCCTAAACCATAATCTTCTTTAACTGGAAACTAATGATGGGGTTTTTTTAATTGTCTGTCGTGGTTTAACCCTGGTAGGCAGCTAAGCCCTACACAGCTGCTCACTCACCCCCTGCCCCAACCCCACAGTGGGATGGGGAAGAGAATCTGAAGGGCAAAAGTGTGAAAACTCATGGGCTGAGATAAAGACAGTTTAATAGGTAAAGCAAAAGCTGCGTGCACAAGCAAAGCAAAACAAGGAATTCATTCACTCCTTCCCATCGGCAGGCAGGTGTTCAGCCATCTCCAGGAAAGCAGGGCTCCATCACACGTAATTGTTACTTGGGAAGACAACCACCATAATTCCAAATGTCCCCCCTCCTTCTTCTTCCCCCAGGTTTTATTGCTGAGCATGATGTTATATGGTATGGAACATTTCTTTGGTTAGTTCAGGTCATCTGCTCAGTTGTGTCCCCTCCCAGTCTACTGCAACACCCCCAATCTATTCACTGTGGGGGCAGAATGAGTAGCAGAGAAGTCCTTGATGCTGTGCAAAAACTGTTCAGCAAAAGCTAGAACATTAGTGTGTTATCAGTACTGTTTTGGTCAAAAATCTAAAATACAGCACCATATGAGTGCTATGAAGAAAAGTAACTCTATCCTAGCCAGGCCCGGTACATTGACTAAAGGGGATTTTCAAGCCAAGTTGTCCCATGCAAGGCCTGCTTGGATGCTGTGACTAGAGCAATCCTGTGACTTACTGCAGAAACTCATCAATGGGGCCCTCTGGAATGGCCAATTGCAAAGAGTTCGAGCTGCTTACATGGTATTTCTTGAAAAAATATTTATTGTTTAAATAGGTGGCTGATCACAGCATTCTTTACTGTTCCACATGTTGCAGAAGTCTCTGCCACCTTCATGACTGACTGGAATCCATGCTGGACTCCATCACCAACTAATCAAATGCAGGCATGGGAGGGGTAACAAGGAGTGAGCTGCAGGAAATGTTACCTGAAGAATCAAAAATAAATCAAGCAGGAGACATTATGCCCTAATTTGTACAAAAGTCTAGTCAATGCACAGAGAAATACCTGGCACTGGAAGAAAGGGCCATGCCAAGGTGGAAAGGTGATGAGATCTCCCCTGCCCTTTCCCCTCATAGTCACCCCAGCAGATGTTCAGCGAGGTCTTGTGCTATTGTAAGTCAATGAAATTAAATTACTGACTTGTAGTTAAAAAAAGTCCATGTGTTGTTATCAATAAACAAAGAGCTGAATACATCCTTTGGTGACAGAAGTCAATATCTCATTGTCTTAGTGGAAAGGAGAACATTGTTTGCAAGGATAGACAAAATCCTTTGTAATCAAAGGGGAAAGAGTAGCCCAATATCTCAAGTCACTCTGTCTTGCTAAAACTTCATTTCGAGCTCTTAGGAAAACACATATATCTAAAAAATCAAGGGTCAAACAGATCCTTCAGGATTTTAGTACTGAGGGTGGTCCTACATTTGAAACAGTGAATACAAGAGTGATTTCAATACATTTTAGAAACAGGTTTGAAAGGAAGGAAAAATAAAGGCACAAGCGAAATGGAGAAACAGGAGGAAGGAAATCCATTTGCCCCCATCAGGATCTATAAACCTGCACTGAGTCTGAATATAGCTGAATACCTCTTTCTTTGATCTGCTCAGGGAAGCCTATTTTTCAGTAGACTTCACAACACAACCAGCTCAGAAGGTCTAAAAAATGTTTCAGATGTATCTAAACAGATCCCAGTGAGATGGGACTAGCCTTTCCTCTCGCATTAGTACAACTCAGATAGGGCAGGTTGACTGATAAAACGATAATCCATAACTACTGTAGCTCATACAAATTGGGCCAAAACCATTAAAATATCTGCCCAGCTGAGCTCACTAGAAGCAACATGTGTTGCTACATTTTTGTACTGAGAGAGGCAATTAAGATGCATCTCAGGTATTGGCTTGACTTGTCTATTCTTATCCTTCTTCCGTTATTTACAACTATATAGCATTTGCAGAAAATTCTGCTACATTAGGATTCACAACCCATCGCAAAGGCAGGTTTTCACCCCATCCTTTGTAAATCAGGCTTGCATTGGCTCTGTGTGAAATGTATTATATATCATGCTCATTAACACAGCATATGAACACATGGCTGAGAAGATAAGACACTTCAAGAAGAGGAGAAATGCTGAGATGGCAGGCTGCCTTCCGTAGAAAGGAAATGTCAGTAAAACTTCAGCACAATGAGATTCTTCAATCATCTTCCCCCGTAACCCATTCCACTTGCTAACTATCCCTCTGAGTCTCTCTCCCTCTCTCTTGTGTATGGCATTTTGAAAAGCAACAGCAAATTATAAATTCACACGAAGGTTACTGAGCCATTCAGTAGAGTCCACGAAAGCTTGAAAATTTTCTTTTATTCATCTTGCATTAAGTATAGGCTCTACAAACATTACCAATAGGGACAATACTCTGAATTTACCAGTCACAAATCAGTGAATTATTGCATCTCCTTTAATACACAATATCTCCATCTTCTGTAAGTTTTCAGATGCAGAAGAGGGAATACTGAATTCCTTCATCCAAAAATGAATGCTGGCATTTCTTCCGTGGGTTCAGAAATATGTTCTTAAAAAGTTGCACTTTTCATTTCAGCAAGTGATAAGATCTTTATCTTCTGACAGGATATTTCAGGCACAAACCCAGAAGTTCTGGCTTTTAGAGCACGGGTTGGTGCTGCATTCACATCATTTGAGATGATTGATTTTTCTGTCTATAATTTCCTGGCACATGTGCTGCATCTTTATAACTAATATTTGTTGGTGAATGCTTGTTATCACCGGGAGCTAAGGAACTGGAGCAGAGCTTAATGTGCCACTTACTGTTTTCAAAGTGCTATTATTGCCTTCCTATCAGTGTCTTCATACGAGGCTGCGGTATCAAAATGGTAGTGGTACTTTGCAGTAGACAGCACTGATTGCAAGGGGATGTGTGTTTCCATCCCATGCCAGGCTGAGTAACTTCCAACTCATATTTACCAAATCTTCTGTGTTGCATTGAGGTTCCCCCAATGATATTGGTAAACGAGAATAGTCCCTTGGTAGATGAGAATAGACTCTGAGATATTGGGTTATCAAGTGTGCGAATGCTTCTCTTACATTTCCTTGATAAGTTTGCTTCTTAAATTAGTGACAATTTTGTGGGTTTATGAATGAGTAAAGAGCCTGAAGGGTGTTTGAAGTTTCAATGGAAAGAAAGAGCGGAGGGAACTGAAAGGGCAGGATAATCGTTTTCTAATTTTTCCCTGTATGAAACAGATATTTAGCATTTGAAACAGACTCTCATTTCTATATTTTCTTCGTTTTGCAAAAAGAAAAAAGCTTCATTGAAACATTTCCACAGTTCAAAGCACTGAGTGACTTGAAACATTTCCTTTGGTTTTGACAAATTTTTGGTTTTGTTCCAAACAGCAACAAAACTATTCTTTTTAAGAAAGTGCCAATGAAGCTGCAAACAATTTTTCATGCTGTGGTCTAAGAGACACGTGCACATGTTGCCTCCCCAGCTGCCTCCCTGCTGGGACAGTCCATGCTCATTGGCAGTTCAGACCTACAGACTTAAAATACATCTCAATGCCAAAGAAACACCTCTCTCACCCCTCAGGAATCTCCAAACAGTATTTGTTCCCTCCAGGAGTTAACTGTTACTTAGGGGAAGATGTTGAACATGCTTAAAGTTGCACAAAACAATGGATGACTGAACTTGAGATATCGTGCGTACTGCAGTGTCCGTTCATGCATTGGGAAAGGGGAAAAGTGCATTAAGTCAGTTCCTTTCTCAGAGCACAGATGTTTCATCCCTAGGTTCTTGCCCGACTCAAAAGCTATTGCTCAGAAAGATTAGTGGTTATTAACCATCTACAAACCCACGACATCAAACAGCACCTTCTGTAGCCTCTGTGCTAGTCCTGCCCTGATCTTAGCAGGGAGCGGAGATGCACAGATGAGCACAGGTTTTGGAAGTGCAAAGACAGGGGACTCATTTGAGTAGGAAGAAGAGTGTTTTTGCTCACAACCTGAAGTAGTCTGTGCAAACTCAGATGAAAATCAGTAACACAGCCCCTACTGATGTCAAGGAGTCAGGCTTTCCCCACTGGAGTCTGTTCTTGGCTCTGGAAAACCCCTCTGGAATGGTCGGGGGTGAAATGCCAAATCTATCTGCCATAAATTCTCCACCTCTTTCTTTTCCCCTTTCCTTTGCAACTGGAAATGGAAACTTTTCTCTCTTGCTGTCCCAACATTTACTGCAGGGGTAACAAAGTGCATCAGTGACAACCTGTCCCTGAATATCTTCACATCTGCCACTAAGGGATGGGCAAAAAGAACTAGGAGTGTAGGTTAGCAAAGTGTCTTATTTTCTTGAGCTAGAAGGTGCTGAAGGTTTGCAAATTATCATTAAAAATGTCTAGTCTTTACATATCATACCTAGATATACAGCATTCCCAAAAATGAGAGTGGACATCAACACATGAAAAGTGGACTACTTTATAAATAATATCTCCTGTTCCTTAATAGATGAAGGACATACTTAAATAAATAATTTCCTGAGGACTTGCTATTAAAATAYGGAGTATGTGGAGTTGCCTCATCCATTGGTGAGAGTGGGACCTGTATTTGGGTTACTTCAGCAAAGGTTAAACTCACCTTTGCTAGTATGAGTTAAGGTATCTCAACAGCTGCTCTTCAGGAGTGTTAAGGAAGATTCACATGGAAGATACAAGAGCCTGAGTGCCTCTTTGGATGGCCAGGTGTGCTCTGTAGGAGCAGATGGCATCACTATGCAACAGTAAATAAAAAAAGAAAGGAAGAAAGGTCAACTTGGTCCTCCAGAATGACCCAGGGAAGGCTGTTTACCTTTGCCAAAAACTCTCCTTTGAGTCAGGCGAAGATTTCAGGATGCTTCTCCCACCTCTCCAGTGACTTCTCCACTCCTCAGGCAAAGAAAAGGAGTTCTTTTTTTCTCACTCAAGAGCATTGAAATGTATGGGTCCTGGAAAGGACAGGAAGACTTGGTGATAGGCTATTAACATGCTTCATAGCGTGGGAAAACTATTTTGCATTCAGTTGTAATTGGAAGTTACTCTTACCTAGTTCTGCTCTTCCTCATCTGCATGCTCTTAGCCCTGGCAACAGCCACCTCTGAGCTAAAATTAACATTGCTATCCATACCTGCAGAAAAGCAAAAGGAATTGAGAGATGCATGACAAAAAAGGCAAACTGGCTGCATGCTAGGAATAGCGTGTTCTTACATTATCGTGAAAACACTATATCCAGCAAAGTGTTATTTCATTGTGACTGAATAAGGGAAGAGTGCTGCCTGCTAAATCGTCTTTACTACAAAGCCCTTTAGGAAGAAATTCTACATGAAAATACAAGCTGCTTCACTGACAAACACTAAGCAGTCTTTAGCACGCCCATTTATAGCTAAAATTTCAACAGATGAGCTATTCCATTAAACTTTTTTCTCCTGCAAAGTACTCAAAACACTGCTTTTGGGTATATTCCTCAGCTCTGACTCTCACAGTCATGATGATACAGCACAGTGAGAAAGCTGGGACAGAAATTAAAAGAAAGATGTAGGGGCACAGTGGAAAGGGAAGGAATCTCCAAAGGGATATAAAAATGTAAATAATAAATGTCATCTAAAATGTCCTCTTGGGCTGAGTCATTTGCACAAAGAGAAGCTGGGTCATACAAGAAGCAGTTGGAATAATCCTCTGGGAACTGGTGAATTAAAAGCAATGGCCTTTGATGCGAAAATCCTTGGCTCTAATTCCTAGTATTTATGGATTTCTGTTCCCATGTCCCTCCATTATTTTGCTAGCTGCTGAAACAAGGTGAGAAGAGAAAGCTTTCAGTTGCCTTTTTACCTGCAGGACTGTAGCATTTGCATGAGAAGCTGTTAAAAGCAGGGGGAATCTCAGTTGGCCTCTAAATTGATGGCCCTCATAGAGCTAAGAGAAGAGACACCATTTCCGAGCAGTAGCACGTCATATAGAAAAAAACCTGGAATAAACTCTGAGGCAGCCATGAAAGTGGAGAGGAYAATTTTGTTAGAAGCTCAAAACTGGGGTCAATTTGAGAAGTTCTGGTTCAGAAAGCATCCTGCCTGATAAAACGCCTCTGTGGATTTGGTCTGTGCTAACCTACAAGACAAGGTGCAGCAGGGTGATGTTCTCCTTCAGTTAAGCTGCTTCATTCAAATTAGGGTGGGAACAGTATTTTCATGAGTCCTCAAGCCATACACCACCTCCTTCAGTGTACCCTGTCACCAGTAAGAGAGATAGACATTTAGAGGAGGGCTTTTGATCAGAAACACCATTCACTATTGAAATGATGACCATGCCCTCTGGTAACTATGCCTGGGGGGATCCCACACTGCTGCAAAACCCCAAGGCAAGCTGGTAAATGCAGAATCTGACCATCTGCAGAAAGCACTGAAAATTATTCTTGAAGAAAGAAAAGAAGGGCCTCCACTTCTCAGGGTCTCCCTTTGAATTAAAAGGTCTATAAATTTTTAAAAACAAGTACACAGGTACTTTATGGAGAGTCTTTATCCCTACAAGGCGGATCTACCACCTACCAGCTGCTCCACAAAATCCCTCATGGTCTTTGGTACCCTTTTAGCTTTTACATGGAATTTAAGACATGACAGATTCCTTAACATATTCCATTACACAGGCAAGGATAATACACATTATCCCTACAGCTATGCAGCATGCAGCAATGTTGCGATTCTTGAGATGTTGTTGCTGTAGGTCTCTCAGTTCACACCTCACAGATACCCAGTTCACAGCCTGGTTCAATACCTGATGTTCATAAAGAAAGTTAGTCTATCCATATCCATCCTAACAGAAGATGCAGAGTATCTTCTGCAGATATTTTTGTCCGCATCCAAAAAGCTTCACAATACAAGGAAACACTTCAAATGGTTCATTTTTCCCTCTTATTCTGAACCAGACAGACATTGTGCATTTTGTCCTTTAGTTTTAAAAAGTCTTCAGCGATGGTGCTCATTTTGCCTATGATAGCTCAAAGTTTACCTGAAGAAATTGGCAAGTCTGATGAAAGACCGTAGCCCAACATTGCAAAGGTGCACCCCAACTCTATAATTCTTTGTCACAAAAGTAAATGGAAAAATAACACTTCCTCTGCCTTCCCTCAGCATTTCTACTGCCTCAGCAAGTGTAGGACCTGTAGGAAGATCAGGCAAAGTAGAAGCCAGGCAACATCGTTGTGATGCATTTAGAAGCCAAAGGTGCTTTCTGAAGAACTTGTTTCTTGAGACATTCTCCTCCTCCTACATATGCAGTGCAGATTTTGGGCACTGATGTGCCAGAGCTGGTCATTGCAGTACCTGCGAATGCTCACCTCTGTAGACATCATTAAATAAATTTGTTGAAGAAAGACTTTGGAATCATGGGAATATTTGTGACCCTGAATCCTCTGCGCCTGGATTTGCTCAGTTATGCATGAATTTGGGCTGCTGCAATGAATCATAGAATCATAGAACCATTTAGGCTGGAAAAGACCTTTAAGATCATCAAGTCCAACCGTCAACCCAACACTGCCAAGTCCACCACTCAACCATGTCCCTCAGCACCACATCTACACGTCTTTTAAATACCTCCAGGGATGGTGACTCAACCACTTCCCTGGGCAGCCTGGTCCAATGCTTAACAACCCTTTCGGGGAAGAAAGTTTTCCTAACATCCAATC
Source organism: Phoebastria nigripes (assembly GCA_035582835.1). Taxonomy (NCBI): domain Eukaryota; kingdom Metazoa; phylum Chordata; class Aves; order Procellariiformes; family Diomedeidae; genus Phoebastria; species Phoebastria nigripes. Next base: position 4,318,355 of record JAYKAV010001665.1, read on the forward strand.
TAAACCTCCCCTGGCACAACTTGAGGCCATTTCCTGTCATCCTATCGCTTGTCACTTAGGAGAAGAGACCGACCCCCACCTCACTACAACCTCCTTTCAGGTAGTTGTAGAGAGCGATAAGGTCTCCCCTCAGCCTCCTCTTCTCCAGRCTAARCAGTCCYRRTTCCCTCAGCCGCTCCTCATAAGACTTGTTCTCCAGACCCTTCACCAGCTTCGCTGCCCTTCTCTGGACACACTCCAGCACCTCAATGTCCTTCTTGTAGTGAGGGGCCCAAAACTGAACACAGTATTCAAGGTGCAGCCTCACCAGTGCCGAGTACAGGGGGACAATCACTTCCCTAGTCCTGCTGGCCACACTATTTCTGATAGAAATGGGCTTAATATGCTCAGCAATTCCTCATTTAAAGAACTCCAGGTTTTGTGCCTATAGCATTGACTTCAATGTTTATAATGTGAATGACAGATCCAGCTTCAGGATTAGGCTTGACTTATGACTGTAACACTGCAATATCCAGGACAGGGGCTCTACTCGCCCTCCCTGCATTTCCTCTCCACCCTTGCAGACAGGGCAACAAAGGAGAAGAGGGCTACAGCCCTGCTATATGTGACTGCAGCTATGTGCTTCAGCTGTAGCTTAAGTACTACAGCTTCTCCCATAAATAAAGGAACAATATTCTGGCAAGTTAATTTCACTAAACTTTTGACCCTTAGCTATAGAAGAGAAAAGATCTTTAATATGAGGCAGTGGAGGGATTACATGATTGCTGTACTGAAGATCTTCAAGGGAACAGTTAATCCTTGCCTCTGCATGGAAATACTGTGATTTAAACACACCAAGAGGTTGGGTTCAGCTTGTTTTCTTGGTACGAGAAGTGACACAATTCTTGTGCTATTCTTTGGCCTCGTGTCTGACAGTGTGTCCCACTGTTGTGACTTACTTCTCATTTTAACCAGGCGTAACAAATAGTTTTATGCTGATGTTTTTCCTGGTATCTGATTGCCTGGAAAACAAGTGTTTCTCCATGGCCACATTTCCCCACAGATATTTACATCAGGTTTTTCAGAAGGCAGCAGACTGCAGCCAAAGGAGTTTGTCCAACATCTCCATGATTCTATTAGGGTAGTTTTGTTTTTGGTGATGAGATACGGTTTAGGGTCCTGGGCCAGTGGAACGGCAGAGACCTTCAGGAATGTCATTTCAGTTTCCAGGCTTGCTGTAGTCAACAGCTTTCAATGGGGAATAGCAATGTTTCTATGATGTGTTAGCTCTTTCTCTTGCCACCAGTAATGAGAAATGCCAAATGATTTGTTCACAGTGAAGCCTGAATTTGAAAGCTGGCCTAAGCCTGCTGCAAGCCATGACCACACACTTTAGGGTCAGGTTGTAGCTGAGGCTAAACCAGCAATGACTGCTGATGGAACAGACAGTAACTTATTTGTTGATCCTAAGGTTGATCCTAAGTTGATCCTAAGGTGCATGTTGCAGTGAACATGAATGAGTGAATGAACAAGATCTTGAGTCCTGAAAGGGATCATATTCAGTATATCTAGTAGCTCCAATTTAAAGACCTGAAGTCCTGGGTCTCATAGAACTCATTTAAATTATTATGGTTTGGATTTGGGTCCAGGTCTGGATTTGGGAGTAGACTCAGACAAAGCTTTAATATGCATCTCCTCTGTAACGCTCCTGCTGCTGTTTTGGGCAAAGCTTCTCTGAAGCTTTGACATTCAGCCCTAGCAATGAATTGTTCCCACATCTTCAAGATTTTCCTTATTATAGCTCTTTCCATATGCATAATGCTATTGTCCTCCATTATTACTTCTGTGCACCCTATGGTGCTGAGGTTCATCAATTATCACGGAGATGTCATTGTTTTAGGTACCCTAAAAACCAAGAGACATCTCTTGCCCTGGACACCTTCCAAGAGCCAAAAGCCTGAGACAGAATATTCTCTCTGGGCATAATGTTTTATTACTGCTTGTGTCTTTAAAGAATAAAAGGCTGAGGGATTTACAGGTATTAGCTAAATGGGGACAAAAAGAGAGGTCAATGTGAGTAGTCCATTTATTTGATTAGTTACATTAAGTGTGATTATACAAAACACAATTATGTCTTTTTTTTTTTTTTTTTAATTTTTTGCATGTTGGATAGACAGGTGAAAGTGCAGATACTGCTGTAGCATGAGTTGCATAGCTTTATTGTGGAACAGAGATGTCAGAAATAGGGGGAATAAAGAGGAACAGAAACTGCCAATACAATTGCTGAACTTTTAAGACCAGGAATCTGCCCTTATTACCCCTGTATTGCCTGCCCAGGCTCAAAACTCTGGAGTTGGTCTGGGGAAGCAGTCAGTGTGAAATGATTTTCTGACACACTTCTTGTTTGTACTGGCATAGTCAGACTTCATTTACCATCTGCGTTTGGACATGCACCTCATCCTCTTGAAGTCCACTTTCCTATGAGTAAGTCACTAAACTAAGCCTACAGAAGAGACTAGAGAATGTCATCAGAGTCTCCAGGGAAAGCTCCAGGACTGTCATACTGCTCTTTGCATTTTTTATTTTCTTTTGCTTAAATATTTATTTTTGTGAATGCTTGTTATTTATTTATTGAATCTTTGTGTACACTCACATATACACATGCACACGCATACTTCATTTTATTTAACTGCTTGTTCACTTGTTTATTTATTCCATATTATCTTTATCTTTTTACTGCAGATGATTATGCAAAACACAGAACATGTCTGTATTTCAAGGATCAATCCCTACACTTAAATCTAACCCTGCTTCTATCTTTGCAGGTTATAAGGACCACCCTCGTGTGTTTGAGTTGCTACAAAAGGTCAGTGCTGTCAGTGAACAGCACTGGGAGAAGGGGTTGAGAAGAGTAAGATGACAGACAGGTATGGGAAGATGTGAATAAAAAAAGCTATCTATTAACAGAACAGAGAATCAAAGAGTCTGCTAGGTAAGCCTGTATTTGTTGTCATCTACGTGCTTCTGTACAATGCATATCCATGAACTCTTTGCTGAGATCATCTTCACTGTATGGCTTAGGAAAGTAGACTCTGACTCCACTCAGTGGAGCTTTATTCCTCGCTCTTAATTTGAAACACCCTCTACTTTCCAGTCCTGGGACTAACAGAAATCTCTTACCTTTGCACTGCTCTACCAACGAGGTTTCCCTGGATATTTTAGCCTTGCTTGTGCCATGTAAACCCACGGTACTTTGTTTAGATAAGATCATGCAGAGTTTTAATAATTGAACCTGGGTCTTTGGCAGAAAAAGAACTAATGCATTAACTGAAAGTTTTCATTCTGCTTAAGCAGTCTTTCTAGGCAATCCATAGCAGGATGAAAACAACAAAGTTACRTACCTTTGAAGAACAGACCCTTTGTATTACAACATCTAACCCTATCTGCAGTGCTAGACTTCTGTGATTGCAACTTGGCCGGTCCCTGACCACAAGCAGGTGTTTTATAACTGAACTGACCAAACTAGTCCATGCTGTGGCTCCTTCTCATGTGATGAGGATTTATGAAGCACAGCTGAACAGCTGCCTGCTGATAACAAAGCAKCACATTCAGTGCACGTTCCCAAGTTATTACGCTATTGTTTCAAAGGAGCTGCCAGAGGGTTAGTCAGCCTAGATCCAATTAAGATTGGGGTCAGTCTGCTTACCCATGGCATGATAAATGTCCTGCTGTGCTTATAGCACCATCTCCCCGAAGATTGTCAGGATATACATTCCCGAGTGGACTTTGTTCGCATCTGATGTTCATTTGCTTGTCACTAGGCTTTGCCTTCAAATGGCTCTCTTTTTGGGCCTGCCTTCATTAGAAGAAACTGGGAAGGTTTGTATTGCAATGGAGAGTGGGTGCTTTAGTAGACTGGATTGCCAAACTCGTTTCATCTCTGTCTCTACCAGTCGCTCACCTGATGGTTCTTCAGGTCAGAAGGTGGCAAGGGTTTCTGCTGAAGACCAGCCTCTTAGGTGTCTATCTGAGGCTTTTTCCTTGTGTTTGGGGATAGCAACACCTCCACCTCTCCGAAGTGCTCTACAATGATAGCCTTTTGCATCCCTGTTTGTGATCAAACAGCAGTCAGGGAACTGGAAAGAGGATTGAATTATTCTCAGGGTGTACCAACAAAGTACATTGAGGGCAGATGTAAGGTCTCCTTGCCTGTGATCTGCAACCAAGATCTAATTCAAAAAAACCATGTGAACACATTAAAAAAAAAGACAGAAAATGTGAACATTACTACTTAGCAGGTTTATCACCTTGGCCTCGGCACTTGGCTTTGATCACTCTGGCTTGAGCACGTGTCCCTCAACAGCAAAGAAAGTCTCTAAGCCAGTCTTTAAGAGGGTATATGTAGGGAAATACCATCCTATAACTTTCCTAAGTGTTTGCTCTGATTGTCATCAGAGACAGGTTATATCGCTAGACGTACCTTTAGTCTGACCCAGGATAGCCATTGCATTTCTGCTGAAGGTATCTATAAGCACAAAAGCTTTCGGTCCTCAAGGGCTGCCTGGGGGCTGTGTTGTCCCATTATTCCCCGATTCCCCTACAAGTATGGAGCAAATTCAATTTGATCACAGATATGCCAGCCACCCTACATCTGCATGGTGGTGTCTAGCCTGAATCAATATGTGATAACCCAACTATTAAGACTCCTCCAGCTGTAGACTGGCAGTATTCCTCACATGCAAATACATTTGTTTGTCTTAAATGACAGTTTGGAACAGAGATCATCAGAGTCTCATTTTTAGCCAATTACCCAGCATTTGCTTTGCCCAATTTGCATGGAGAACAACCTATTATTGCTCTGAATCTGGGGGGAATTGTTTGCCTTTCACAGCCTCACAAGCTGCAGATGGAGCCTAATTTTTTTGTAAATATGTAAAACAATAAAGCGTGGAGGAAATAGTCTATCTGCGGATGTCAAGTAGGGAGAGAGCAGAGAGCACCTCGCCACTGAAAATGGTGGCATTGATTATTGCTCATTAACTATGAAAAAGACTGAGCCAGTGTCATCAAATCTCCTGCAATACTTCATTGCAAAGCAGTACTTTTAATGTCTTAGATCCTGTCTCTGAATTCTAAGGGACCTCAAAATTATTGAGTTCTTAGTGGAATTCAAGGGCTCCATACACTGCAGTTATTTTTTTATATCAAAATGATGCACGCTTTTAAATAACTTTTCCTCCTCAAACTCATTTAAACACCTTCACCTTAAGTAGATATTTTTATTTCTTTCTCACACCAAAGATACCCAGTGAGTAGTTGTCACATCCCGCCTGTGCGGGAGAGGTGACTCAGATTCACAAATTCCCTCGGTATGGATTAAGGTGAAACAACACTCAAGGTCTGTACATAAGCAAAGAGTTTTACTCCATAGCTAGGCTCATTGGTAAATAATTGGATAACAGAAAAGTTTGTTGCTCACCACTGCTGTGGGAGTTTATGCCTTGCGTTACTTACTAGGAAAAGGTAAAAGAATAAAAGAAAGAGWGAAGGAGAGAGTGAGAGAAAGAAAGAGAGAGAGGAAGAGATCACTGGTCCAGGTTCCAGCACTGGTCCAGCCAATGGGGGTCTCTGGTCCGCAGGAGCGCTCCTTCAAAAGTTCCTGAAATGAGTCCCAAGTCCCAGATCGAAAGTTGAAAGAGAGAGGATTCCCCCCATTGCCTTCCCCTTTTATGCCTGCCGTTCACTTCAAACTGCCTCTCTGCTACGGGGGCAGTTTTGTAGTTTGTTTCTATTGTTTCTTGTATGTCTCGTCTTCACTTAAAGTCACAGTGTCCTTTCTTTTTACTGCGCATATTCAGTGGGGAAGGGGCTTTGTTGGGTAGGGGGCTTTTCCTGCTGGTGGGTGGATTTTTTAGDATGCTRATTAGGATRGTTCACTCAGTTCAAGTAGTTGTTTCTTTGGTTTTATCAGTAGTTCTTGTTTTCTTAACATTTATCTTGGTACTCCCTTATTTGGCCGATTTATGGTGTCATCATATTTCTTCTCCCAAGGCCAGACCCAGTTAACTCTCTACAGAGGAGCCTTCCTGGGATTCACGATCCCTCAGTCTTCCGAGTGTTTGAGACATTCCTCGGACAGGCTCAGGGGATCTCCACCCCCCGCTGCCTTATCAAGTTTTGTCTCCTGTCGTTGGAAAACAGGTCTTTGTTCCAGTGGGTTACAAGTTGGCCTTGGTGTTAGCTGCCAGTTGGTCTCTTACAGTAGTGTCATCACGGCCATCATAAAGAGGATTAATATTTCAAAAAAATGGCTAATGATTTGAAGGATCTTTCTTGTGGCAGTGCTCAATTTGATAGACTTTCAAAAGAGCTTTCAAAAACGTGAGCAAATGTCTTTTAAAATAATCTCTCAAAGTGTAGAGATCAAGATCCAGAATCACAAAGTCATTTAAATGCCTAACTCCCATTTACTTCAGTAGAAATTAAAATACCTCTGTGGGTCTGGTCCCTCTCTGATTTCTAAAACTTTGGTCCATTCTCCATCTCTGGCTGTGCTTTTACATGTAGCAGCCAAGGAGAAATTTGTCTTTGATTAGATGGTTAAAAACTAGAGACAGGCCAGCTTCCAAATGCTGTTTACTTACTCCTAAGTGTTGTTTCCAGGAAGACCCTAGTCCAGTCGTATCAGTTGCATTTTTATAGCCAAGCCATACAGCGATTCAAACTTCATGCAGGATCCCAATTACAGTGGCCCAGCAAGGACAAGGATGTATTAGGAGAGGTTTCTTTAGCAGAAATAATTCTCAGAGCTGTGGTACAAGGTCCTGCTTTTGGTGCATACACACAAGAAATGCTATGTATATGTCTCATCACCCACGAACAAGAAAAAATGATACAGACTTGAGTATATGCAAAATGGAAATCAAGGTCTTTCAGGGGATGAAAAGCTCAACTCTTGAAGAAGAAAAAAAGAGATCTGACCTTGCTTAGGTCACTAAAATGAGGTCTATGGAGAAGAAGACCAGGAGCATTGAACATAGAGGGAGAACAACTACTTGATGGAAAAGTCAATACTGGCAGAAGAAAAAGGTCTAAGTAGGCCAGAATTAAAATTTGGCTGGAAATTAAAGGATGATTCCTGGCTATCAGAGGGGACATATGTTGGAATAGGCTCCCAGGAGAACCAAGATCTTGAATACTTAAAAGGTAAAACATGATCAGTTTAAAAAATGGGGCTTGTATGACACGGTACCTGATGTCCCAGGAGACTGGACATCATAACCCAAGTGATCCTCTCCAACCTAACACTCCCRAGCTGCGGTTCAGATGGCAGTAGGAGAAGCAACACCCCAGCAGAGAAACATATTTCAGTGCAAGACTTTGGGAAATGCAGAGCCAGCCCTCTAGGTGCTGCGTGCATCTGCTTTTCTCTGCTTCTCTGTACATTTGCTCTATACTGAGATGGCAGACCAAAACGAGAATGTGAGCTGTCAATTTATGGCTTTTCTTTATCTTTCTCCCATTGACAGGAGGGAACTTTGTGGCCCCCAAGAGAAGCAGAACATAAAAGCTGTGGACAGTGGGTAGGAAACTGTTGGTTTTTTTTTTTTCTGCTGACTCCAACACAGATGCCACTTAATTTGATGGTTAGTAGTTATGGGCAACCTGTGTTTAAACAGCACAAAAAACCCCTCTCCCTGCAGGTCTCATTATTGAAGAAAGTTCTCGCCACAGCTTCCTCTCTTGGAAGGAAGCCTGGCTTTAAGGAGTCAGCAGAAATCTGCTGCTGGGTGGTTGGAAAGGGAGATGGTAAGAGAGTCCCAGTCCCATTGATGAAATCCCCAGCAGGAACCCAGGGCATTTTGCGTTTGTACCTAGTCGTGCTCTGATGAACAAAGTCATTTAGCTGCATCACCGGAATTCACAATACAGTTTTCTTCCTAGTACTTTAAATGTGTATTACAGCAGGGTGCAAAGAGTCTTCAGGATCCTTTAATACAGTGTTGGAAGTAAGTGAGGTTAATTAAAACTCACTATTTAGAAAGGAAATAAGGCTACAGGCTTCAAGCTATAAACCAAATGATAACCAGCAAATTGCAGGGAAAAAAGTTTGCGTTCTTTACAGGTGAGGTAATTTACCATTGCYCACAAGGGCAATACTTCATGGCTTTTCTCTGCATGGGAGAGGAGTAAAGGTGTCACACAGATAATTTGTGGAAAGGAGAACACTCCTGCATGACCATCACCACCTCAGTAATGAGTCAGACATGGGATTTCTAGAGGTACCCACCTGGCTGTGACCACTTTGCTGAGTGGGTGCCTGGAGTCAGGAGCTATAGCAGACAATTCTTAATGGATCAGAGAAGCAGGCTGAATTCATCCTACAGCATTATGCACCAAAGCATTCCAGGAGGTGCTTTATGCTTTCAAGGGCTAGCAAAACACTCTGGAAAAAAAATTGTCCAGACACCAGTAGAGACATGAGCATGCCATCCTCTCTTCCTCTCATGATACATGTCTGCTGTATCGTGTAACACACTCAACATCCATCTCAGCCAGGCATTAAAGATGGGGAAGAGTCACTCTGCATTATTACAAGGGTTCTTCCTGCTTTTAGGCCAGAATTACCCAAATAATAGATTATGGAGGGGTTGCAACCACTACACATTATATAGCATCCGAGGATCTTTAACTGATGCAGTCTTTCAGACCTGGGGTTCCACTTTTACAGTATAAATATCTTCCTTAAGAGAAGCTGCTCACTTCTAATGAAATGAGCAAAGAAAATAATGCATAACTGTAACCTGACATTGATGACTTACATAACTGTTTAATAAACCATCTATAATACACTCTGTGAGAATACAAATGACACAAACAACTCTTTAATAAGTCATTGATAATGGGAAGCAAAATGCATCAGCAGGGAAGAAAGAGTTGTGATTTAGGATTATTTGAGGGTAGTAGTATATCTTGCAGGTCTTTGGAGTGCATCCTTATAAATATATTAATTTCTAAGAGCTGTCAGCTGTGGTTCAGTTTAATTTAAAAAAACAGAATTACAATGTTGCAATACACACTTTTGTTTTTAAAAATAATAAGAACCCTTATTTATATGCTCATTTTCGAAATGTTATACAGCCTGGCACTTTTTAGCAATGTGAGGCAGCCTATAATCTAAAAGCTTAATAGATAGATCATAATTGTTGGTTGATGAGACAAAGGGATGTGATTATAATTAGAGGGGGGTGATGTCTTGTAATTTTTAAGCTTTTTAGTGGAAAGGTTTTAGTCTTTGATTCACTTCTGTTTATGGGAATATGCCTATATTTTATAAATGGATACTTTTTATCCTCCCTTTCACTTCTTTATGTCTTTCATTTACTTATGGAATATTTTTTCTGTTTTTTTTCCTGATAGATGGGGAGATAAACATTTTCTATAATGCCTTATTGTTTAGGCATAAAGCAACTCACATACCTTTGTCTGGGAAGATTCTCTCCCCCTTTTCGGACATGTTTGATCACTCACGAATTGCTAAGTATTGCTGTGGTAAGTGTCACCGCGGAGGGCATGCATCTTTTACAGCTGTTTCTAGATAGAATTGCATTAGCAAACCTGGGTTGTGCTAATTTTGTACGGACCTCTGTTCACACCGATACAAAATGACACCATTGTCTTGGGTAAGAAGCAGCTAAACATGTAGATCTCCTGTGCACAAAATTCATTTTTTTGGCAGTCACTTGGAACATAAAAGCACTATTATTGGGTAAAACCAGAAACCCCTCTAAGCTGGTATCTGAAGCCCTGCAGTGACCTCAAGCATACCCACGTTGCTGTCATTARCCATGAAGCACAGGCAGTGTGATTTCACGTTGCCTGAGGAATGTGGTGTGGACGTATTGAAAACAATGTTCAATAGCAGATGCCAAGGGGAGAGTTTAAGGACAGAGAGAGGTACACTGCAACATGCTACTCTACCCTATAGAGATCTCTGGAGTTGGAGGTGATATTATTGTATTTAGCAGTCATCAGCTGATTGACTTTTTTCCATTAATTTGTCTAATCAATTTTTGAAGATGTGTAAATATTTTGCAACTATTATGTCCTATGCTGACAAGTCCTGTAGCTTAAGTTTTTGCTGTGTTAAGTATTTTCTTTTGCTCATTTTGACCCTGCCACCTGCTATTTCCATTTCAGAACTCCCAATAACTCTTGKTTTGGTTTGGTTTGGTTTGGTTTTGGTTTGGTTTGGTTTGGTTTGGTTTGGTTTAAAAAGAAGATGATGAATAAACTGTTGCTCTCTTTTTGAGACCACTCAAGACTTTGCAGACCTCTGTCAGTTCCCAACAGTCTCATTTTCTGGGATGATGAAGCCTAATTTATTTAGTCATTCTTTGCAAGGAGATTGTTCCACTTCTGTGATAATCCMCATCACCTTTTCCTGTATCTTTTCCAATTTTATTCTGTTCTGTTAGAGACAGAGGAATTGGAAAGGCACACAGTAATTAGTGAGTGCATAATACATATGTACTGTGGCTAACAATAAAAACAGATTGCTGGAATTGCCAAGATACAGACCATCGCAATGCCCACTTTTTGGTTTATTCCTTGTGGTTTTCCAGTGGGCTCCTCCTTGTCCTATAACTAGATTGTAAATGTCCTGAAGACAAAAGCAATCATTTAGYTCCCTCCTCAGTGCCTGGCACCGTTGAGTCTGGTGTTGGATTAAACCCGAGACCAAACAGCCAGTGCTGTGCAAACAGCACTGCTCGTGCAAAGCCCTTTACCCTGTTTTCTAGATCAATTCTAGGTCAATTCAGAGATTTACTTCCTGCACTTCACTGTCAGATTCAGCAGTGATCTCCCTTCCCCATTCAGTTAAAGGCCTCTACTTTATTTCTGATTGGAGTCTGTCTGAATTCAGCTTCAAGCAATCAGTTCTGGTTCTGCTTTTCTCTGCCAGATTAAACAGCCTTTTATTACCCAGTATTTTCTCCCCATGAAGGTATTTTTGCACTCTAATGAATGTTCTTTTTACTAAGCTAAACGGATTGTGTTCTTCGACTTTTTTTTTCATAATACAACATTTTTCCAGCCCTCAAATAATTTTTGCATCTCTTTCTGTATACACTCCGGGTTTTTTTCAGCATCTTCTTTAAAGATGTTGACAGCACAACTGGACTCAGTAGTGATGTATTGGGCTGTGATTATTAATTCTGGACTGATGTCTTCTTGGATCATGTTCCAGGACACATCTTATTTGGATCAATACATGATAGCATGGAGATCATGGAGATGGCTTTATGCTGGCTTTGGGAAGACAGACAGTATCTGACCCAGCATGAAGCTAGAGTGACACAGAGAGATCACTCCTCCTGTTCTCCAAAATACAACCCTAATGTAGCCCATCATTATGAGCTGCAAAACCAATGGCTATCACATCAGTGCTTTACACCCTATGGAAGTCTTGGTTTTGGTCTAATACTGCAAAATTTCAAGCGTGGTGGATCTCATACTTCATCTCCTTTTTACCCAAGCTACATTAGGAGATGAAATCATCCCTCAGGCCCTACTTAGCTGGGATCTCTGATACACAGCCAGGGGCTATGGACTGGTTAGGGATCACTATTATTTCAGTCAGTGAGTACGTGTTTTAGCTCTATTCAAAATATCCCTTTTACGTTGGGTTAAGGACATTTTACTACTTGTTCTGCCAAGCACCTCTGGGATGGGATCCAGTGCCTTCCTGCTGCACAAGACTCTTGGATTGCCTAGGCACTTCAGGAATCCCACTGAGACAAGGAAATGCCAGGAATTTCTACTTTGGGCTATAAAGAAATCAGTCCTTGCTCCGCAAATGAAGTCAATGACTACCTCTCCCCAGCTAATCAGAACAATCTTATAATGCAGATTTACAAGCTTAGGTGCCAAATAACCAGGAAATCAGCAAACACATCTGTCCTTCCAAATAATCCTTTATCTGGGTTATAATTGGCTGACTCTGCTTGGTCCCTAGCTCAATGTGTTTAGGCTGTTGATTTTTGTTCATGGACAATTTCAGCTAAGCTTAGTCCATTTGTCTCTACAAGATCCCCTGTTTAGCAAAAACTGCTGGTAGCACTTGGATGCACTCAGCTATGTGGGTGTGCATTYGAGAGGTCCTGTATTGTCCAATCTTTGAGTGTTCAGCTTTTCTTGATGTCCCTAGTTGCATAGCTGCAAAGTTTGGGGTCCAAACAGCAGTGTCAGGACACCCACATTCAATACTGTGAGCTTACAGAAATATACTGGTATTGGATTAATTTTTATGTATCTTAGATTAATCAGTTGTAGCTGCAATTAATAAACACATTATTTAACTTTGCTAGGAGGCTTCAGGAAATGCAGAGAGGTTTGTCATCTATGCCTGTATGTTGCTTGAGGCAGGAGTGTTTGGAAGAAGCAATACAGAGGAAACATGGCTGATAATGCCAAGAAGAAAAATTAAAAAAAAAAAAAAAAAATCAGAAAATCTGCTTTCCAAACAGTTCAGTGATCATCCTTCAGTGACCATCATCTCCATGGATGGGGAAAAGACTGACCAAGTTAGGTTTCTTTGCCCCTGCAAAGAAGGAGCAATTGCTTTCAGTGAAGTTTACCTTTTTTTAGAGGATTGCGGAGACTGGTAGGGAAAGGGGAGATAGGATTTCATGTCCTATGTCCCTTTTAACAACGCCCCATTCTACATGGTGCCTCCAGCAAAACTCTCCAGAGTGCAAAAATGATGTATAAAGTACAAAGTCTCTTGGGTCTCAGTGGTCTGTTTTCCCTCTCCCTCTCTATCCACACACTCATACATCAAATGGTTTAATGTGGAGTGAAGCTAATGATCTTGATGCACAGATCTCTCGCATGTGCTCAAAGTGTCTAAATGGGAAGTGGCTTTGTACTCATGCTTCAGGCAAAGGCCTTTTGAAGCAATCATTCGTGTGAACAGCTGGATTCAACACCTGCATGGCAGAGGCTAAGTACTCTCCCTTAGTTTGCGATCAAAAGGCTGAAAAGCAAGCTGCAAATATCACTCATTATCATTTATTATTCCAAATTACGTTGAAGGGGAAATAGMTCTCTTTGGCTTCAGTCCTACTCCTTTAAGTTTGCCCTGTCAGGATGGAGAACAGGAAGAAGTGTCTTTTCCTTGAAGTCATATTTGAGCAATATTAAAACATATTTTGGGAGAATAAAACTGCAGTGAGAATAAGCAAGCATTTTAGCCCTCATGAGTGGAGTTCAAGCAGCTGCCAACATTTCTGAGTGGCAGAAAATCTAGCATTAAAAAAAGAACACATTAAAATGAATCCGCTCTGCTCTCCTGAACGTTTATTTTTAAAAACCTCTTTTTCCAAAGTTTTCAAGTACCTACCTCATATTCAGTCTTCTCCACAGCAAAACGAAGCTCTGTCATCTTCAGTGACAGCTGGCCAGTGGAAAAGACAAAGGAAGATGAGAATACAGAGAGCAGCATCTAAGAAGTGCTGTGGGAGGATTTATGTGGCCAGGCTGTGCAAGTGCTCACGTGTCAGTCAATGTCTTGACCAACAGGTAATTAGTGACCCTGCCAGGTTACCACTGAAATTTCAGCGAAAAAGATAACTTTGGGCAATTATTTTGATTCCATTCCAGAGAATCATGAGTTAGGGGAGGCAGGAACTAGTCAGAAGTTATGCCTACCATTTTCTGACCAGTTTGGAAGTGTGAAGAACAATAGATATACGATTCATCTGCATGATCTTTTGTTTCTTACTGTTGATCCAGCCGCATGAATTCAAGCTTCATTGCAGATTTGCTCTGAAGGTGACCATTAGACAATCACCTCTGAATGGGAAATTAAAAATGGCCAGATATTTGCCATTGCAAATTGGGCAGAAATAGAATCATAGAATCTAGAATCATAGAATTGTTTAGGTTGGAAAAGACCTCTAAGATCATCAAGTCAAGTCCAACTGTAAACCTAACACTGCCAAGTCCACTACTAAACCATGTGCCTCAGCACCATATCTACATGTCCTTTAAATACCTCCAGGGATGGTGACTCAACCACTTCCCTGGGCAGCCTCTTCCAATGCTTGACAACCCTTTCGGGGAAGAAAGTTTTCCTAATATCCAATCTAAACCTCCCCTGGAGCAACTTGAGSCCRTTTCCTCTYGTCCTATCRCTTGTTACTTGGGAGAAGAGACCAACACCCACCTTGCTACAACCTCCTTTCAGGGAGTTGTAGAGAGCGATAAAGTCTCCCCTCAGCCTCCTTTTCTCCAGACTAAACAGTCCCAGTTCCCTCAGCCGCTCCTCGTAAGACTTGYTCTCCAGACCCTTCACCAGCTTCGTTGCCCTCCTCTGGACACGCTCCAGCACCTCAATGTCCTTCTTGTAGTGAGGGGCCCAAAACTGAACACAGTATTTGAGGTGCRGCCTCACCAGTGCYGAGTACAGGGGGACAATCACTTCCCTACTCCTGCTGGCCACACTATTTCTGATACAGGCCAGGATGCCGTTGGCCTTCTTGGCCACCTGGGCACACTGCTGGCTCATATTCAGCCAGCTGTCAACCAACACCCCCAGGTCCTTTTCCACCAGGCAGCTTTCCAGCCACTCTTCCCCMAGCCTGTAGCGTTGCATGGGGTTGTTGTGACTCAAATGCAAGACCCAGCTCTTGGCCTTGTTGAACCTCATACAATTGGCCTCGGCCCATCGATCCAGCCTGTCCAGATGCCTCTGCAGAGCCTTCCTACCCTCAAGGAGATCAACACTCCCGCCCAACTTGGTGTCGTCTGCAAACTTACTGAGGGAGCACTCGATCCCCTCATCCATATCATTGATAAAGATATTAAATAAAACTGGCCCCAATACTCAGCCCTGGGGAACACCACTTGTGACCGGCCGCCAACTGGATTCATCACAACTCTTTGGTTCTGGCCATCCAGCCAGTTTTTTACCCAGTGAAGAGTGCGCCCGTCCAAGCCATGAGCAGCCAATTTCTCCAGGAGAATGCTGTGGGAAAYGGTGTCAAAGGCTTTACTAAAGTCCAGGTAAAAAACATCCAAAGCCTCTCCCTCATCCACTAAGCGGGTCGCCTTGTCATAGAAGGAGGTCAGGTTAGTCAAGCAGGACCTGCCTTTCATAAACCCACGCTGACTGGGCCTGATCGCCTGGTTGTCCTGTACGTGCTGCGTGATGACGCTCAAGATGATCTGCTCCATAACCTTCCCCGGCACCGAGGTCAGGCTGAGAGGGCTGTAGTTCCCTGGATCCTCCTTCCAGTCCTTCTTGTAGATGGTCACCTTCACCCTATAAATGCAAGAAGCCATCTGGACATCAGATGGACTTTTGGGCTCTTTGCTGTAGCCTGTGGGAGTATTTTCTTTCCTCACAGTAAAGAGGAAAGAGCAGTTTCATGAAACACTTTGCCAACACATTTCTGGCCTACATTTTTTTAGGGGACGTAATGGAAATCTTTGAGAAGAGGGAAATGAGATCACTTACTTGAGAGCTTAGTTCTAGGTAGCAGTCCTCCCTGATTAGACACAGATGTAACGCT
This sequence comes from Phoebastria nigripes, assembly GCA_035582835.1. Lineage (NCBI taxonomy): Eukaryota > Metazoa > Chordata > Aves > Procellariiformes > Diomedeidae > Phoebastria > Phoebastria nigripes. The sequence continues at coordinate 4,333,912 of JAYKAV010001665.1, forward strand.
TCACTCAGTGTACATCAAGCCTGGGACTCTGTCCTGGCCAGGTTGTGGTGGCCCTTCACAAAACAATTAAAAACATCTGATTGTAGATGGAAATATCTGCCAGATAGAACCTGGAAAGCTGCTAAGGYTCCCTTCAAAGGGGGAGTTCTTAATCTTGATGTGCTGCCTGAAAACCTGCTCAATTGTAGTAGAATAAACACTTCAAAGCAAGCAGGTAACCCCGATGTGCCTGAAAGAACRTGGTCATCACTCAGGAATTTATTTCAATTGCTGATTCTTAGAATTTCATAAACGGAAATTAGGTGCATGAAAAAAGAGTGGTATTCAGGTCAAAGCAGAAATACTTAAATCTAGGTGTCAACAAGTAGGTTTCTACATGTGCATTCATATCTGAGCTCGCAATAAAGTGAAGAGCTAATCAACACAGTCAGCAGGCTTGATTTGACCATCAGAGACATCCAAGGATGTCACAAATGCCACTAGATATCCATGTTTAGGCAACTGGATCTTATCTATGATGTCTATTTCAGAGTGAACTGAACTACTGTCTAGGATCCTCTGACTATGTTGATCAGGTCTGTATTGACTGGAGCTTTGATACCTGACAGGCATGTTGATAACAACATGCAGAAACCTAAATAACCATGGCTTGTCCTAGTGCTGAATCCCACTAAACACGTCTTCAAAGTGCCATCAGTGTTTCCTCTCTTACAACCTTAAAGAGGTTATAGAAAAATATTCAAGCAACACCTTTGTTCCTGTCCCTCAGCACTTCTTGGATACTAAAGCATAGGCACTCTCCCAGGGACAAGCACTTCCARTCTGGTCTTCTTAGTACCCAAGTTAGATCTTAGAAAGAACAACACCACACCATCTTGATATTTTCTGATTGTATTTTTTGTATGTTAACGACTGAAAGTGAACAGGGTTTTGTCACATGCTTAAAGTATGAACCTGAGAATTGGGATTTCTGGATTTAGCTCCCAGCTACAGCACAAATGCCCTGGGTGGCTTTTGACAGGTCCTTTAACTTCCTTGTCCCTTAAATATTAATAGTTAAAATGGAGGCTATTTTTCCTAAGGCAGTTGAGCTGAACGCACAAATGACTGTGAGATGTTACAGTAATGGAGGCATTTGACAAATATAAAGAATGATGCTGCTGTTATTAGTGTGATGGATCAAAACTTCACTTCAGGTTCATTAACTTCATCTTTTTGCTTGTCAGTGTATAAACACACTATTTTTGGCAGCTCACATTCCAAAGAACTCATTATTAGTATTTAAAGTCTGTCTGAAATTAAAAAGTAGGGTGGTGCAGGGGAGCGAGGTATTTTTTCCTGCTCTCTCTAAAATCTGGCATTGTGAAAATTATGTCTCTTGGCACCACTGTATAAAGCAAACAACACAGACGTTTCCCTCAGTGACAGGCAAGAGGAAAGATTATTAAGGGGAGCAGCACAATTTGAGAAGAATAAATGCGAACTACTTTTGCAAAACACTCTTGACAGAATTGGATTTTAGATGAGACATGGCTGGAGCTGAACAGAAACTAATAAACATGGCCAACCCAAGCTGATTTTGCTGAGCCATTTGGGATGTCTCTGCACTGAGCACCAGGCTAAGCAGCTTATTTGCTCTGGTGGTGTGCCCTGCAGTAGGTCTGTGTGCTTATGCAATTGTCGCTGAGGTAGTATAAGACCTTCCATCCCCATAAATACTCACTGTGGCTTTGCTAAGAGCTGGATACAGAAGTAGCCTTGCCTCATTGATCCTATGCTGAGTCGCTGGTAAAAGGCATAGTGAACCAGAGTTGGTTTTGCACTRGACACAACATCTGTGCCTATCACCTAAATTGTCCCTTACCTGCTTATATTAGCATGGATAGCTGGGATTTTGCTCTATTTTGTTGAAGCATGAAAATATCATTTCATTTGACAAGGACTCAGAGAATTCGAGGCATCTGGAGAACGAAGTACCTCCTAGGCAAGTTTTTAGTTTAGGTTGCACAGAGGTGCAACCTCATTGTTGACAGAGGTGATGGATCAAGGTGCTTCAGGTGAACCACTCTGATAACCTCAGCAACCCTGACTTCTTCCCTGGTTGTACTGAAAGAAATCTCCTGACCTGTGCTTTAGGAGTTACGTAACAATGCATAACAGCTGTGGGATGTTTATGGATAACCTTGGAAATCCACCCTAGGGGAATTCACACCAAGATAGGCTGTTGAACACTGCTGTTCACCATCGAGCTTCTCCTCTGAAGATAGGTATGGTAGAAACTCAGCCTGGAGGCTGAATTAACAGTATTTTTTCCTGGTGTTTACCTGTCCATCTGCATTCCTCATTAATGTCTTGTTTTATATTTAGTCTCCCATTCCTATACACTTGGCAGCATTTTTTTTTTTACCTGCTTTTGTAACCAGTGTAGCAAAAAAGTCTGCTCCACTACTGTCTTGCAGAGGGGTTACAATTAGGAACAAAGATACTGTGGCATTTGTCTTCTAGCAGCAGGGAAACGTATCTGCTCTTGAGCTTCATCTCAGTGGAGGAGAACASAGAGGTACAATGCACATGCCAGCTTCTCTCGCAGAGAGGAAAATTTACTGCTAGTATTTGTGCCCTTGGTGAGATGTTTCATTAGCTTATATGACATCTATCAGCAGCCTGTCAGGGCTAGGGAAGTTTTAGATGGAGCTGACTGGCTTTGCCCAGCATTGGGTGGGGTTGCTCTTTCATTGCAGGGCAGCAGGGAGGCTGGAAACAACTGTGGGGTAGCAACTCCTCAGATCGATCTAGCTAGATCTGCCAGATCCCTTTTCTCCATTACTTTTGCCTTCTGGCAGAAGTAAAGATGCTGTTAACACGCACCAGAGATATGCCATGTTACTGTGCCGACAAACATGAGTCATAAATGTGATGAATGTTCTCCTGCCTGGTGACAGTGAACTTGCAGTGATTTGGGAAGGACCTGGATGGTCATAATTTAGTGTCACCACAGTTTTTTACTTAGCCTGTCTGGGTTTCAGTGAGAGACAGTGTCTGAGCTGGTTTTCTCACCAGCAGCCTTGTAGGGTGAATTTCCCACTGGACTAATTACTGTGAATTGTGGTGCTGCCATTGTCTCACCATAAATCGTCCTGATAACGAGGCAGGTGAGTGCAGATTCCAAACCTTGGGCTCATGCAGGTTCGATGAGGATAAACCCATCAAAGGGTTGTGAAACACTGTGAAACTTGCTGTTACAAAGCTGTCATGGAAGAAGCACATAATTAAAAACACTCCCCTGGAGAGAATATCATTTAATCTTCTTTACACCACTAGGACAGAAAACACAACAAAAGAAGGGATCTGAATCACAGAGAAAACAATGTCATTGTTTGTTGTGTGATTTTCTGGAATTTCTTGTAATAATTTTACACTTGATATTGAATATAAGGTCAATTATTGAGACTTGTAAGTGAAAATTGCCAAGTTGTATTTTAGCAAACATGACATTTCTGTTGTGCATGTGAACCTCTTGGACTTTTGGTTTCCAATATGCTCTCCAGTCTCAAAAGCACAGCATGGTTTCAGAGACACAACAGGGGACTAAAAGCATGATATTTTATTGAGGAACACAGGATTTATTAGACTCAATTAGACAGTGGTCCATTTGTTCCTGTATCTTGCCTCAAGCAATGAGTGAATTCCAGTATTTCAGAAGCAAGTGAAATTATAGTGAAAGAGGAGACATGGGAAATTTTCTTAATGAAATTTGAAAAGTTTTCTTACCGACCTAGAACTCAGCTTTTGCTAAATGGAAATTCCAGAGAGAGCTGTGAGTCCTACAATGAAATTTGGGTCAAGTTTTGACTAACCTCAGGATGAAAATTTAAGCTATATTCAGGCTAAAATGAAGGGACAACTCTCTCTGGCTTTTAAGGATGTGATATTAGTAACATTTCTTAAACACACGATAGCAGTGTCTTGAGGCATTAGCCTTGGTCAAAGCCTCTTTAGTCTCCATACTTTATGTAATAAAACACAACTTCTCTTCTGGGTTCCCCTTTCCCATCATATTTTCAGCAAAGAGAAGGAAAAGAATCAATAAAAAGAAATATTATTTTCACCAAATCTTAGTTGCTCCTTGTCCCATACTCCCTCAAAAAAAAAAAAAAAAAAAGAGAGAGAATTTTAAAGAGTTGACTCTCTTAAACTTAGTTTTTTAGTGTTCATCTTTGTGATGCAGACTGGAGAATGCTGTGCTGCAAGACATAAATCCCACAACAGGGGTGGGATAGTTACGAGTGCCGTCTTCATTATAGTCACTGGGTAAGCTTGGTTTTTCATTGCTTATCATGCTCGAACTGATGGTAGACATGAGTTTGATCAGTTAATTCCCATCAGTCCCTTATAGATGGTAAACAAGATGCCATGTGGCTGGAAGTTTGTGGGAATAGGAATGTCCCATTTGAGTGGTTCACTCCTGCAAACCCAGAACTCAACTTGGGACTGAGCCTGATCAAACCCAGGTTTAGGATGACTGAAGGAAAGACTTGTTTCCTACTAGATGTTAAGCTCCTAGCAGCTAGATTTGTGACAAGTGCTTGATGGACTGTACTCATGAGTGATGACTTTATGACAGAAACCTTCAGCTTCTGGGATTTCATGACATGATTCTGATCCCATCTGAAAATCCTGGTTTGGTTTAGAGCAGCACAAGTGAGACGGGCAATGAAGCTGGTGAAGGGTCTGGAGAACAAGTCTTATGAGGAGCAGCTGAGGGAACTGGGACTGTTTAGTCTGGAGAAGAGGAGGCTCAGGGGAGACCTTATCACACTCTACAACTACCTGAAAGGAGGTTGTAGTGAGGTGGGTGTTGGTCTCTTCTCCCAAGTAACAAGCGATAGGACGAGAGGAAATGGCCTCAGGTTGCGCCAGGGGAGGTTTAGATTGGACATTAGGGAAAATTTCTTTCCTGAAAGAGTGGTTAAACATTGGAACAGGCTGCCCAGGGAAGTGGTTGAGTCACCATCCCTGGAGGTATTTAAAAGATGTGTAGATGAGGCACTTAGGGACATGGTTTAGTGGGCATGGTGGTGTTGGGTTGACGGTTGGACTCGATGATCTTAGAGGTCTTTTCCAACCTTAATGATTCTATGATTCTAAGTGTCTCCAACTGTCAGAACAAGCAGTGAGGGCTGGGACAAGTACAAGAGATCGCACTGTGGCTATAGAGGGTATGCAAGAGATCTCAGTGCTGAATCTTTCCTGATAAACTGTTTATGTATTGCTCTAAACAGTCAAAGGTAACAGTAGAGACCTCTTTCCAAATTCTTGTTGATCGATGGGAGAGTTTTCTATGATGTCTGAACTACAATATTACAAGATGTGGCTGAAGTTGCATACAGTTAGGATAGTGATGATGACTAAGGGACAGCTAGGTTTTCCCTCAGTTTTGATCCGTCTGTGCACAATCATGATGGAACAATAAGCAAAACATTTTTAGGGTTTTTTTAAACCTTTGGAGATATTCTTTGCAGACGTGGACAGCATAAAAAGAAAGTCACAGTAATTCTGAATCTCTATTCAGACTTCTGCAGCATTTCAACACGTTAAGAATTTGGACCATGCACTTTATATGATCTGAGTTTCCTTGATTAATGAATACATTCAGTTTGACCAATCTGATCTTTTATTCTTTCAAACATTTTGGAAATAAATTTTKGGGGGAAAAAAAGCAAAAACCTCAAAAAACCTGCTGAATACTTCTACAGACAGACAACTAAGAGAAAGGAGTCTGAATCTCTCTGACTATACTCTTCTGCACCTGGGCTAGTCACCCTCAATTTTCATTATAGACAAAAGAGTCATATCCTAAAAGCATCTGTTCTATATTTCTTACTTTAGATATTTAGCTGGAGATAGGAGAGCCTCTAGCTCTCCTCCATATATTCACAATGAAAGCCTGGGGCAGCTAGGTCTTATGGAGATGATGGACACAAAAGCCTATGGACTTCTCCAGGTGGCAGATCAATCCTTCTCTAGATTTGTCTGTCTCAGAGGAGTCTGTGGCAGTTCTGAAAAGACCCTGCAGTCCTTGAGACCCTGTGTGAGAAGTTCATGTTGAATAACTGCTGYTAATTTATAATTTTGCAGCCCTGCCAGCCCTGATGCCATGAATGAAAAGGGAGGCAGATCTGAAAAAATCATCTGCGGCAGCTGAATTGCAGCTGCATTAGGGYTCGTTAAGACTCTTAATTTAGGAGAAAGCTGTACAAAGCAAGAGTAAAGGTTCCCCACAGAAACTCACGTCAGAGGAGATCTGCCCTTGGCAATGCGAGTCTCCTGTTGCACTTCAGGGGAAACGCTGCTGATTTCTGCCTATCTTACCTTTAAGGCAACTCGTGTCAGAGACAGCTGGAGGGATTACCTGGGTTTTGGGGACTAGTGGTCATAGACAGATGGTGCCTGGAGCACATGGGGACACTTGGTGAAGATGTAACACCTTCATAAATGATGTAAACTACATTTCAGATTATTTGATTGGAAGGGAGTGCTGTGATTAGCTACTCTGGCTTCTTGCCTGCCGAGACAGGAAATAGGATTTTTCAGTACTAATTTCTGCTTCAAGTCTAATAGTCATACTAATATTAAAGCTTAACCTTTAAATAAGAAAAATCCACTATAGCAAGGAAAAAATGTTCTTGATTTAAGAGCTACAGGGCTGGAGAATCCATCACAGCATTAGTTAAGCAGATTAAATAGTTAATAGCACAAATGTATTCCTTAATTTCTTCTCTAAATTAGAGCACTGCAAATAATTGATATTTTGGTTTGCTGGGCAAATTAAAAATAAAAAAGAAAGAAATTGATAACGAAAGAAAACATTTTGGCATGAATGAACTCTTCAATTCGTAAACTAAAACACTGCTATGAAGGTCCGAAAAATGTGAAGTCTAATTATAGTAGCACTGCAACTGTAGTAATGAGGGACTAGAGAGTGTGACTGATAAGCAGAAGATAATGGTCTAATAGGCACGATGTGCACAGCCCTTCGAAGACTAACAAAAGCCTACGTGAGACATCTGTGGGATTCTGTAAAGGACAGACACACCAAGAAATGTTTGAAAATGGTATCTAAAGGTGAAGAATATCCAGTGAACATGTGGCTCTCCTGGTGATTGAATTTTTCATGCATGCTTTGTGCATGGACAAGGTAATTAGCTGGCTGAAATGCGCACATCAGGAGATTGCCAGCAGTAGGAGAAAGCGTGATACTAAAAGAGGAGCCTAATCCTCTGCATGTGGACTGCTGGGCAGCTGGACCCTGCTGCGTGATGGCTGGTTATTAGCACATGCTATTTGGTTTGCTGTCTACTGTACTGCATTGAATGAGAAAAGTGCAGGACAAATCCAACCYTGAGTCCAGGTGTGCATTTAGAAGAGATCTAAGATTAGGCTGGGAGCGATGATTAGACTCTGGAACAGGCAACCATTTCCAGTGGGTGAAGCAGATCTTGAACAGARCAGCTAGCTTTATTTATTTATTTCTCTCTTTTTTTAAATTAAAAAAAAAAAAAAGAAAAGAAAAAGAACCAAGGACATTTACATTTTGCAATGATTATTCTATGATCCTATTATTTTTTCCAAGATCAGTGAGGGTAGATTTACCAGAGGGACTAGTGGAGGTTGCTAGTCCTTCATCCTTCCCTCTTTGATGATATTCAACCTATGTATGTTGCTGCTTGTATGGCAGAGAACACAAGCACTGGTTACTCTTTCCTTCTCTGCCTGTCTCCTCCCAACACATGCATTTTGGCTGCATCATGCTCTGTATATTTAGGTAATAGCAAACAGAAAAAGTAGTCTATTTTCTTAGAAAATGACACCTTTCTAGTGATAGTTCCAAAAAGTTTCAAAAATGCCATCCTTTTGAAGATTTTTAACTGACTCATTGGTAATTTCAGCCAAGGGAAAAAAAAAAGTTCTTTCTTTTATTCTGGGTCCTTCTGTTTTCTGTTGCTGAAACTGTTATTCCTGTTCTACCCATATGTGAAGGAGCCTCAAGACTGGTTGCAGGTRAGTGATGGTTCCGCTACTTTTCCCCTTTTTTTACTCCTTCCTTTTAAAATACAGCCCGTTCGACTAATTTCATAGAATCATAGAATAGTCTGGGTTGAAAGGGACCTTTAAAGGTCATCTAGTCCAACCCCCCTGCCATAGCCAGGGACGTCTTCAACCAGATCAGGTTGCTCAGAGCCCTGTCCAACCTGACCTTGAATGTTTCCAGGGATGGGACAGCCACCACCTCTCTGGGCAACCTCTGCCAGTGTTTCACCACCCTCACAGTAAAGAATTTCTTCCTTATATCTAGTCTAAATCTCCCCTCTTTTCATTTAAAGCCATTCCCCCTTGTCCTGTCGCAACAGGCCCTGATAAAAGTTTGCCGCCATCTTTTTTATAAGGCCCCTTTAAGTGTTGAAAGGCTGCAATAAGGTGTCCCCGAAGCCTTCTCTTCTCCAGGCTGAACAACCCCAACTCTCTCAGCCTTTCTTCATAGGAGAGGCATTCCATCCCCCTGATCATTTTCGTGGCCCTCCTCTGGACCCACTCCAACAGGTCCGTGTCTTTCTTGTGCTGAGGACTCCAGAGATGGACGCAGTACTGAAGGTGGGGTCTCACCAGAGCAGAACAGAGGGGCAGAATCACCTCCCTCGACCTGCTGGCCACGCTTCTTGTGATGCAGCCCAGGATACGGTTGGCCTTCTGGGCTGCGAGTGCACATTGCTGACTCATGTCCAGCTTTTCATCCACCAGTGCCCCCAAGTCCTTCTCGGCAGGKCTGCTCTCAATCCCTTCATCCCCCAGCCTGTATTGATACCGGGGGTTGCCCTGAACCAGGTGCAGGACCTTGCCCTTGGCCTTGTTGAACCTCATGAGGTTCGCACGGGCCCACTTCTCCAGCTTGTCCAGGTCCCTCTGGATGGCATCCCATCCCTCAGGCGTGTCRACAGCACCACTCAGCTTGGTGTCATCTGCAAACTTCCTGAGGGTGCACTCGATCCCACTGTCTATGTCATTGATGAAGTTATTAAACAGTACTGGTCCCAATACGGACCCCTGCGGGACACCACTTTTCACCAACCTCCATCTGGACATTGAGCTGTTGACCACTACCCTCTGGATGCCACCATCCAACCAATTCCTCACCCACCAGTAAGGAATTTCATTTATTTGGAAAATTATTTCTTTGGAAATTTATTTCTTTGGAAGCAGGTAGAAAGCAGGTCAAGAAAAACAGTAAATGCAATGAATGGGAAAATCTCCAACAAACACACACAATAACTTTTCAACATGGTCAAACAATGCCGTGACCAGGAACTTTGTTATACTCAGAAGTGACAGCTTTAAAACCAAGCTCAGAAACCGAAACATTTCATTCCTCCCCCAGCCATTTCTCTACCTATGTTGTGGGTGTGTAATGGATGTCTTTTGGGCCAACAGGTCATGACTGAATGAAATACCTGTAAAATAAATAGAGTGAAAAGTTATAACTTGAGCTGAAAGGCTAGAGATCCCCAGAAAAGACGATTAATATCCTGTGAGGATAGAAAAAGGTAAGCAACACACATTCACCAAAACCTGGTTATGTTTTCTAGAGGTGCCAGACTGTGTAGTGTTTTGTGCTGCAACAAAAATTAAGACTTACTTTATAATTAGCAGACAAAGAACCTAACAGTCACCAGCAATCGTCCTGACACCATCCCGGCTCTTTCAGCCACAGTAATATATTCATGGATTACAAAAATAATTTAAATTACATTCCCATGTAGCAGATGTAGGATTTGTGAGATGACATTGCATTGCTTTATCTGATTTTGGGCACACCTGGCTCTGAACAAGGGAGGATGAGGAAGGAAAGAAAGAACTATTTAGACATAACAAAAATAATGATGAAACCTGAGATCACAGCATTGTTGGAAGATATCTGATGGGATGAGGAATGAAGAAAACTGGATATTGCCAGGTCAATCCCTTGCTCGTTTTGCTAGGCTAACTGATCTACCAAGAGCTCCTCACACCAAATACAGTGTGTATTACAGTGGCAAGCAAGTGTAAAAGCCAGTGGATGAATCAAGGGATGGGACACATGGAGATAAAAGGACACATGGAGATAACAGGAGCACAGAGCAAATAAGGCATCTTCAAGGGACTGGGCAGAAGAGGGTAGGTAGGAGAGGCTGCATATGGGATTATTCACAGGCAAAGGCGAAATCCCAGAAAGAGCAAAACAGCCAAAGATTTGCAGCATTTTTGCCTAGGGCAGAGCTATGCAGAACCACTTGGCCAGCTATTGAGAGAGGAGCTCTGTGAAGCTCTGTCTATTGCTGAAAAGTGCAATTACCCAGTAGCATCCCCTCCCCCAGCTCCTTCCTGGAGCTCACATGGCAGTTTGCTATTCCAGATGACCCTTCTTTCTGAACCCCCTTTTCCCACGATATGAGCAAACCTGGTCTGGTCTCAACTCTTCTTCTTGAGAATAAGAAATATTGAGTTTTATTTGTCCTTCTAAGAAGGCTCTAGCTGGCTCCAAGGGACCACTTTTCTGGCTATTCCTTGGTATAGTTTAGGAACTTGAATGCTTTCTTTAGACTTTGTGTAGTTTGATGTATGACCCTGAGGCAACTTCTCCAGCAGTTAACTGAAACAAAAATTGGCAAAGGGCTATTGTGAACTTCCCACATTTTTCTTTTTTTTTTTTTGTGCACACTGGCACCTCCAGGAAAAAAGTTTTTGATGAATCCCAAATTCAGAGACTGAACTTTCAACTTTAGGTTACTGGAAATGCTTGCAAGAAAAGGTGGCAATTTTGACTTCATTGTATGAAGAAGGAAGTACTTAAGAAATAATTGCATTTAAACATGAAAATATTTGCTGTATCTCAGAGTGATGTTACAGATGAACATAAGAACAGATGCTCCAGAGAAGACCAAAAGCTCAGGCTACTCCAGTGTGTTGTCCCCTGCAGTGAGGACTAGCAGACGCTTGGAGTAGAGTACCAAAGCTGATGCCACATCACTATACTCTCCCAGCCTCCAGCAAACTGTCCTCTATGTATTTTCCAAGCCAGAGATGATGTCTCTTTGTTTGAAAGCCTTTGATGAAGTTTTTATTTCATTATCACTGTGGATTTGCTGGAGGAATAACTGAACCTATATGATGCAGGTTGTCAGATGAAAGCAGTCATTCCCAAGTCGTGACTCTTGGGTAAAACATTGCCCATAAAACTTGTGAGCACTAGACAGCCTGTGAATAGAAGAAATACAGATGTTTAGAACCATAAGGAAAAGCAATGGGAGTTTGTCACCAGTGTTTGGGAGTTTGTCACTAACCATGAGTGGGGGAAGGATGGGTCCACACAAATAGGTGATTCCAGTGGCTCTGTTGACTCTCAAAATCTATTAAAATAGCAAATATTGTCTCTGACAATCCCCATTACCACCCCAAATTGAAAAGTATGCAAGAGACACAAGTTACTCATTTTTCTGGGGTAAGACCCAAAGCTATTTGAAACTTGCTGTTTGGCTGATTAAAAGCCAGTGATTTCAAATTTCTGCTTTTGAGCAAACCTATYGCACTTGTTTCAACTCTCTCAGAACATAACCTCTTTAATTTACTGAACAGTGGCACACTATGTTCTGTTTCTACCCAGTTATTTATACTCTTCTAATGAAGAAAAAAAAAAAAAGCCAAAGAGAAAAAGAGAGACACAGAGCCCGGGCAGCCCAGTAACCTGCTGAAACATGCCAGATGCTTTGGATTTTTCACACTCCTGATGTTTACCTTGACATAGATTGGGCCTGATATTGTTAATTCGCAACAAGAACATTTTGTTTATTAGGAACATGCAGTGAATTATAATAGGAAGTCGACCGACAGTGGCTGAGAAATTGCACAGCCTTGTGGATGATGTACTTTCATAGCTCAAAAACCTGTGGAGTTGAGTTCAGTATGGACATCCTCCAAGCAATTCCTTGGTCAAGACTGAGAGGTCCCTGGATAAAAATTTAAGGCCGACTGATTTCCAGGACTCCATTTCTTCATTTGTGGATGTAAATTCAATAACAGCCTGAGAAAATCATGGTAGGCAGAAGGGATGCAGGGCACCACTTAGAAGTCATAGGTTTCGGTCAGTGTGTCTTTCTGCCCTTATCCTCTGCAAGATGCCAGRTAAAGATTAGAATTAAATCATAAAACAGGAGGAAAAAAAGCCCCCGCTCCAACCCCCCCTAGTCGCCCTTCCAAACCTACTGCCTGCAGGACTGAGGAGAAAAGACTCAGTCTATCTCCTGCAGGAATTTTTTGCAAGACATTCTCCTCTGGACAGACTAACCAAGTGCCATGCCTTACCCAGCTTGATGATGTCAGTAATTATAAGCAGGCTCTGTGTCCCACTGTCAAAGTCTGGATGCAATCAAATACCAATCAGAGATAACTTGATAGCCCTTGGGCAGATAACCTCAAAGGATCTGTGAAGACTAAGATACAAAGATGTACCTGATCACCTCCATTAGTATGGCTGGGACACAACAGGGAGTTAATGCACCCTGTGGTCCTACGATGGGGTTGGCAGCTGTTCGATACATTCATGTGGAAAGCAAAAGGTATGTCTGACCGGTGGCATGAACTTCCAATCCTGTCCTTAAAATTCATCTTCTTTCTTGAAGATGATGATCTGTTTGTAACCACATCCAAGAGCAAGGAAAAAGTGGAAGGTGAATTGGAGCAATTTGGTATACATCTTCTATGGGCCATTCTTGGAATATGGAGGACGTGAAAAACAAGGTGCATATTGAGCCTGGAGCCAGAACAGGAGGGAAAAAACTAACTGAAGAATAAGCCAATGAATGTTGACCTCTCTGAGCTGAGATTTCCATAGAGAGATGTCCATAGAGGCTGTGGAAACCAGAAGTAGAGTATGGGAATAAACCAGTGCAAGAGACTACATTTTAAGTAAAAAAGGCAGATTACGTCTTGAGCTAATCAGTTAGCAAAATGGATATGGACGTTGTCCAGTTCTGCTGTTGCCTCCTCACACCATACAGAATGCAATACCAGCAGCCTAGACCAGTGAAATCACAGGATGGATGCCTGTCACTAGGGCAACCTGCAAGGAGGTGATGCCTTATTTAAACATGGCCAGGAAAAAAACAGAGGTCAGTATGCTCACTTGGTGTGTGGTTTTACTCAGGGAAAACACAAAAGCATCAAAAGACTCTGCTTGTCTCATCCAGGCCACTAAATGGGCAATACTAGAGGACTTTCAACCATTTTGAGAAGAGCTCAGCAGTCTACCAGGAAGTATTGATTACAGTAAACTATGTCTCTTGACAAGCTCGCTCAGTGCCAAGTCGATCATGAATGAGTTTATGAAACTGTCTGCTCCACTTAGGCTGCCCAAAATAGTCCTGCAGGGTTTCTCTGAAGGAAATGAAAGAGCAGGCCTGCTGTAATACCTAATGCATCTTTCTGACAGAGAAGAAATAAAATGTAGCTCTGGATTTATCACATGAATTCTACTGAAACCAAGGACTGAATGTGAAGCTGCCTAGAAGAACACAACCAGGGAGAGTAACCTAACCCAATCCATCTGTGGACTGGGGAAAGAAACTTTCCTCCTTATGAAAAGGACGTCCACAACCCTTCTTTCTCAGTTGGACGGGATATTGGTAGCTTGTAGAACTAAAAACAGATGCTTGTGGGAGTATCTGAGAGCTTCAGATGCCACCAAGACTGGTGGTTCCCTCCACCATGAGGCTTCATGCCCTGGTGCCCTGCAGCCAAATATCATAGTGGTACAGCAGCTGAACTCACCTCCCACTAGGGAAAGATTTAAGAAACACATGAGGAAATTAGGTGCCAAACTCTCTTTGATTTATATGCCAATTTGCAGTCTCTCTGAGATGAAGGCATTATTTTATGATCAGGATTGGTCCATTCTACCTAAATGCAATTTCAACAACAATGGTCTCTCTGTCGCCAAAAAAACCCAGCCCAAAACAAAACAAAAAACCCCACCTGGGTTTTATTATGAGGGGAGTTGTTTGCTTTCTTTCCTATGACTGAGGTCTTTTATTTCTTCTCCTCTCATTCATCACCTCCCTTCACCTTTGTTTTCTTTTAATATTCCAGAGCAGGAACAGGTAAATGGTCGCACTGTAATTGGATAATTCCTTGACAGCTGTCATTCTGACTCAGTTAAGAGAAAAGTACAAAAATCCTTGCAGATATTTCAGTTGCCCATAAAACTGCAATCAAATTCCTGAAGGCTGAAAGGAATTGGGTGTGAAGAGTGGACATCTGTAACTCTTATGATTTGATCTGAATATATGGAAGTGACAGTCGTATTTATATTCCCTAATGGTGAAAAGTACCTGAGGACAGAGGTCTCAGCGACACCCCCAAAGAGACTTCCATGGTGGCCAGGTTTTGTGGCTGCCCCTCTGCAAAGTGGTGCACTTTGCCTGAATGATTTTCCTACCTCAAGAAAGTGTGGCAGCAATGAAATTCAGAGATTAATTCCCAATTGAAATTTGGGTAATAATCCTTTTGCCTGCCTTATCATCCTAGAACAGTCTCTTGAGACCCTTTCCCATTTTCATAAGAAAGAGGCCTTTCAGACAGATACCTTCAAAATCCCATCCTTCCTACAGCAAGTATGTTCATGTCTGAAAGCAAATATGCACATGACATGACAAATAAGTTTTGACATACCTTTTCTAAGAAATTTAGTCTTTGACTGTTATGACTGTGGGGTGTCCCTCAGGCATGCTCAACATGGTATATCAAGAAAAAGAGTTGCTATATCCCTTCCTTTCTATAGCAATAGGACTAACACACCTCCCCTTCCCTTCTTCAGCTAACATCTCTTTCCCTTTTCCCCATCAGAGTATCTGTCTTCCTCACATGACAGTTGAGTTAATATAAAAATCACAGCCCCTGTTTTAAACTGGTTGTGTGTGACGTGATCATCTGCTTAAACACTTCTCCTGTCAACTCTGGCAACTCCTTGACTGTTTTTTTTGCTCTCCCTTCAGATCAAACAGAGCGAGTCATTTGAATTTTCATGATGAGCAGCTTCCTACGGTCTGCAAATCTTTACAGGGTGCAATAATTGGACTCGATGATCTTAAGGGTCTTTTCCAACCAAAATGATTCTATAACTGATCATGTCCTACCTGGCTTTCTACGTCTCCCTTTCTCTCACTTCTCTTCTTCCCTGCCAAACCATTCTAGTCTGCCCACCTCTGAAGGCGCAAAAAAATATAATAAGGTTTGTAGTGTATCTACCAAGGCTGATAAGGTTTGCTTTATGGCTTCTGGTTTTACAAAATGGTCTCCAAGTTGCAATCAAATCCTTTAAATTCACATGATCGCTTGAAGAAACTGAGGGAAGTGGGAGATGTTGGAAATATTTCAACCGACAAAGGAAACACTTGACAAATGGGTTTTTGCTCTTGCTTTATTGCAGAGCAATTATAAGAAGTGGAATCTACAGTGCTGGCTTTAAACATGGTAACAGTGTGACAATTCATATACTTGACTTGCAAGTACAATCGAAGGGAGTCTCACCTCAGTGATTTTGTCTGTTCTATCACTGAGTCCTTGCTCTGCCAACCAAGCAGCAAGAGCTCATCTTGTTTTTATTTGGTAAATATTAAACTAAACTGCTCAGATTTTTTATTTTCCCTATCAAAGATTTGCAAACCCACAAGACAGGACTGGGAAGCCTCAGCTTTGCCTTTGGATTCTGTTTCTGTATTAGATGTGCATCCCTCACTGTGAACAGTAATACGCTTCCCTCAGCTAGCTGCCATTTGAATGTTTCTGGTGTGTACAGCATGTGCAAAGCAACATGGTCTGACACAGGGGTCAACAACCTTCCCTGAGTGACATGCCAGACTATTTTTCTTTCATAAATTAGAGATGGGATGGGATGGGATGGGATGGGATGGGATGGGATGGGATGAGATGAGATGAGATGAGATGAGATGAGATGAGATGAGATGAGCTGGAAAAAATGCAGCAGAGGCCAATGAATGCAAAATGATAAAGATGTGGCTGCTCTGCTGGTGGCTGGAACTTGCTTTTCTGCAAAGCAGTGGCTTCTGTTGAGTTTGGAGGTCCACAGGAGCTGCTGCAGATATCTCTTCAGATGCTGTGGCTGCCAGCCCAACATTACTTGTGCTGTAGGTGGCAGCTATGTTTTATGAAGCTGTCCAGGGAGTGGTCACTGTTCCCGAGACAAATGATGTGGCCTTATTCATATACCTACTGCCTCTAGGGTATGGACTCTGGAAGTAGATATGCCCTTTTCCATGGTTGGGCTTCCTCAGCAAGGAAACTATTTGCTTTTCTCCAAGTTTGAGATTCCTGAAAAAAACCCCAGAGGACAAACAAGGGTACCCAAAGGTGTGATCTAGTGCCTAGATCACCACACTGGGATGTAGGTTTTGCCTCCAGGTCTCTGGCATGCATGACCTTCGGCAAGTCACACCACCTTCCTGGTGTAGCAAAAAATGAAGGTGGGACAGCACATTGAAAAGAGATTGCTTTCTGTGTTTCTCTACAAGAATACATACTGTATCCTTCTTTAAGGTAATTATTCTAATTCAGGGACATGATGACCACAGGTCTGATTCAGTATGGCAAATCTTACCTTGGTTTAAGACTGATTCTATTTTCTGGTTTTGTTTTCCCCGTGGAGGAGAGCTGGGTGCACTCACTAAGTTCACGTATGATGGAATTTTACAGAAATTCTATCATTGGAGGTCCAAAGGTCATGGTGTGGTCGATGGGTATGAAAGTGATGAAAGATCCACCACACGAATAAGGACTTTGCCACTATACTGAGCTGCAAAAACACCCACTTCCTGCATCCAGGTCATTTCTGCTCTTTGAAATTTGGAAGTGAAAAGACAGGGCCATCTATGCCAAAAGACAATCCCATTGAGCATAAACTGGAACTTATCAAAGAAGAAGATGACAAAATAATTGAAACCGCACACCAAGAACAAATTGAGAAACAAACAAAACCAACCAGAAAGAGAAGCTCAAGTGTTTTTTCTGTTGAGAATGGTTGTAAGCAGTGCATTTTTCACATTTCTGTGACTAGATCTGAGCAGCAGAGACTGAAAGAAGAATGTAGGTTGATTTGGAGAAACATTAGCATAGTGAATCAATTATTGAGAAATCTTTTATAATAGTAATGAGTGCTTTTTCCATCCTTAGATTTCAGAAGTGCTCAGTGGATGTAAGAAAAAACAGCATTTTAAGAAGCTCACAATGGGTTTTTAAACGCTGGTGCCCTGGATCTATCACTTGATCTTGCAGTTCACATCCCTGTTGCATATCTCTATCAAATCCTTGAATAACTTCTGCTAATAAGAGAATATTCTTCTGTTATACTCTGTGATTCAGTTTTTACCCCTGAAATGAGCGTCAGGGAACCACATTTCTTCTTGTCCTTAACTGTTTTTAACCACACTTCAAAGTCAGGTCAGGTACAGCTATCCTATTATCTTTCCCTGGTCCCAGAGTAATTGCATCTTATACTTCAATCTGTGTTTAACAGCATATCACAGATGAACTTGGAAATGTAAAACAGAGTGGCCTTCTACTATAACAATTATTCTTTTAGCATTGATGGGTAGGGGCATTCAAGATGCTAAACTGGCAAGCAGATCCAATATAGATCTTGATCACAAAACACAGACATTTAAAGCTACTCATTTCTCGTAGCATTCAATCTCTACAACACACACAGACACACACACATAGATTAGGCTGATGATGTTCACAATCTATAGAAGATCCATGTAAGCTCCAGGAGCTAGTGTCTTCAGCAATATGGTGATGGACCATCCAAACATCCTAAGATCGTACTAGTCTGGTCGTAAGGGCAAAAGAGTGTCAATTAATCACTTTCCAGCAAAATAATTAAATTAAAGAGATTTACAAAATGCTGCTAATGTAGTCTATGGTAGAGACAAGAGCTTTTACTTCACTCATTCCAGAGCCAGGAGGGCCATAAAACCATCTGTCTTACTTTTTCCAGGAAGTCCTTTTTTTAGCCCTATTTTATGACAGAGTTTATTGCCCTGCATATGTTCCTTGATATTTACCTGATCTGCTTCTGTATAAGTCAGTGTTCTCCATGACAATTTTCTTGGGAGAGTCTTTCGCTCTGCATTACATTCTTTTTCTTCCCCCCTGTACTTTCCTTTAAAGAAGGAGACTGCATGGCAATCCTCTGTTTAGTACT
The DNA here is from genome assembly GCA_035582835.1 of Phoebastria nigripes. Classification (NCBI taxonomy): domain Eukaryota; kingdom Metazoa; phylum Chordata; class Aves; order Procellariiformes; family Diomedeidae; genus Phoebastria; species Phoebastria nigripes. Next base: position 4,352,219 of record JAYKAV010001665.1, read on the forward strand.
ATTCATTCTCCAAAGAAACACATATTTTGAGGAAAAAAAAACCCATACTGTACAGATGTAGACAGGCAGATTTCTCAGAGTCTAGCCTGYGTGTGGCTGAACACAATTGGCACTCATCACGCAACGGTATTTGTCTATTCTTACCCGTATTGAAATATCTCTTCCTAGTATCAACAACATCTCTTCATCAATTCTAACATCTCCTCTGATCATTTTTAAACTCGTTGAGATTAAGCGAGACTCAAATGGAGTTTGAAGGTGCATCAGCACCACACTGAACATACGCACTGAAAGTACTTTGAGATACTGAGATCTCAGTGTTACCTGCATCGCATCCATTGCCAGCAAACCCAGCCCAGACTGTATGTTTATTCATGAGCTTTGCCTATCCACAGTTGGCTACTGGTTAGGTAATATTGTTTCTGCTTTCCACTTACATCACAGAATGTCTTCTTTTCAGGAAAAATCAGAAAAAAAGCAGTAGTATACTGAGACTAAGAAAGTAGGACCTGGAGATGGCTGAAACATCTCAGTGTCTGGACTTCGAAGTCTGTAAAGTTTGGTCTTTGGCACACTTCTAGACGTCACTGGTTTCACATCACTACAGATAATCTTTACAGGAATAGAAATACACACAGGTAAACAGGAAATACTTCTGCAGAGACATCAACCAAGCCACTGCAAAAGCCTGTTGGCAGAAACATCCCAAATTCACTTAAGACTTTCACTAATATTTGAAGATATTTATTGCTTGCTCCAGTTTCAAACCTGAAGCAAATGAAAGCAAAGATTGAGTATGACATTGCTTTGGCCCTGATAGGTCACTTCAGAAGCGGCCCCTCCTTCACATTGAGAGTCCTGATGCAGATCCTGCTGAAATCAATGGAGATCTTTCCATCCAATTAACTACACTTTGTGGCAGACTCAAAGGTCTTTGTTACAGACAGGTCAGCACTTGGCAATAGTGTTAATATACCCGGGCTAGCAGCCAAGGATTCCTGTTTTTGCTGATGTTGTATTGAAACCTTTTCCCTGCTGTAGTCAATGTATTCCTTGCCTCAGTGATTTTCTAAGCCCCAGTGCATGGACCCACCATCTATAATAATGCATAGATGATCCTCTACGTCACCATCTAAATTTAAAGGTTCACCTGTGTGCCATGGCATTCACTGGATACATGAATAGCATGAAAGTTTTTGTGCTTTTTAACGTGGTAGAAATTATGCCAATAGGTCTGGGAGGCTTGTCCATGGCAGTATCATCTTCCACAATGCTTGTGTAGGTTCAGATGGAGATAAATGCCCACGCAGCTATTAGAAGATGCTGGCATTCCCTGTTAGCAAGCTTCGTTCTTGAACAGAGCTGCACAAACAGCTTCTGCCTGTTTATTTTCGTCTGTCCAGAAAACTGAGGCTGGAGTCCTAGGTGATTGCAGTTCATTTCAAAATCTGTTTAGGGCTCAGGCACACCTAATACCTTCRTCTTGCTTGTTTCTCTTGACCAGGTGGTGTCTTCCAGGTGGTAGATCACATCCAAAATACAAAGCACATTAGCCTTGCTCAGATCTGATGTGCAGGTAAGCACTGAGGGGGGTAGTATTGAATGTTGTACAAGGCTTTCAGGACTTAAAGGGGGCTTATGAGAAACATGGGGACTTTTTAGCAGGGCCTGTTGTGATAGGACAAGGGGGAATGGTTTTAAACTAAAAGAGGGGAGATTCAGACTGGATATAAGGAAGAAATTTTTGACGCTGAGGGTGGTGAAACACTGGCACAGGTTGCCCAGAGGGGTGGTAGATGCCCCATCCCTGGAAACATTCAAGGTCAGGTTGGACGGGGCTCTGAGCAACCTGATCTGGTTGAAGATGTCCCTGCCCATAGCAGAGGGCTTGGACTATATGACCTTTGAAGGTCCCTTCCAACCCAAACTATTCTATGATTCTGTGATTCTTTGATTTTGGGACATGTAAAGCAACCTTCCTCCCATAGTGTTTTATGATGGTTTTTACATTGATTCAAAAATATATTTGCTGTTCTTAAAACTCAGGATAAATTTTGTCTCTGGGAAAATTCTCATTGCTCTTGGGACCTTGCTACACTGCTCAGATTTCTTAAACTCAGTGTAGTTTCACCCTTCCCTGCAACTGGCCAGAACAYCTATAAAGAGAAGATATAGATAAAACAATCGAATGACAAAAGAATCTTTGTTTGGGGTTGGCAGCAATGTCTTGGCTGAGATTGGTTGTTTGCTGGCATGTCCTCCTATCTACCTGAGCAGTCATTTCCTTTGACTCACCTTGGACTTTGGCAATTGAAGCACTYCTATATATTAAGTTGCAAGACTCTATGCAGCTATTTCTTTTTAAGTATGAGTTCGACTGAGTGACCTTAATAGAAAACTGCCAACAAAAGCACAAAAAAGTTTAATTGAATTAAGTCTAAATAATATGATCTTGAAGTTTTARCACACACTTATCTATTGACATTGTCTCGCAGTTAGAATAAAAGAACAAAGTCCTTGTTCTGCTTTTCTGCAGAGCAGGCAAATTTATAATACACAGCAAAAGGAATCTGAAAGGCAAAGTCTTCATATAATCTTTTATCCAATATTATAAAGTGAACATCAAAGGTACTGTTACTGAAGTGTGGAAACACTCATATTACAGGGAGTTTGGAGTCCAGCAAGGTAGGACACAGGGCACACATTCTTTATTTCATGTATGACAGAGGCAAATGCTGTAATAATGTCCCATGTGTGCATTTTGTTGGTCTCGGTGCAGGTCTGACATATATTTAGGATTATCTTCCTTTACACAGGAGGGAGAAATTGTTGGAAGGTGATTTGGTTTATTTGAAGGCTGTGGGAAGCAGGGAATAAGAACAGAAGTCTTACTCTGCTAAGTACCCCTTTGAATATTGTAGCAGCTCCAAATGTCCTCCTCGTTCAGACAGCGTATCGCATGATGTATGTATGGTACAGTCTGCCTGAACCATTCTAAATATTACATATGACAACCTTAACTATGCTCTTCACTTGCATACATCTCATCTTTCTAGTCTTTTCTGTAAGAGATGTGTGTCCTTCTTTTTACTGCTGGAAGATCATAAACCTTTAGGAAAGTTGGATGAGGGTTGACTGTTCACCATCTCTTCTGCTAGAACTAGGTAAATGAACAAAATGACTGGAAGACAGATTCAAAATAAACAAAAGGACATGATTCTTAACAAAAGAAGCTGCTGTTGTAGTTTAACCCCAGCCAGCAGCTAAGCAACACATAGTCGCTTGCTCAGTCCCCCTCAGTGGGATGGGGGAGAGAATTGGAAGGGTAAAAATGTGAAAACTCGTGAGTTGAGATAAAGACAGTTAAATAGGTAAAGCAAAAGCTGCACATGCAAGCAAAGCAAATAAGAAATTCATTCACTAATTCCCATCAGCAGGCAGATGTTTAGCCACTTCCAGGCAAGCAGGGCTTCATCACGTGTTACTTGGGAAGACAAACAGTATCACTCTGAACATCTCTCCTTCCCCCTTCTTCTCCCAGCTTTTATTGCTGAGCACGGCATTATATGGTATTGAATATCCCTTTGGCCAGTTGGGGTTAGCTGTCCCAGCTATATCTCCTTCCGACTTCTTGTGCGTGCTGTCTACTCGCTGGTGGGCCACTGTGAAAAGCAGAAAAGGCTTTGACGCTGTGTAAGCACCGTTCAGCAATAATTAAAACATTGGTGAGGTATCAACACTGTTTTCATCACAAATCCGAAACATAGCACAATGAAAGCTACTATGAAGAAAATTAACTCTATCCCTGCCAAAATCAGTACAGCTGTAGATCTGAAGAGCTTCTTCGAGGGATTTTTTGCTTCAAAATGGCAGTTTGGGTTCAAGCCATCCTTTGAGGCTGCATGAACAMTCAGAAAAGATTCCTGTTGCAGATTAATAACTAGACAAGCTACCACAGGCTCAGGTGTGGAACTGAAAATGGTCGGAGGATGGAAGAAAACTGAGTATGTGTCATCTCTGCCTGCTCTGTTCTTACTCTTTCCCAGACATCCTGATTTGACTGATGTTGGAGGCAGGTTACTGTGCTTGAACCAGTTCCTCTGCCCTTATGTTCTCATGACTCCAACCCAGGCTGATAGAGACATACCTATGTAAATACTGTTGCCTTGATGAGATAGTTGAAACTCACCCTTTTTTGGTGATTATTTTCAGCAGCAATTGCTGGGAACTGCTATTTGTTAATACACATATTCCCCCATGCAGTTGCTTCAGAGATGAGGAAGTTGGAAATCAAATAATAAAAGTTAACATGAAGGGATTATTACAGTCCTTATAAGGACTTGGGGGAAGTTATTATGCAAACAGATGGTACTCTGAAAAAATGTTAAAAATATTTCAGATTAGTTTGCCTGGATGATGAAAAGAACTGATATTAAAGGAATAGAGTGATATAATGATGTTAGAGAGAGATGAACCAATTTTTAAAATTCCTCATGGAGCTGCAGCATTCCCAACTTCTTCTTTCTGCTTTTTGCTCTGCTTTCTTTTTCATTTAAGATTTCAGACTCCACTAATAATGGAAAAATTGCTGAAGTTTTATTGGACAAGGGGGATCTCAGCTATCAGAACAGGGTCTGCTTACTCCCTGACTGTAATTTCAGCCCTTAGGTTTTGCACGTTTTTTGCCCTCTGTGCTTTTCTACAATCAGCTTTCCTTACTTGCCTGTTTCCTTGTACACGGCTTGGGTAGTCATCTGTAACAGCCTCTGATAATACTTGACTATCAGGCTAAAACCATTTGCAACAGCTCATGCGGGTGTGACGTCAAATTGCAAAGGGTAATCCCTGGTTTCAGCTGTAATCCTGGACTCCCTCATCTCCTACTTCCATTTTTCACCTCTTCAACAGGGAAAACTGGATGAAGGAGGACAGAGCTCTCCTTCCCCCATTGACGGTGTACCAAGGATGGGGCACTCAACAGGGAAATCATCTGGCCAGAGAGATTCCCCTCATATTGATCTTCTAGTGCTATAAAATCAGAAGGAAAAATAAAGTAAAAATCTGTTCCCACTCAGGTTATAACAGGATAAATCTCAAGTAGATGCGTTTGACCTATTCCCTGGACAGTACTGTCTTACCTGCACAAACTGGAGGAAGAATGAAGGTCAAAGTCAAAACTCCTACTCATTACAAGAAACCTCAAGGCACAGCCATTAGACCCAAATCTGCAACGCAGTATGAGTGTTTTTTTACTGAGTTGGCTCAGTCAGGTGTAATCTTTTAGACTTACAGAATTCCCTGTCTCGCTGGATGCTGCCGCTGAACTCACTTTCCTTCCACGTAACCTTCATTTTATTTCTCTTCCTTTTCATGCTTTCTGGCTGAACTCACCTCCTTGATCCACCTCCTAACACTTCCAGCTCGAGAGGAGAAGGTTAACATGCACCTTTCCGCACCTACATGTGCACATCTTTCCCATCACCAGGCATCATAGACAATTACTTTTATGGGCAAACAACGTCCACCTTTAATCAATTTCCACCAAATTAATTTCTACAAGTGTTGCGTTATTACCAGGGAGGGAGATGAACAAAGGGAATGAAGACAGACAGAAAATCCCAGGACACCAGTGCCTTGCTCCAAGAGGCAAACATAATTAATTGTAGTGGTTTAATTTCTGCACCTTCTGCTTGCTCCCATGTCAAAGCCCAGGTGCCTTAACTGGCGTGTTAATTAGTTCTGTGTTAGCAAACGGAGACGCCACAATTGTTAAAGGCATAAAATTGCAAACGCAAAATGCTGCTGCCCTGGGCCAGCTGACAATTACCTGCCATATTTAAGCAGATCTATCAGTAATATAGAGATCTGATAAGAATAAATGTCATGGGGTCCAGGACTCACTTGTTCTTTTAGGTTCATGTCATAACTCATTAGTCATGACCTGATGTTATCTCAGAACAACACGAGAGGGACTTTCCCATCACTGACCTGTCATTGATTTAACTTATGGCTGTTTCCTAAATGTAGACTGAATGGGAGTGGAGGGAGCATGACCAATGTGTGTACATAAGAAGATTTGCTTGRTTTTTAATTAGACTCCATGGTCTGTCCCGGTTGATGGATTCACCTAATTTCCCATTGAATACTCTTCAGTATATAGCAGATATGAAAAAGGGAAAGGCATTTCTGTAATTCTCTTTATCGTCACCATAACCTCACAAGTTGGAGAAATATCACTTTTGTTAGCAGCTGGGGAACTGGGGCAGCAAGCTTTTCAGGTTTTTTTGGCAATGTTCCTACAAAGATTCTCTGACAAGGCAATGAATGGAATCTATACCCTGTTTACTCTTGATACCCTCTGAAATACAAATCCATTGATCCTCTCACACTGCAGGAGCCATTCACAACAGCATCCTTTCCTAAGCACGGGCAAATGAAACAAAAAATTGTTTGGGATGACATTGACCAGCTGAATTTTACTTTAATTCAAGAGGACTGTACACTGGCAAAAAACCAAAAACATCTACCTCAATGTTAAAATACATTTTCCTGAAGTATGGGTTTAATTAGAAAAGCTGAACTGGCATACATGGTATGAAAAGGGAATCTTAACCAGTTCCCAAGTTCATGGCTAGAGTAAAATAAACTGAGAATTTTGTTCACACTTTTTAATATCTCTGCTTTTCATGCAACCCACTGATCATGCTTCAAATAAAAATATAATTGAAAAGGATCAACTTCTTTCTATTTTCATACTGATGATGGAGTAAAAGCCATAGAAGTTTTAAGGCACCCTATACTGAGACCCTACAGGCTTTTTCGTGGTGAACTTTCCCATCAGTATGGAAATGAAAACTTAAATTCATTTTGTTTTCACAATGGGAAAAAGCCAGTCTTGTGGCATTGAGGCTTTATGAGAAATATGCAGAAATTTACTAGCTGAAAGCAAAACTGGAGTGGTATTATACATGTTCCAAGGATAAAACATCCCCTCAGAAATGAGCAATTCAACCCTTTGAAAATCCAGGCAAGGGCAGAAGGTATCATATGGAAATCTAACGTTGTAGTAAAAAATGGAGAAAATGCTAGTGCCATCTATTGGCATGAAAATATAAAGGTGAAAAAGAAGCTGGTCTCATCTGCGTATATCTAAACAAGGATAGAGGAGGCTGTTTGTTTTAATCACATCAAGTTAAGATATTTGTAAATATGCAGTTTTATGTTTAGTCTTTTTAATGATGTTGTATTTTGGGTAAATATGTTGACTTTAAAATTAATCACTGTTGTAATCAAGCTGCAGCGAAAGATGGGGATTTGAATGTAATGGGAATTAAGAGTCATTGCTGAGTGGATAAATGCTGGCATACTGTCTAATGCTCTTAAGCAGGTTTGCAATGTCATCACAGACTGTATCTTGGCTAGTAAGCAGGTTTAAATTTCCCATGGAATAAAAAGTGGAGGAATCTTTAGTTCCTAGATGTTTCCTGGCTTCCCTRATCAGCTGCAACTGGAAAATATTTTCATGCCTGTATCTGGACTGAAGCAAAGAGGGATTTCCATTCACAGAGAGTAAGTAGGAGGCAACCAGCCAAGATGGGTATCTGACATTGAAATTCAAAGTGAGTATCTCGTTTTAATAGCAGGGAGGCTAGATTAGCATCAAACGATCCTCAAATTTTCAAATTCAAATTAATCTCTCTCCCTGTATTCCCTCTTTGTCAGCAGGGCAAATTAGACTCCAGGTACTTGGGTCATTATTTGGCAACCCAGGGCCTTCCCAAGCCAGCATGAGGGACCTTATTTAGGGTGTGGGACTGTTGAGCTCTCTGCCTTTGGAACACCAACATGTGGACCTGCACTCATAACCCACCTCGCGATGATAACAGGATGAGAGGCAATAAGTGAATGATGCACGTTACACTGGGGTCAGGCTTGCTAAAGGCAGGAGTACTTTCCCCAGAGGTAGAAAGTGTGTTTCTGGAGAGCAGGAGAATGGGGACAGGGAGGCATTCCTCAAGTTCACCTTCTTCATTATACTACAAAAAAACCCACAGAGTAGCACACAGCCAGACCCCCTGAAGAAACAAAAACCTGAGAGAACTCTTTGAAGGAACACTAACACCTGTAATCCGTATCCATGGTGGGATATCCCTGCAACCAGTAAGTTATCTCAGGCATTACCGTGTCTGCAAATAATTCCTTTCTGCAGAAAATTACAGTGTTTGATATCAAAATCCTTTGGTTTTGGAGAAGGAACTTCATCTCAATTATTGTGTCCATTACTAATGAAATTAAGTACTACATCTTAAAGGTTGAAAGGACTTTGGGACATAGCATGGAGCACTGAAGTTGTCAATGAGTTCTTATATGGAGCCAGTACCTTCAGATGGAGACAACATTTATTTTTAAGAGTGGCTTAGACTGAAAAATTATGAGCAATGCTGAATACCTTTTCCCTACATAGGTTTTTCCAACGAATAGCTGCCTTCGTGGTTAGAAATATGAAACTGATCCACATATATCCATATATCCAAACTGGCCACACAGATCCAACTTCAATATTCACCTGTTTAACCCTTTTGTATTCTACACTAGATGCAAAGTTTCTAATCTTTGTTAGCTTGCACACACCTTTGTTTTGTTGGTTTTTTTCTTTTTTTTTTCCCAGTGGGCATTCAGAGATCCCTGTTATACATTTAATGCCATATAAAGTTGATCTTTTGGGTCTATGGCATGAACCCCTTAGAAATGAAACCCTCTGGGTCAGAAGTTGTGCATTTTCTGTAAGTCTTCTTCTGAAATGTTCACCCTAAAAGCATCCTTACAGATGGTCATAGGGTAACTTCTTGGCTTTCTACTTGTTAAGGCAAAAATCTTCCAAATCTCCCACTCTGAGATGGACTTTACAGATTTTCAACTGGCCCAGATGTTCAAAGGCTTGTGTTCTCTGTCGTGTTAGCGTTTTCCTTCATTTTCAGACAGGACCTTTACAGCTGCTTCCACTATCCCAGTGCCTAAGATGGAGACAGATCAGTTTGCAATCCTTTGAAAAATCCTTCTAAAAAATCACTCTTTACAGGTTCACAGGCTGGCATACCGAGACGAAGAAGAATTCAAAGGACATCTGCTTTTATCCTGAATATTGCTGAAACTTTGGACAACAGCCAATACCCTGGGAAAAACCTAGTTCTGAATTATCCCAAGATGAGAAGGATGCTGCGCAACAGTGATGTGACATGGAAATGCAGCCTGGAATTTCTGGAAAACACCTTTCACGTTTCTAGACTGTGAGTTATATCTCCTGCCACCTCAGAAAATATTCATAAACATGATATGTCTTCCTCTGGGTGCTAGTATGGGTGTAATAAAGGCATCAAGGCAAAAACAGAGCTCTGTTGTCCTATATGACATGGATTTCTACACCTTCATAACTCCAGTGCCTCTTGATTCAGTTTGCGGAGATCTCATATGCTTCTGAGTTCTGGATGAGCTCTATATCTTGGAAAAGAAGGGTTTGCATGTAGAAATGGTAAACCAGCTTTTCAATATAGATTTATTTTTGACGCATGCTTTGCTTGTATCCTTCCTCTCCTCTCCCCATTTTTTAATTGTTATTTTCTTTCATTTCATTATGAACAGTACTACATTTTAGTGCATGATAGAAACTGAAATGCCTTATGTTGACACCACACTTCTCCCAAACTGAGGCAACAAACATGGCAAAAATTGCCTTTCAGTGTGTGTGTGTGCGTGTGCACTCACAAAAAGAAGAGTTACCTTGGAAGATGGGGAAAATCAAAATATTCCTCAMTCCTGATGTTGGAAAAACTGAAGGAATTGCTTCTCATCATTTTTCTGAGAGGGTGGAAAGAATTTTCTCTAGGTTAAAAGAAGACCACTGTTTCATTAAAGTTGGGCTGGCTCAAGCCAGATAAAATTCAAAATTTCAGTGTTCTCAACCAGATTAAAAATAACACCTTCCTCCCCCACCAAAACCTTCATGCTCATTAAAAAATCTATGAAAGTGTTCCTCAGCATTAAAATGCAAACAAACAAAACCCCCAATCAAATGAAAAAAATAGAAAGAAAATAAAAGGAGAGCGTTGCACAGTTTTCAAGGGAGGAATCTGAGTTTCTCTATTCCAATTCCTTCCTTTCTGTTCCCTAGCACACAAAGCTTTTACCCAAAAAAAAACCCTCACAGGAGCTGAAAGACAAGAGTTCTAACCCCTGCAAGCAAGAAATTATGGGGATGGTTTTCTTTCATTTATGCAAGAACTTGGTAATCACAGGACACCATGTCATCTTGGAAATTGTTGTGACGCTTACTCCATGGAATAGAGACATTTTCCATAGGGTTGGTTTCTGATGACACTTCACCGAGGTACTCCATAGGTCTATCTGAAAAAAAGTGCATTTTACACCAATGAAGAAAGGCCAAGTTACACAAGTGGTAGAACTTCGACGTTCTTGCTTGATACCAGCCAGCTGTCTGCAGTCATCTCTTTGGTGGACTCTTCCTTTCCCTTCATTCCCATTACCCATGGCATGTAAGGACTGGTTACGCAATTCTCCTTTCATGCTGCATTTTGTGTTGTACCCTTAGATCCTGCACCTTTCCATTACATCTCCCAGCCTCTTCACACAGCCTCACTTTTTGGCTGACTGCGCTCAGCCAGGCTCAGCAATCAAGTCTATTGGGTGGCTGCATCTTTAGACCCAAGGAGCAACCCTCCCCCAGCAATGTCAATGCTAGCAAACTCTCTAAAAGCCTTATTATCAGGTGATAATACTGCAGTCTTCACACCTGCACCAATCCCACTGCAGGATTAAGCCAGTGGCTTTCAGTGTCTCCTCACTCATATCAATTGGGTAGAGCAGAGCAGAAATAAAGTGTTTCAGCCAGCAGAGTAATGTGGCCATCCCAYAGACATAAGCTGTACCGGTCATTTGCTTTTTTGCTGGGTGCCCTTTTCTGTGTGTGTGTGTGTGCATATCAGTTTTATGTTTTGGGGGGGGTGGTTTTGTTCTTTTTAAATAATTTTTTTGTGTTACTTCACATCTGATGGCTGCTGTGAGTGCTCAGTCCCAGAGAGAGCATACCATGACCTTGCAAGATTTCCTCCTGCATACTATGCTCATGCAGATCTTAATTTTGTCACTGAATTTTTCTTTCATGTGCTGCCTTTATTCTCTCTTTGTCTTCTTCTCCCTTCTCTTTCTGGAGAGGGATGTTGCACATGAGACATTGGTGGAAAACTCATTCAAGTCTGAAAAATGAGTTCTTCCATTCTGTCCCTTTGTTTATTCTAATGGAGGAAATTAGTCTTGAAATGAAGGAATGTAAAACAGGTTTCTTCCTCTGTCTCTCTCTTAAATATTAATGTATCCCAAGGGAAATAACTTGCAAGAGGATCTCTTCTATCTCGGAAAAAAAAAAAAAAAAAAAAAAAAAAAAAGTTTATTCAGTTGTATGTTTTCTTTGGTCAAAGCTTATCACTGGGAGGGGAGTGGGAATACAGGGAATAAGTTCTGCAGGGACTTTTGATAACCATAAGGAAGAGATTTGCAGCACATGTTCCTGACTGTTCTCCTAGTCTTCTTTTCACTTCAGTAGWGCACAAGACAGGTTACTGTGGCACACATTAGTCAATGCTGGGGAATCCCAGGTAATGATGGATCCTCTCAATATTAATATCTTGTGTGTTTTTTAAATTATAATGTAGTTTGATGATTATCTTCCTGTAGCCAATTCTTAATAAATCAGAATAAAGGTCTGTAGCTGATACTTCAGCTAATATGATGAAGTCCTTTCCTTTAGTAGCTGAAAAACTAGGGCACTATTAAGGTTTTTTTAGGAGTTATTCTGTAAGAACATAGAAGTACAGAAGCATAGATGCGGATGTAAAGCTGAACACTGAGCTATGAGATATGTCTGATGGATAAGTACCTGTGAAATTAGCCAAGGTTTTCATCAAGAAGTCAGAAAATGTGGTCATTACTCAGCCTGCATGGTGTTTCAAACCTGGTCTGACAAAGTTCTAAAAACAATAAGCCTCCTCTCTATGTATTTCGTTCATTGGATGAAAGTAATTTCTAATTTTCCCAGCAGCTGCTGCAATATTATTAAAGGGAAAGTTTGTGAGATGAGCAAGTGTCTGCCTCACTTTGMTGATTTAAAAAGGCTTTGATCAATCATTTTACAAAGATTCTGGTAGACATCTCGAATCAGCAGTGGTCACCTGCCTGCTCTGGGCACCCTGTGGAGCAGGCTGAGCAGAGATGGTCCTGTCCTGTCTCATATGTCTCCCCAGCTTTGGCAGAATAGAAGAACAGTACGTTTTTATGTATCAAGTTTCTTACCAGCATTACATTCCTAAGACACTGAAGTGGCCAAGAATCATGGGAGCACTGGAGAGACTATACATGCTCATGCACGAATGCAAAGTCTTACAGTCAAGAAGAATAATGGGTAGGAAGATAATTCTCCATAGAGGCAKCCTTGGAAGGGGTATATACTGTCAGAGCAGTACAGCAGTGCTAGAGAGACTTGGAGTATATTCAGCACAAAGAGGTTCTCAAAGGAAAACTTGCTATCAAAGGCTGATGCCTGCCACAACTGCGTGATAGGAAAATATTAGGGACCAACCTATGGCACTTCTTTATCTGTATGGTAAAAGATGCACTCCTGACTCCAGTGCAGGTGACTTGTAATTTTCTATACTTCCCTCCAAAAGGTAGAAGTGCAGAAAGTCACAAAATTTTTCTCTTCCCCCCCCCCCCTTTTATATCAGTAAAACATGGATTCTTAAAAATAAATTCTACCAGTTCCATTGCAATTTTTTTGATAAAACCAATGAACCTTTGTCAAGAGAGAAAAGGAGAGAGAGGGGAAAAAACCCTGAGGGAAAAACCTGGCAAGAAAGCCTGCATGTTAGTTCAATATTGACATTATCTTAAAACATATGTGGAAAGAGGTAAAAGCTCTTTATCAGGACATTAGGAAGGGGGAATCAGGAATCTTTGGTTTTATCAAACTCATACTGATTACTGGTATGATCTTGAAGCTGGTCACTTTGAACAAGTCTGAGCTCCCATTTCCCTGTCCAGAAATGGTTGCAATAATAACTTGCTTCACAGGAGTGATGTGGGGTTTGCTGTCCTTTGCACTGTGCTTTGCCAGAGGGCTTGATGGAAGGACAAAGATTTGTATGCACCAAAATGCTGTAACATTTTCACATTGTTTAAGCACACTCCCTTAGGTACTTCCACTTCAGTACCTGCTTAAAGAAAACCTTAAAATTAATCTTACAGAGATATTTGAGTCCATGTATCAGCACCTTCCACCCATCTTCTTGGCTCCTATGGTCCCAGGACCACCACTCAGTGGTCTGTGCCTCTTTGTGCATTGATCCCTGCAAATCCAGGGGGAAGTATTGCCACTACCCCAGTGAGCAGAAGCACAGAGTTGAAGATTCAACCACCAATCACATGCACACACAAAGCCATTCTATCTTTTGCCTCCTGCAAGCCAACATTCTGCATCCAGCTAAAGAAGGCTAAAGGTTTTTCTCTCTGAGAGGCACTCTTTCTTGTCATATCAATCCTCTTAATATTTTTAATCTGCTTTAGAAGAAATGATAGCAATAGGTCACAATCTAAAGTTGCAAATAAATAGCCTTAAAAACAAAGGGCTTATAACATAAGGAGTGTGTGAGTTGTCACCTGAGTAGAAAATGTAAATAAGAGTCAATGAAGAAAATAAAATGTGTCAGCCAAAGAACCCCTGGCAAAACAGAGAAGAATTTTTAAAATAAATTGGGTACAGAATGTAGAGTGCAAAACCTTCTCCTCTCTGGGAAACACCAACCAACATGATTCATCTTTAACCATATAAATAACCAAAAAAAAGATAGCTGAGACCATCCCTCAGGACCATCCACGCACCTACCCAGCTCTTAAGGTCCTGAGACCATCACATGCAATACCTTGTTCCTTTCCGTGGACGTGCTTCTGATACTCCAAATGAAGAAATACCACCATTTCTCTGCAGCTTTTTTGAGAATCACAGAGATGAGGTCTCAATGTCAGCTGCACCTTCCTTCCCTCAGTGTCCCCCACTGGATGTCCCCACTATCAGGTCCAAGTTTGGCTTTGAGTATGCTTGAACACAACTTGAATGAGTTGTTTTTGCGTAGTCTCAGAGCCAGGAACTAGGTTTGAGCAGTGTCTTCTGCCTGAGTTTTCCTTCCCGGTGAACCAGTCTTGCTCTTAGCTCAAGCCAATACATAGACTATGAACTAGTGAGGTGTTTTAGCTTGATGGACCCAAGCTGAGCCCTAAATAAACATTGCAACAAAAAAATATCCTTCTGTAGGGTACATGTGGCGCTAAGGACATGGTTTAGCGGTGGACTTGGTAGTGTTGGGTTTACGGTTAGACTCGATGATCTTAAAGGTCTTTTCCAACCTAAATGACTCTATGATTCTATTATCCTATGTAGAAAACTGTCGTGGTTTAACCCCAGCCTGCAACTAAGCACCACCCAGCTGCTCACTCACTCCCCCTGGTGGGATGGGGGCGAGAATCAGAAGGGTAAAAGTGAGAAAACTCGTGGGTTGAGATAAAGACAGTTTAATAGGTAAAGCAAAAGCCACACACGCAAGCAAAGCAAARCAAGGAATTCATTCACTGCTTCCCATCGGCAGGCAGGTGTTCAGCCATCTCCAGGAAAGCAGGGCTCCATCACGCGTAACAGTTACTTGGGAAGACAAAACGCCATCACTCCGAACATCCCCCCCTTCCTTCTTCTTCCCTCAGCTTTATATGCTGAGCATGACGTCATATGGTGTGGAATATCCCTTTGGTCAGTTGGGGTCAGCTGTCCCRGCTGTGTCCCCTCCCAACTTCTTGTGCACCCCCAGCCTCCTCGCTGGTGGGGTGGGGTGAGAAGCAGAAAAGGCCTTGACTCTGTGTAAGCACTGCTCAGCAGTAACGAAAACATCCCTGTGTTATCAACCCTGTTTYCAGCACAAATCCAAAACATAGCCCCATACTAGCTACTGTGAAGAAAACTAACTCTATCCCAGCCAAAACCAGCACAGATTCTATGATTCTATGAGGAAAACAACTTTCTATAATGTAATAGACAGACATAAGTACTTGTGATGGTAAGTTCTAGAAAGGTTACAACACATCCAGAGTTACTTCTGTACTGACAATGGAAAGAGAAAGAAGRGCTTTATTCCAAGTACCTTCAAGGGAAGGACAAGGCTTGGAAAGGTGTGGGTAATCAAACCTCAAAYGGAGATCAGAAGTAAATCAGACAACTCTTGGGCTGGGGAGTGGGGAAGGACAGTCAGGCAGTGAGGACAAATAAACATGGCTGGTATAAAAACCCCTCTGTTGAACTCACCTTGATTCAAGACATCATTGAGTATTGCTTGCAAGTGCCCTCAACATGCAAGTGACAGGAGAAAGCCCACATACCATGTGTGTGCTGAGAGAGAGAGGACAGAGAGAGAAAATTAACATTGTTATCATTGATCTGGACCATGGCATGAAGGTCACCCCACAAAGCATTTCCTGTGCATGGCAGCCTTCTCCTCTGGAAGGTAGGTGGTGTAAAGCCTACAAAGGTGATGGAGCCAGCCCTTGAACTGGGGAGAAGTACCTTGAGCCTGGCTGAAGCTGTGTTGCCTCTTTATTAAGCAAGGCAACTGCCCACTGGGACTGTGCATAAGTAGAATTTCTTGAAGGTTTGTAGTCCCTTTTCTGCACCTATTCCCCCAGAGCAGATTGCATATCTGGTGTGGTAAGAAAGCAGGAAGAAAATATTTAGATAAAAGATAGAAAATGCCCTGGAGCAAAACAACTGTGACATATGCAGATGAGTATTTTGGGAAGTGCCTTTAGCGTAACTTCAGACCACCAAACTCTGCGTCTGAAGAACCATCCTTGTCACAGCTCAGCTCTTTCTTGCCTCTGCTGTTTGGTGTCTTGGTCTCATGCTCTCCATCTCAGTCTGCCCTCCTCCTCCTTGTCAGCCACATTTGCACATCTCACTTACCATGGTCTCCATGCCTGGTGAGCACCTAAACAGGAATTATCGCTGAAGGCAGCTGGGATGCAGATTGCCGGTATTTATACACTGATGCTTAAGTGACCATTTGAAATCTGTGGACATGAATTTTCTATCTCATTTCCTGTGGGAAAATATTTACATATTGTTGAATGGGCTGAGCTGGCTGTTATCATGTTGCTACTGTGATTTACAAAACATTACTGGGAAATAAAATAATAATAATAACAAACCCCAGCATTTGTCTGAATTGGAGCCTAAGAGATGAGCTGTGGGAGCCTGGGGCACTAACATTAGAGTACAACATGAGAGCGTGCATGTGGCATTCACCTCCCACTCACGGGTACCTGTCTGCTGCCTGCTCCATCTCAGTTTGTGGTAATTTATTCATATACCTTTGGAAAATAAGATTAAAWCTCCTAATAGTTTGTGAATAACCAGTTTTAAACAAGGCAGCTGGTAATTCTCTGAGAAAAGGAGTTTACTGGTAAACAACAGTCCTTAATTTATGGATGAGGGAGAGATTTAGAATGCATTTCTTGGTACAGAGATAGAGGTGGGAGGGAGTGAAGGGAGGGTGACCTTTGCGCTATCTTTCCAGCACCATAAAATTTCATATCCTCACAGAACCAAAATGGCCTGAACATCATCATGTTTTTCTGTCCTCTTCTTCACCCTGGTTTCTGTCAAATGTTAGAAGGGGGAGAGATAACACGGAAAGAGGGAAAAAGAAATTATAAACATAGCAAATTCAGTGACCCTCCATCTGCTGCTCTTGACAAGATCTCTCAGATCCGAGTGTGTTTGCTTGGTTGTACCAAGTGGTGAAAGGGAAAGAGTGGGAGAAGTTTTTCTGGATATACCGAGAAGGGATATGGCTTGCGTCATTAGCTGGAATTTGAGATTAACATGTGAAACAGAGGGCTTGAAGGTAGAGAGATCTTCTGATGAGGTGGCTGTAAAAAYCACCAGTGGATGCTGATCCATTTTGCCGGTATTGTTTTGTTGTTTCTTTGCTTTGCACCCACCTGAGAGCAAGTTTGCAGTCACACCTTTACAGTAGGAGTATCTTTATGTTCTGCATTGTGAATACAGAGCATTGTGAAATCCTGGAGCTGSCAGATGCTGCTGTATTATAGGTGTCAAATACCCATTCGTTAACCAATAATTACTATATTTTTAGTATTTATCATGGAATAATACCAATACCATGGAACTTGAGTGATCTGGAGACTTTGAGACCATAACATCATTCAGAGGAGGGAAGTCTGTGTTACAGCACTGAAGTAGTTGTTGCAGCTAGGGTATATTCCTTGATACTGCTGCTTAGTTTATTTGTTTTTTCCGCTCCATGCAAAATGCATATCTTAGCATAACTTAAATAAAGCAAAAAGAAAGCAAAAGGAGTCTTTATAGTTTAGACACTGAACACAATTTTTTGAGAAAGCAAGTTAATAATCCACAAAGTCATTCAGACAATTCAGTTTCCAAAAAGTAGGGTCCCGCTTGAGCAGGTCACATCTGCAGTAGATGAATCATAAATTGCACAGATTTCCCCATATGTCAAGTCATAAATTATTGTCATACAGGACTGAGCCTCCTGCTTCATCCAGCTGCTGTGCTGCCCTGGGTATGAAACATGAGATGGGCCACGTTTGTCAGAGGCTGGTTTATGGGGTCTCCATGCTATGGCCAATCTGGACTAGCCCCCGTGTCCCACAGCTTTCCATGTCCCCTGATTAGGTGATATTGCTTGAATCTGCTAAAAAGGAAGTAGATATCCTTCAGTTCCTGGGAACATTCAGCTCCCTCTGCTTACACAGTTCACCAAAATGAGACGTACCCCCACCAGCTATCTCACCAGCTTCAGCATTCAGTCAATGTGACAACAGGGGCCTCAAATCACTGTGATTAGTCCCTGAGGGCTGGTGGGACCCTTCTAGCTGCTGATTGAAGAACRCAATGGGTTTGTTACCACCAGGCTCATCCCTTATATCTTCTGCCTGCTGGCTCACAACSCAAGGGTCAATCTGTCCGCAGAGTTATGTGTGAAAAACAGGGCCATGAATGGTCCAGAGAAGTGCTTGCTGATATCCAGTGTCCTCTCCTAGAGCTCCTGGGATTCCTGTGGTCCTCCCYGGTGACAAGGAATTGCCTCTCTCCTCTCTCCATCTAGGTAATCCAAAGCTGATTGATATCTATAGAAAAAGTAATAATCATGTTCCTTCTTGAAGTGGCCCCCATCATGCTCAAATTGAAAGAGCAGGAACTACACAAACCACCACAATTCCTGAAGGAGTCTGAAAAGCCCTTTCTGTCCTGCTTTTCACCCGTATGTAGTCAGGATTTCTTAAAAGGCAACATCCACATCTCTCACATAAATGAAACCAGGAAGGAAGTCAAGGGTTTCTGGCATGTCATGAGCAGAGGTCAGGAGAAGAGGTTTTTTTCCTTTACATGTCACTGGGCTTAAGAAGGCAAAGGGTATGCTTTCGACTTCCAATTCAGCTCTGAACTAACTGAAGGGCCCAATCCCTGTTCCTTCCCAACATTGAGCTCAGAGGGTGAAACTGTGAGTGCATGAAGGCACGGTGAGTGGGAAGGGAAACCTCCTGAGGCTGTGGTGGAAGCCAGAAATTCAAATCCTGCATCAGGTTTAGCCCTGGTCAACCCATCTGCAACCAACAGGATTCCTGAAGGGACAAGATGAGCCTAGTTTGTCCACAAGTCTTTTCTGGGCCCTGAACATGGGGAAGATAATCTCTTTTCAGCCGAAGATTCCTCTGCAAGTAACTGCACGTTGAGTCCTACTTGGTCTGCCATTTAATTCTCCAAAGTTGCAGTCTTCAGCTGGTTTCCATAGTCTCTTTTACTCAAGCAAACAGAGAGATACATGTTTTTTTCTTTTCACAGCAGATAAAGASCTAATGTACATTGGCACTTCAGCTGGTCATTTCTTCAGCAACACTTGAGTAGACAGCACCAGATCCACCTAACTGCTCATTTCAGGAGGTTATTTGAGAAACGCAAGTTAGTTTTTTAAGTTATACACAGACCCTGTTGTGTGCAGCCCTTCTCTATGGCCAGAGCTGGAAGCATGCTCTGTACCTCTAACACTAGGCTGAAGAGCAAGACTTTAAGGGTGGGAATTTATTCAGTTTAACAGGGTGCCCGTCACACACAGAGGTTACATGCATACAGCAAATCACTCCTTGTAGCCAACAGAGAGCAAATCAATGGAGATGATGGATTTTAGGGCATGATTCATCTTATCCTGAAACAGATGGATCAGCCAAAGGAAGCACACAGTGAATTGCTCTGACTTTGTTGACTGCGTCTCCATTGTCCATACTGGGAACCCTATCAGCTGGCTCAGATGAAGACACCTGTGTTGTAGACACCTGAAGTTAAATGTCTACATGGGGATCCTACCCTGAAAGGTCTCAGGACTTACACAACTGGTGGCATCTGCCCGAAGGAGAGTGTAACCTAAAAGGGAGAAGGCAGACTGAGGGTGTACGGGGGCATCCAAGATGCACAGTGTGTTTAAATTCAGGGCAGAGCTGTGAATACACTCAGCGGCTCTCCTCCCCAAAGAATATGGAGTGGTGGAGACTTAATGAGCTTAAGCTGCACTAAGTTTGGGTTTGTACCAGATATTTTGTCTAAATTATACAGACTCCTTATGCACTCCAACAAATGAAAGCAGAAACAGTAGCATTGAAGAATAGCCTTTGGAGACTGTCTGCATTTGAGACCTTAAATAAGATGAGGACCTATCCMCTGTATCATACTGTCCTGGTTTCGGCTGGGATAGAGTTAATTTTCTTTCTAGTAGCTGGTACAGTGCTGTGTTTTGGATTTAGGATGAGAATAATGTTGATAACACAGGGATGTTTTCGTTACTGCTGAGCAGTGCTTACACAGAGTCAAGGCCTTTTCTGCTTCTCATCCCACCCCACCAGCGAGGAGGCTGGGGGTGCACAAGAAGTTGGGAGGGGACACAGCCGGGACAGCTGACCCCAACTGACCAAAGGGATATTCCATACGATATGACGTCATGCTCAGTATATAAACTAAGGGAAAAGCTGGCTGGGGGTCCGCTGCTTGGGAACTGGCTGGGCATCGGTCAGCGGGTGGTGAGCAATTGCATTGTGCATCACTTGTTTTGTGTATTCTTTTATCATCATAATTATTATTTTCCCTTTCTTTTCTGTCCTATTAAATTGCCTTTATCTCAACCCACGAGTTTCACCTTTTTTTTGCCAATTCTCTCCCCCATCCCACTGCAGGGGAGTGAGCGAAAAGCTGTGTGGTGTTTAGCTGCCTGCCGGGTTAAACCACAACACATACCCAGTGAGTGACATCAGAAGCACAAGCAGAACAATCAAAAGAGAAAACGATAAATCCCATTCTTTATTTGTCAGTGCTCACAAGTATTTCAAATTAAGTTAAGTCCCCAGGTTTGGGGCTTGACTCCTTCCTGTTCAGGAAGAATCCTTAAACACTTGTTCATTTCCCATTGAAGGCAATGTGATGTAGGCACCCACTCAGAGTTAAAAATAAGATTAAATGAGTATATGGCACTTTACACCTCTCCAGAGAAAATAAGTGGGGCAATTACCATTCCTGTTAGCAAATGCAACCATGCATCTTGCATGAGCTGAAAGTCTCTGTCTCTTTCTTTCCACCTTTGCAAGCTATTGTGGAAGTATCTGAATAGGGCACAGAAGAATCTAAATAGGACACAGAAAAAGTTTTGGCTGGGGAGGGTTGATGTAAATGGTCCCATGTTGCTTTCTTGCACTAACTGTGGTGTTATAGCCAAACTGGAAGCCCAAGGGCATCTGCAGCTTTCTGAACAAGAAAGGCCAGAGTGGGAAGGCAATCCTGCCTGTAGGCTGATACCTTTCACCTTGCTCCAGGGTCCAGAAAGTGAACAGTAATTCAAAGTCCTCTCTTTGCTTTGGAGCCTTACCTGGGAGGGACTACAGCAAGGATCTTTGGCTTTCTGAAGCTGAAACAGTTCTGTTACCCTGGGCTATAACTGAACCCAGCAACAAACTGAGCAACAGAAAGGCCATTTATCCATAAGCACTGTTTTGAAGCCTTTGGAAAGAGGGTTTTTTGTTTTCCTTTGAGGCAAATGGGCCCATGGTGAGTAATATGGGGAGCAAGTAATTAATTCTCACAAAAATGATCTATTTTGAGAACATTTATGCTAAAGAATAATGACTTCCAGTAGGAGAAAGTCTCAAAAATTGGACTTAGTACCTATTTTGAATTTACTGGCAATAGCACAGGCAGGTTTCTTGGATGTGGCGAGCCAGATATTAAATAGCATTTATAATCTGCTCAAAACCAGTCTTTTCTTAAAGTGACTTTCTTAAAGGACTTGTAGGATGAAGGAAAAAACAGAGGCAAAACACCTAGAGAAATGTGAACCTTCATTGATATACATGGCACTCCATGAAACGTAACTTCCTTTTTTCTTGTAGTGACCATTTGCTTGTATTTCCTAAAAATGTCTGTCTGCAGACTGTTAGAAATTTTTTTTCCCAAAAAAAATGGCCAGTTCTCTGGGCTTAGAGAATTCCCCAAGATGAAACCAACAACCCAGTGCCTTGTAATGCTGTGCCAACTCTAAAACTCCCTCAAGAAAAAAAAAAAAATCATCTAATAGTTATTTGGGGGAAATCATTTGACTTCTCTGGGGATCCTGCCTTTCATGGTGGATCTCTGGGATGCTCAGCTTTCTATAGCAGGAAACCCTTTACTTTGTGGGCTTTGCAGTTCAGGCCTGTTATCCAAGCTCAAGAAGGACCTACCTACAGCTTGGATCAACCTCATGAGCAAATGAAGGCAGCAGTGCYGATGGAGCTACCCATGACAACTGACATGAACTCCTGTTTCTGCCGATGGTTGGCCATGAGCAGATCTGCTTTGTGCCTCACTTTCTCTCTCTTTTAAATAGAATAATTCAGTCCAGACTCTCCTGAACAAAGACTGACATAAACTTGCAAGAGGCCAGCCCAAGCTCTCAGTATAATTATTTTGAGGGACTTAAGTATTGCCTGCCACTCATTCTGTTGCCAGCTTCCCTATCCCTTCCTGGTTTATGTTACTGGAAAGACAAATTGATTTTAGCTCCCCKGTTCAAGACTCAGGCAGAGCCAGTAGTTGACAATGAGCTAATTAGCCTTTCTGAGGTGAACACAATGAAGTCAGTGGGGGAGAAGAGAGATGATGGGCTATTTTGAATGACAGCTTGAAGTGACAAGGCAACTGAATAGGGAAAGGCTGCAGCACTTTCTTATTGTCCACAAGTTGTTCTCCTATCTCATTCTTCAATATTCCAGTGCTGAGTTCAGAAAGTTACTGTCAATTCAACAACGCCTTGGCGATGCGTTAAATTGCAAATACTGCTGATGGCTGCTCAAATCAAACTTTACAGCAGATAGGAACATAGCTATCTGGGATCAGCAATCATGAAGTATCTCAGGAAACAAAACATGCCCTCTCAAGGCTGAATTTGGAAGAGGGCAGCATCTGTGAAGCAATCAAATTAAGAGTTATAGGGGATTGTGGGATCCTAACTTGAAGGAAACCAGTACATGTTTTCAATCCCTGCACCAGTCTTAATATAATGCACTGAGATTTTGGAGATGCGTTTGTTTACCAGTACTTTTCCTTGTCTGAACTTTAACACAACTGGGGAATAAAACTCAGGAAAAACTGATAAGGTAAAATCTCTACTTTCTCCCAAGATGATTTGTGGAGAAACATAAAAACGCTTCCATGAATATTGTCAGAACAAAAACTGATTTGTGTTTGAAAAACTTTTACCAGATCTGTCATCAACATCATTTCCACTAGTGCAGACATGAATTCTGGAGCAGTGGCCAGTGAACGTGGCCAGGAGTAAGGAGACCTGGGGTCATTTCCCAGTTTAGACCATAGCCTCTCTGTGGCTGGGTGTCCTCTTTTCATCCCTACTTTGAGAAGGAGAAAACAGTTCCTATCAGTTCCTATCCTATAGGGATAAAGTGAAAAGGTGTTGTAGGATAAAGTCTGTACCGTTGACTTCTCAGTTCTGAATAATGGTGTAGCAGGTGTCACTTGGTGAGTGTACTGTCTTCTAAGATTTTTTTATTGGAAAGTATTTTTTGATCTTTAAAGAAATTTCTCTGCGACTACTAGGTTAGACAAGGTTCTGCGGAAAGGGAACCCGTGAGCAACGGGAAACATTTCTTTGCGTTGGGAACTTTTAATTTCGTAAAGCAGAATCATTCTGTGGAAAGGCTTTATTAATATTGGATTGCAGTCCTTGAAAAAAAGGAGTATCTGCATCTCTGTTCCAGGCCTGTACATTCATATACAATTAAAAATACACTCAGGCTCATGGCATCAGATTGTGTTCCACCATAACCTGAGTTCTAAGGCACTAAAATGAAGTTTTACTAATGGGTAATACAGGAAAAGACACAAAAACTAAACTGACAATCCAAGGATTGATTCCACCCATCTTTAGTTCATYTAGCTTCWYAAGGAGATAGCTGAAGAGGCACATGTATGTAATTTCCCTGGGAACATAAGAATCTTAGCCAGGTTTTTTGACCCTGTTAGAAAGTTGGTCCAAACTTGTGATTTGACCCAGTGGAGGAAGAATAATACCAGCATGAAACTGGATTCTGATCCCTTAAAATATAGATCTGCCCGTTCCTGGGGATCTATACTGCATTCATTTCAATTCTTCATTTTAGTGTTACTTTTCTACAAGATAACCCAGTTTGAATTGTATAAAAACAATGGTCAAAATTTGTTTTAGGTCAAAACAACGCAGTCTATGACTCAGGAGATATTTAGTGCTAGATCTCAGTGAGGAGTGGTCATTTTGAACTTCAGGATATGCAGATATGATATCTTTTATGCCTCCCTTCACCTCTAGAATTAGTTTTCAGCCTTAGAAATGCCTCAGGGCTATTTAGACAAATGAACAAAGTTTTGAAGTTACATGTTAGGTTTGGAGGTGGTGGTAAGAGGAGACAATGCTGCATCAAAGTTAAAAGGTCTTTTTGCTGGGAGAGTGATCCACCGAAGAGCTCCCGAGGATCCACGTGTACCCAGATATGGATTATCCCCCTCAAATACTCCTTTCCTACACCCCATGTTCTTCCTTTCATGCGCCACACTGGTTCTGACATCCTCAAAGACATCTTCCAAGTAACTGCACCAAAACCTGGGGAATTTTCTCAAAACCAATGTGCTTCCTTGGAGAACATATTAGCTTTGGCAAGATCTTTTTATGTCGCTAATTCATTCTTCCTCCTTGTCAGAAAGTATAGGTAAGGATTTCACTCTTCAAAAATAGAACTGAATCCAGCTCCTGAATTTGCCTGTTTCCTCTCCTAACTCAGCAGCTCAAGGCCAATGGTTCAAATTCTTCTGTTCCTATTCCCTTCCCCTGCCCTTCACTTGGCTCCTATTCACCTGAAAGCCACCCAGCTCCCTGCCCACCACACCGTGTATCAGGCATGAAATGAGAYATCTGTGGTACTGTCCTGGCATTCCTCCCATCTCCTGACATCCATCCAGTTCATGGCTCCCATTTGGTTCATGTTTCCTCTTGAGCAAACTGGCTGTGCACTCAGTATCCTTTGCTAGCTCATCCCTGCTAGCTGAAGTAACCCCAGTCCTTTCTTCCATGCCTCACTGCTGTTTTTGCACCCTCTCATTTTCACATCTGCTTTTGTTCTCAGTAGTTTTCCACATAAGTTTTATTACTTTACAAGTCCTCACCTTGTTACGTCTGTTTTGGTACCTTGCTCACATAATATCATAGAACCATAGAATCRTTTAGGTTGGAAAAGACCTTTATCATCATCGGTCCAACTGTAAACCTAACACTACCAAGTCCAGCACTCAACCATGTCCCCAAGCACCATGTCTACACGTCTTTTAAATACCTCCAGGGATGGTGACTCCACCACTTCCCTGGGCAGCCTCTTCCAATGCTTGACAACCCTTTCGGGGAAGAAATTTTTCCTAATATCCAATCTAAACCTCCCCTGGTGCAACTTGAGGCCATTTCCTCTTGTCCTATTGCTTGTTACTTGCGAGAAGAGACTGACCCCCACCTCGCTCCAACCTCCTTTCAGGTAGTTGTAGAGAGCGATAAGGTCTCCCCTCAGCCTCCTCTTCTCCAGGCTAARCARYCYYRRTTCCCTCAGCCGCTCCTCATAAGACTTGTTCTCCAGACCCTTCACCAGCTTCATTGCCCTTCTTTGGACACACTCCAGCACCTCAATATCTTTCTTGTTGTGAAGGGCCCAAAACTGAACACAGTATGTTTATATAATATTTTATCTTTAGATACTTTGATGCAACCCAGCAGTTTACAGAATGGTTTTTTTTTTTTTTTTTTCAAAAAGAAATGTGGTGGTCTCTGGGATAAGATGGGATCATCACCTTGCAGTAATAGTGTTTCAGGGAAAAAAAAATTGGGAAAAACTGTATTGCTGGTTTTGGAGGAAGTTATAAACTAAATTTTTTTGGAAATTAAGTACATGATGTGTCTTCATGGTGTGGCATTTTTTAGCCAGCCCTATGTAAGAGATCATATTAGCTGGTTGTTTCCTGGCCTGAATCCAGAAATAGTTTGTTGCAGAAATGGTTTAGGATAATGTCTCTGTGGAACGGACCTTTAGCAGGGGTAAATTGGCATGACTGCACCAGCCAGCCAGGGTGTTGGTCAGGGTCTTTCACCTCCAGCAGGACTTCATTTTGAGCCCTTCCTGCTGGAGAACACCTCCTCGCACTGCTGGTCTGGCCCAAACCCAATGTATCATGAGTCCCAGGCAGTTAAGTCCTGGACTGAGGTGGCCACCGACCAGCTCATTTGCTTTCCTGAGGTGGATGGTATGAGATCTGAGAGCGTTGGTGTCATTTGCTGCAAAATAATTCACTGTGATTTGCTCTGGGGATAGCCACAGTCTCTTTCCTCTTTCACCCATTAGGTCTTATTTCTGAATTAGTTACTGCCATGAAAGGTCCTGGAGATCTACCCATCGCTGTGCCTCCAAGATCTTATAGAGACAAAGTGTGCTTTTATTCATCTGAGGTGCTAACTAAAAGGTCACGTCTGGGTAATATTTCCTCATAACTAAGGCCACAAGTACCCTGAATCATCCTGCTTGCCCTTACRTGTGCGCTTGAGCAATCACCAGTGTTCTTCCACTCACAATGGAAATCTTCACTTTTCAGCACAGAAGCTCCTGGGATCCTCAAATACTGCCTTTATCACTTCCAAAACATATCATAGCCAAATGARCAAACCAGCCAGCTTACGGGAGAATTTAATGTAAAATTGTGCTATGAGACTTTCGATGCCTCTATGTGCCCAGTTTGTCTGTTGGTCTTCACAGTAGTTGTCCCTGTGGTATTGAAGCACAGGTTCTAAATAGTTTTGAATCAAAGTTTGGCCCCCAAAGCATCACTGTCCCACAGGAAAGTGAGTTTGATATGTTTCAACCCTCCTCAGACAGTTTTATCCCTTGTCCACGCTTCTGCCACTTCATCTGCCAGATTGGATTTGTGTATTTGTTTGCAAATTACCAGCTCATTCTTTAAAACACCCGGGCAAATATGCCTGAGCTTTYCTCTGTCTCCTGGTGGAGAAAGGTAGGAGCATTCACCAACTGGCACAGAACCTGTGTCCATAGGTTACGTCCACTCATTCATTCTCATTTGGGCCAAATGAAGAGAAGCAGAAGAGGTTTCTGAAATCCTCATCTTTGTCCACAGCTCTACATCATCCTTATCCTTGAACTGGCTGGTTTACTATTTTTGCACTGTATTGCCATTCCTTGACTATTTCACTGATACAAGGGAGTTTGCCTCTCAGCTATCAAAAGGTAGGGGGACACCATCTTCATCCACACTGATCCTCAGTGCCCACAAAGCAATAAACATGGTAAATCAAGCCCTGAGTGGATATGTGTTCAGGCTGCCTTGTCCTCGGGCCCTCAGGTCCTCAGGATGGTCCTCATCTCATCACCAGTCTTGCAGGTGACCCASCCCTTAGGATCCAGCAGCCCCAGCAGAGAGCTGTTTAATCTTATTTCTGCGGTATGTGCCAGGGAAACACAAACGCAGAGGATGTCTGGCCGGCCGCCAACCCACTTCAGATGACAGGACACATATGGAACTGAGGGTGACCATACTGAACGCTGCAGCATAGCTGCTCTCCCTAATTGCACCATCTGTGCAAGTGCCTTGCAAGCCTGAGTACACTCGTTCCTTGCTCGCTGCACAGGGTCAGTTTTTGAGATCTGCCTGGTCAATTTGAGGAGCTGTTCTGGTCCAAACACACCTGTAAGACTGACAAGGCTGGAAGCACATGGCTTGGATGGGTGCATAGCCTGGGGTTAACATATTCAGGGCAATGACCCTATAGCTTGTGTGGGCCTAGAGATTCAGAGAGCTTATCCCWTCCTCAACAGCCCTGAGACCCTGCAAAGCTGATGTCCTCTGTAAAAGAGTCTTCTGCCCTTAATCCCTAYAGAGGATGTAAGGGGACAGTATTTGATCTACTCTGTTAAACAAAGCAGCAGTGCTACGTCCAGATATACATAAATCAAGCCTTGTCTTTCCTCACTCATACTGGATAACAACAATCACCAGTTAGTGTCCTTGTATTTGTCTTCGGACTCCTGGTCCTGTCCCTCCAGAATTCATTCCGTAGTCTCCTATTTCCTCTTATTCATTGCTGGAGGACAGATTAACTCCTTGTTTTAATGGAGGAAACTGGTTGGAGAGGAGATACAACTTCACCACAYCATAATTAAAATGATCCGGAACCACACAGCATCTGTACTCAGACCTCAGAGTACATGGGAGCTACAGTCAGTCATAGACATAAAAAAGTAAGGCAATCTCACTGCTGAGATGCTCCCAAACTTGCTGTATACCTGGTTCTGCCCCTTAAGGTCTGAGGCACATCTGGACTTTCTCCGTGTTTCAGATATGATTATCATTCCCCAGTCCTACACAGCCTACTTTCTCCTTAAGTGTAGCATCCCACTCGCTGGACATTTACAGTTTCATTTCTAACTGCACTCACTGGCTTTAAATGCATGTCTTTTCATCTGCTCTAAAAAYGCCTTTGTGGTCTTTCTACCGCCTTCAGATTTCTTCTTCTTCTCTTCACTATCAAAAATGGATTTCCCTGTCTTGTCTTCTACTTCTTAACACCTTTCACCAGTCTTTTATTCTGAGCTCAAGCTCCTACTGACTATTGCATTTCCCATGGCTGCTTACGCTGTAAGTAACATCTTTGTACCRATCTCCATAGACACGTATAACTGCTTTGGTTATACCCTCTGTTTTCCTTAAAACCCTGAAGACCTAAGAGATTGCAAAGCTTACAGTATCTCCCCAACTTTACACTACAGATCTTGAAAATGACTTTTCCTGATAATAAACTCTTCTAATCACAGGGCTAAACACAGGATTATTGGTCACACACCATAGCTACAGCAGAGAATATTGTGATCTCTGTTGAATGCATGCAGAATGAACCAAAAGCCTCTACCAAAAAAACCTTTCAAACCAGGTCCATGACAGAAAAGATGACAGATGCTGGTAGATGGCTACAGTGCACAATAAAAAAGCAAGCATATTGGTCAGCCATGAACCACTCTTCCAAGCCCATCAGCTGCTAGTACTGCTGGCAAGTTCCCTTCCCCATTGGGAAGAATGAACTCTCCTCTTCCAACTTCATACACTTGAAAAAGCTCAAACAGAGGCTGAATTTAGATATATAATTCTCCTTGTTTCCAAGTCACTTTTTATTCAAGGTCCTGTCAAAGGCAAGTAATTTGGGGGGAAACATATTTTAAATATGCTTTAGTACCCTTCACTAGTAGGCTGCCTAAGGCATGCTGTGAATGGAGCGGCCGTAATGCTCATTTTAAGATGCAAACTAGGGAATATTTACTAGCTGTTGCAAGCTGTCAATGCTAAGGTGACACTTGTCTGTTTTGTTTCAACATGATACTCCTTGACTTTCCTTGGTTACACATTTACATTACAACTATTCCCTGAAAATTGCAGGCATCCTCTTTTGTTGAAGCTGTGTTAGTCAAAATTTGATTAAAGTGCTCATATTGTTTACACAGAGTGCTTTGCTGGTTTTTATTCCCATAAAGAAAGACTTCTGTTTATAGCAAATGATCAGTCTGCCTTGCTACAGACCTGAAGGAATCAACCTAAGATCTTTAGACATCTACACAGGAAGGCAGCTCCTAGCCAGCTGGAAAAAGGTCCTGCTCAAAAACAGGTTAGTAAACATTTAGATGGAAGATGGAAAGCTGATAGACCCTGTTGTCCATTTTGTAAGGCAGTTCAGCTGTTACAGTCATCACTTAATACCAACATTTTTTTCTTATAGTTCAGTGTAAATATCTTGAGTAACCCTAATGACTTGCATGGAGCACAGAAGGAGAACAGATTGCAGTTTGGATCAGTCTGGGGAGGCATCAGTCTGTTCACTACCAAAGGGATACTCTTCAAGAAGCTCCGTAAATAGGTGCTTTCATGAAGAAGTTTGGTTTCACAACAGCAGAAAACCAGCACGTACTGCACAAACCCCTAGTGTCTCTAGCCAGGGGGAGAATATCCCACAATCTGAGAGATCTCTATTTTTACTTTTATGTTAGAAATATATTTTGTCTTACTGGGGCCATTCCATCAGTTTTACTTAAGGCCATTCTCTTTGATGGTGCTCACCTCCAGGGCTCCTGGTTCCTAGGAGTTAGGAGGCCCAGAGGTGCAAAATAATTTCAAAATTATCCATGCATTTTGTCTCTGCAGGCATGAAGTTTGTCCCCTAGATTCAAGTCAGAGCAAGTTCCAGCTGTCTGCAGGGTATCTGCTTAGCTCCACTCCTCTTATTAGACTGTCTCCTTCCTATCCTGGAAGGCTAACATCTGCTAAAATACCTAAATCCACTTGGATTTTAGGGGAAGGTTAAAAGGATCTGGAGCACCTCAAGTTAGTAGGAGCAAGACAACGAATGCTGAGCAAGATTTGTGTAGAGAAGAGTAAYTGAAGGTTTTCAAGTCACGCTACTAGTCCATCTTTCTTGTTTCCAGTAGACAAAAGATACCTGAAAAAACCCCATGTTTTTCAAATAGATTTTGCTTCATTTAGCCACGCTTGGAATCTCTTCTTTTGGCTAGGGCTACCAGAATAACCTTTGTAACTCCATTTTCAAATGCTGCTTTTACCCTCGTGATGAATTTGGCTAAATGAACGAAAACTTTCTCCCATTTAAACCAAGATTGCTAGGGCCTCCATCTCTCTTGCAGGTGTGGAGTTAGAGGGAGAAGGAATCTGACCACACATCAGTCACTAGAGTTTTGGAGGACAATGCACACACCAGTTTAGGTACTGCTAGGAGCACAGCAGCACAGACCTCAGCATGCATTGACAACCCAACTGTGAATTCTCATTTTAAAGCAATTCAAGAAAATTTGATCAGCTATCCCTTTCCCTGGCATCTGTCTCAGCAGCCTATTCAGTCCAGCCCAAACACATATCATGTTTCTGTCAACGTATCCCAAGATGCTTCTCCCTCCTCATGTCTTCTCTTTCTCTGGTGCAGGAGATGGCAGCTGTATGGCTGCATTCCTTGCAAAAAAGCTTTGGAGCAAGGTAACCACTAAATCAACAGGTTTTTAGCACACCTGCAGATGGAACAGGTCCAGCTATTGGCAACTGCAATTATTTAATGAAGCAAGGAGTTTCTATTGATTTTGTGACTCTAGATGGAAATTAGAAGGCCTGTTATAATTAGCCCTAAACTCTCCTATTTATTATTGAAAACAGCCACACTAGTTAGAATCTCTGTGGTTGGGAATGATGGTGCGGCTGCTGCCTTGCACTCTGTGTGTTGATAATTCAGGTTCAAACCTACATTGGGGTAACTGAGTGGGGTGGAGGGATCATTTTTTTCTCTGCCAAATGCTCTTATGACAGAAGCACATGCCTCACGTGAGGAAATATTAACTGGTTATAGCATGGCAACACAC
The DNA here is from genome assembly GCA_035582835.1 of Phoebastria nigripes. Classification (NCBI taxonomy): domain Eukaryota; kingdom Metazoa; phylum Chordata; class Aves; order Procellariiformes; family Diomedeidae; genus Phoebastria; species Phoebastria nigripes. Next base: position 4,383,392 of record JAYKAV010001665.1, read on the forward strand.
ATGCACAGGGTACAGTGCTGTAAAACTTGTGCAAGTGATGATTCCAAGGGATCATAGCTAGATCCCCAGGAGGATATAAAAGATACTCAAAAAGGATACAGGTCTTTCCATGGCCTCTGCTGCATGACCTGCCCTGGAAGACCAAAATGCTTTATAACATCGACTGGGATGGATGCTAGAGAGCAGCCCCAACCTGCATCCCAAATGGCTTGTGTAAGCAATCTGACTACACAAGGAACTTGCTGTAAGATGCCTGCCATGGGCTTGTGGCTTGTTTTTGGAACGCTACCTCTGGCAGCAAAGGCAAGGCTTGGTTTTGTGATGCCTTTCTCAGTGAAAGGGATTCACATGTTAGGCCTGGGTTCTGGAGAGAGATGTCTTTAAGGGGGAAATAAATGCACAAACTCTAAGCTGGTTGTGTAGACTCTGTCACCAGTGGAGATGATGCTTCAGATGAAGATACATGGAAACACTCTTCTTGGCAGTTCTGTATCACCCCTGGCTTTGGCTGCCTCTTGCCCTTAACTATGGGAGACTAGGCTCCCAAATTAGGACTGTGGAGATCTGCAAGGGGAGCACTCTACATCTGTTCACTATCTAGACAGGAGACATTTCCCTTCTTAGCCACTTTTAGATAGTGCTGGTAAAAATGCCAGTGTAACAGTTGGGATTTAAAACAGGAGTTGACAGGGTGTAGGATAGGCCAAGGTATTCATTTGTAGCCAAGGTCTGAGGTGGTGTGAACTGGACCTGAATCTCGATGGACAGTGAAACAGAAGAAAACATGGGAAATCCTAGAGTGGGAGTTGTGCGGTGATAAACTAAGGCTCCAGGACAGGTGAATAATTGAATATCTAGCCAAAGGCACTACCCTGACACTGAATTACTTAGGATCCTTATAGGGATGTTTAGAACTCCCTATCCCAAAAGTACTAGCTGGACAAGATGTCTGGAAGTCCCTCATCCAGCCTCTGACTTGGAGCAGGACTATTGCCAATGCTCGGTCAGGTCAGACATGGCTTTGTTTAGTCAAATCCTTAAGATCTCCAAGAAATGAGATTTCACAAGATGTCTGGGTGGCCTGTTGCACTGCTGCCTTACGCCTCTAGGGAAAAAAGCTTTCCCCCCCTAATATCCCGCTTGAATATTCCTATTGGAGAAATAGAGGTTTCTCATGCTCTCTGGAGTGGAAGGGTTGGCTGTTTTTAAACCAGCTTTAGTCTGTATCTGATGCTCAAAGAACGAACAGTTGCAAAACTCTAAGTGCAGTTAATATTTCTCATGATATTAAGGTTAAGTTTTATCAATCTGTTGTCAGAGAGCTGTAATGGTAGAAGTCAACCAAGTGGAGAGAATGTGTAAATTAAATTATGTGCTAGAAATGTTAATTAAAAAGGGGAAAAGGGAAGGGAAAAGAGCTCCTCCCCCATGTGTTAATGTGTGACGTCCCTGTGTCCACCACATAGGAGGAACGGTCAGGTGAACAGAAGAGTGAGTTGGGCAGGAGTCATGCCACCTTGACCTAAGAAAGAAGCACAGTTTGGTGTCAGAATCATCTTTCGTAAGGGGAAGAGGATGATGTAGATCTAAGAAGTCTTCAAGGTATGATAATAGGTCATGCAGGTTAATTACCCAGCCTCAGGAAATAACTGAGATACTGGAGGTATCAAATAATCAGCAAAAAGTTGAATTATTGATAAATACATTTTCCTAAAGATGCTTTACTGCTTTAGTTTTCTTTAAATCTTCCATTATTCCAAAATGGTTTCATTAAATCTTGTCCGGTGATAAAGCTTACTACGAGCAATGTGACTGCGCTAGCCATGGTACCCCTTGGTGGTGACAAATCCGTTCTCATGGCTTAACTGACATGTTTTTGAAACATCTAGTGGGATGTATGCTCCCATGAATCTCCCCTACTGAGCAGCCAGAACCTGGTGCAGCAAATGGCTAAATCTCTTTGGCAAACAGCAAGATGCTGATGGGAGAGCATCATGATCCTTGCATGTAACAACACAAGCGCCTATTATCTGGAGTCACCAAATGCTCCTGCCACCATGACATCTTCAAGCAACCTCAATTCAGGCCTAGGAAAAACCTTGCAAACTTGAAGCAAGTTGTTRTTCTCAGGGGCCTGAGTTTGTCCTCAGTTCATCCCATGATATCCACAGTTTCACAGGCACTGTGACAATATCTTCTTGGGCAAGAAAATTGAAAATTGTACAGTGCCTCATGTAACTAGACAGAAAGAAGAAAAGAGCAATTATGCAGATGCAATTTAATACTGAACTTTATTTAATCAGTTAGTTTTTGTGCATGCATAAATGCCGAAGAATTCTGACGTTATACTATGAGATGAGGATATGATTACTGTGGGGAAAAAATAATTTAGTTAAATTCCTGTGATTTACGCATCCACAAGAGAGATTTCTCAGGGACCTGAACAGTAGCACATTTCTGGACCACACAGGAACCATCTCAGATGCTTGTGAGGTGAGTCAGGGGAGACGGTAAAGGGGCTATTCATCAGGTCAGCAAGAAAGATGAGGATAAACCCTTCTCAGAAAAAAGATGGAAAGTGGGAAAAAAATGTCCTCACACTAAGAGGACATCTCCCAGCTCTTCTGATTCCTCAGTACATTGTACTCAGGCTTTTTYTTCTCTAGGTCAAAGGCTGTCATTAGCACTATCCCACCTTCCTCCTCCTCCCTTTTCTTCACCAAAGGTGTGTGATTTTTTCCTGCTTTTTAAAAATAAATTCAGGACAGCTTGTGGAATAGAAAACATGGCCAGAGAAAAGATATAAATAGATGTCTTTTTTTTTTTTTCTTCAAAAGGTAACAAAAATAATAGTGAAGCAGTTGGCACTTGTTTCATTTTTAGAACATTTTAAACAGCTGGGTTTCTTTGACTGCACTTATGTCCAATTTTGAACTGGAAACTGCGCATTTTATTTTAAATGTTTTAAAATGAAGTACTACGGCTTCCAGCATTTTCTCCTCCTTCTTTAAAAAAAAAAATAATTCATGTAGTAAAATTTGTCCAAATGAATGGGGGAACAATGGTAAAGGACAGAGCCCGAATGTAATAGGCAGTCTCTGCTTTACGTGTGGGTCATGAAGCTAGCTCGTACAGAGCACCTTGGAGGATGTGCCTTTGGCCAGAGTGAAAACACACCATTCAGGGGTTCAGGGAAGCAAGATTTCCCTAGGGACTCCCTTTCCACACCAACCTGTGATCACTGCCAAATCTTAGGAATCACTTTTGTCCCACGATACTTTGTCTTCTGTAACACCCTGCCTCCAGCATCCCCTTTCTTTCTGTGGCTCTCCTTTTCCAGTCTCTTCCTCACCCCTCACTGTCCATGGGGAAACTGCTTCCATTCCTTGTGTTTTGGTGCCTAACACTCATGACAGCAGGCATGCAGTCTATGAAAAGTCCATCTATTACATCTCTGACACACTGGGAGAAGAGTGGAGGAGCCAAGAGCATAAATTAGTGGATGCAGCACTTGAATGAGCATACTAGGATGTCCAAAGCCCTCTCAGAGCAATAAATTACCAATCACAGCACTAGCAGTTTCAGCTACTTTAGTTCTTCTACCTTTGGTTATTTCCCAGTGAATGTTCACAAAAAATCAAGCTGCCAGTAGTGGTCAGCACCAGAATTGGGTGCACTTTCCCTTGGCTTAGCCCTCACCCAGCCTTCAGTGTGTCCCCTGCCAAGAGACAAACTCCTCACAAGCGCCGAGAAGTCTTCTGCAGAAATCTTTTTAGAGGAACTGTGTCATTTCTGTCTTCTCTTGGAGATCATTTTAGGCAGGCATTATGTTGTCACAAGAAGATCAGCTGGAGGAGTGACCTAGTCCATATGCCAGCACAAGGGCAGGATCAGATCCCGCCCCCCCCCATCTCAGCAGATATCTGTCTAACCTGCTTTTGAACATGCTGGTGAGGGAGATATTCTTCCCAGGAAATTCATCCCAGAGTTTCACTTCCCTGAGATTAGAAAGCTTTTCCTAACTCAAATCTTCCATGTTGAAGTTTCAGTCCATGGCTTCCCATGTTATCCACTATGGATATAGAAAAAACATTGTTTTTCTTCCTTTATACAACAGCATAAAAACTTGAATCTTTTTCTTTCATCCCCTTCAGTCTCGATTTGAAGTCAAAAGCAGAATGTTTGACCATGATTTTGGTTTTTATTCTAGTAAATGTGGTACAAATAAATTTGTCTTTTGGAGAACTCTGTTCAGTTTTGGTGTCTTCTCTTCAAGGTGTTGGGAAGAGCTCAGAGATATGATGGGAGAATGATATGAAGTTAAAAGATAAGGTCTTCAGTGACAGATAATCAGGAGGATGATTTCTTTAGTGAAGTGAAACGGAGCTTAACAGATGACTAGATTACAGGTTCTAATTACTTATCAGATACTTGCTCATGAGTCAAGCAAAAAAGGGCATAGCAAGTTCCAGTGGCTGGAAATTTAAGTCAGCAAAATAAGAATTGAAGTCAAGGTGCACATCTTTAATCATTAATTTAAAGCAACCTTCAGAACAGACAACCAGCGGACATGATAAATTCTCCCATCGTTTAGCCTCTTTAGGGGGGAAGATTATCCACTTCTCTAAAAAAAAAAAAAAAACGTTTAGCCTCTTTAGGGGGGAAGATTATCCACTTCTCTAAAAAAAAAAAAAAAAAAAAAAAAAAAAAANAAAAAAAAAAAAAAAAAAAAAAAAAAAAAAAAAAAAAAAAAAAAAAAAAAAAAGAAAAAAAAAAGAAAAAAAGAAAAAGGTTTTCAATGTAGTTTAAGCAGAAATAACTAGGCTAGCTTCTGGATATTGCTGAGGCAAAATTTCATGCTCTGAGCTACGTAGGTCACACAAGCCTCTCAGAAAGTTTTTTTTAGGTTTGAAACCAAATCTGGGTTGGTTTGCTCTCTCACCATGTGCTTGAAAGGAAGTTCCTATTTAACAGCATTCAGCCTGCTGCAGTAGCCCTTAATTTTTTACGAACACAGAAAGCTGTGACTGTCCTCTCGTCTTGAGGATGCACACTGCAGCATGCTCTGCTCTGCCTACAACCACCCAAGGCTGCAAGGTGCCTGATGAGACATGAAATCTCTGGCAGAGCCTTTTCTGTGTTAAGGATGGCGAAGGGTGAATGAGAACTCTAACGGTGCAGCTGTCCTCTAAACCACTGTCCCTCTTGCATCCCAGTCCCCCTAAGGCCCCACTACTTCATCACAAGGAGTTTGGATGAATTGTCTAACCAACTCCAATAGTCTTCTACTAGCAGTATTCAGTGGATAAGCCACCAGGTTATGGATCTGCACCTGGAGTTTGTCATTATAGCACTGATTCATGGTAGTCTCCATGTGCACCTCCTATGGAAATGAGGACTGAAAGAGGAATGTTCTGGGACATGCCAACCACCAGACCCCAGAGCAAGGATGAGGGACGTTCTCCATGGATGTGTGCACCTGGAGCACGGTTGCAGAAGGGTGTCCTCAACGTTTTGCCTCCTAGAACTCATTGTGAGCTTCAGTGCCCAAAAGACAGTAAATTCTGGCTGGTTTTGCATAGGAGACCATGTGAAATAAACTGGGCAATCTCCAAGAACTCATGGTGGTGCAACTGTGCAATAAATATATGAACTCATTATTCTCCTCTGGTGTTCATGTTTCATTGACATTGATGGATGTTGCCAAAAAGAGCGCTAGAAGTGCCTATGCTGTAGTTAGAGCATTAGGGACGTTCAGTGATTGTCAAAAAATTATATTTCATAACTGAAATGGTGAGCAAAGAACAAGCAGTGAAAATGATCTGTGAAAGGAAGCTGTGTCCCTCTGAAATCCCTGTGCTGAGTTTAGCACTTAGCTTTTTGAAAGAAGCAATAGCTGGGGTGCCGGAAAGATCTTAAAAACAAGGCTAGGAATAAAAAGATTAGGGCAGGAGGAGGAATGAATGGAAGTGGATGGATGAACCTCTGCCAGGAAGTTACACACAAAAAAGCAAAGGACCAGCTGTCTCCTCAATTAACCAGCCTCTGTTGTCTTCATAAATCGCTTTGCGCTGTGGTATATTAGTCTCAGAAATCCAGAAAAGTATTTACACACCTAATTCCTATTTAAGGAGCTAAATCCCCTTTGAAATCCTTTGTCTAGTAAATACTTCTGTGGATCTGAGCCTTCTGGCTCTAATCTAAGAGGGGAGAAAACAAAAAGCACGTGTTACTCGCTACAGTGTAAGTGTACATGATGAAGGATAAGCTAAAAGGAAAATACTGAACTACCACAATGTCTTTGTAGGTGATTTTGGACAAGTTACCTGGAAAAGTCACCATGGGACTGCATTGCATCTAAGTGAAGGAGGAACCTCATGAAATCAGGAATCCATGAGGTCCTGCATGTTGGCACATAGCTTACCCCCTCCACACACATTAACCAAATGGTGACAGGATTTAGGACTGCCTACTGGGACAGAGGTGGAAGCAGCTGTTAAAGGGGGATTAGATTGTCCAAAGCCAAATTTTTTCTCTCCCTGATGCAAAATGGGCTTTAAGCCACCTCCCTCCCATWCAACCAACTCCTTTCTCCACTGGTGTCCATGCTGTGGACAGAAATGTGCTGCTCCAAAGGACACTGCCCAAGAGTGAGACCTGCTCCCTACACCAGAGGGACTGGAATCACACAGAAGGTGAGGGCTGGACTTTCTCCTATGCAATGGCCTTGCTGATGTGCACCACCGCAGCCCTGCAGAAGCCTTCCTTGGTAATAGATTATCTGCTCTGAACTCCTCTGCAGGTTCAGCCTTGCTCTACAGTGAGGATAGGTGCCCATCCTGGGCTCTCCAAGGACAAGAACTGGATCTGGATGAGTAGGAATAACCCACAAAACCCTGACTCAAAGGGTATCTCTTGCCCAACCAGGCTGACTGCAATTCATGGGACTGTGTTCAACATTGTTTTCCAAAAYCATCTCTCTTTCAGCTCATGGCTGTGCTGTATGGTTGGACCTCACTTCTGGTTCCACGTTTGTACAGAACTTTGCACAACAGGAATCTTGTCCAAGGTGGCCCTAAGGCCACCTAGTAAGAAATAATTACTACAAATCTGTCTCCTTACCATGTTAATCATTTCTGTACCTACCACATCTCTCTTAGTACAGCACAGCTCATTATAAGTAGTCAAATGCTAATAGCTTTCTAACAGAAAATGAGTTACACTGATAATGAGTGTCAGACCAAAAGAAATGTGAGATTCTGGCATGAGGAGGAATGAACGTGATTTACAATCTTGATCTGATCCCATAAAGTGGGTGAGTCTTCATCAATAGAGAACATTTCCCCACACCTTAACATACATGTTGTACACAGCTAAAAGATTTTACGGAGACCTTCAAAACCCTGTTAATTTGTCCAATTGGATTGGAGGAAATCTGARTCTATCTAATTGTCATTAATATTTTGATACTCTCCATGAAAAATACTTTTCCTAGCACATGAGAATCTAATTAAACCAGCACATTTTAACCTTATTTCATTTTGGATGGTGTAATGTTGAGCTCACTAATTTGCAAAACTAATGAGAACAGTCTGACCCAGAGTTGCTTTTTACAGTGTCAATTTACCCAGTAACTCTAGGAAGCTGGAGCTCTTTATTTTTCTTTTTTCAGTATTTGATTTGGATGTGGTGAGCTCAAACCCCAATTAAAAACCTGCAAAGCAAAAGAATTCCAGAATTCTGCAAAAACATAACTAGGTTTTCAAAGCCTTTATAAAAAATGTTTCAGGAAATCTTTTTTTTCTCCCACCCCTCCTTTTTCTGAAAGACACGCTGTGGAGTTTAATCCAAGTACTAGCTTTGTAAGTTTTCATTCAAGAGTGGGAAGAAAGAGGAAGAAAGTAAACAAAGCATATATATCACTGCATGAAGGAAGTAAAACTAAAGGAAACAAACAAACTACAGATATAATTTGCAATTTTCCTTTCCATCTAAGTCATCACAAAACACATCTCCTAACTGAAAACAGAGTTGAATTCACTTTCTGCTACAGCTTTCCCTGACTAAATAGTGTTGTTTTTCAAATTTTACAGAAACCAGACCCTGTCATATGCACACAACTCTCCCTCCRCACCTTCCTGAAAAAATATTCCCCAAATTCCACTCTTTCTTCTATGCCCGTCCATATTCCTGCTGATTACCACCTTCCCACATTGTGACCCTACCTGACCTCCCCAGTGCCTTACTATAGGAGTAACTGACTGGTAGGAAAGCAATGCTGAGGAGCAAGGGGGGAGTGTGAGATGTCCAGCCTTATGCAACTTCCAGTGGTCACTTTGCTTGCTTTTGCCGAAAGCTATCCACTCCAAAGCTTGTCCCATTTTTATATGCCAGGAGTTCAGGGAGCAAGGCCATGTCTGCCTCAGGGAGAAGAACATAATGCTGGCCACCACGTTGATGCTGGGGCAGTCAAGCTGGTTTGCCTCTGCAGAGCCTTTTCTCATGACCAGCTCAAAAACCTTCGTATCACAACAGCTTGGTTCTTGCAGGAATATTTCCTATGGGCCATAGTTGTCCAGTTTTGAAATATAAAGAGCATCCTGTAACACAGCATCGTCTGCCTGCACAGTCTCTCCAGCAGCAAGGGAGAGACTGCAAGAAGACAGTGATGACTTTCAAGAAGCGTCAACCCTTGCAATTATTGTTTGCATTTTGTGGGCAAAGTTGTGAAATTCACACCACAGAGTAGCTGTCTTTCATCACCCTTTTCCTTCCTACTATTCATCGCAAATGAATAACCTCTTGAGCTAGTGGAAGGGCATTCAGCTGGCTTGTAGGAATCAGAGACCAGAAAGAAGGGAAACCTCATCAATTCCACCCCTAATTGCGTATTTTACTCCTTTATTTTATTCTGTCTGAGCTTGAAAAAATCCAATCCAATCCAAGTCAAATCCAAATCCATGCTTTTTGGCTCCTTCAAAGTCTGGAAAATTGAGAAGTCATTTGTACAGTGCTATCAGCACTCGCTTGATTCCTTTCTCACCTGTTGCCATAAAGTGAAACAGATCTTTTCCCTAAAATAACAGTCTTTCTTACAATGCTCAGAACAGATGCTTTCTGTATTGCTACTCCACCAGAGCACTGTAAGTGGAGCTACTTGAAGAAAATTTGATTTGAGTAATTTCCATCTGAAATTGCTGTTTCATCAATACCGAAATGTTTTGCAGGACTGCTTTATTTTCAATGATTTTTAGTGATTTTTTAAAGAAACAATTTCAGACAGAATTATTTTTCCTTTGGTGTATTCAGGTGTTCCCATTTTGTTTTAGCTGTACATTACATTATATTAATCAGATCATAATATACATATTATAGAACTGTAGTGTTTCTTTCAGGCCATTATTGTGTTTCTGAATTAAGTTTTCAAAGTCTGGTCCAGTTAGAGAAGAAAATAATATATATATAAAAAAATTTTGGAGAGTATAGAAACATCACCTTTCAACCAACAGTAAATGGGAGCATAAAGAAAAATAGGAATCCAGAATGCAATTCATTTTGTGTAACTGTAATCTAACATCTCAACTAGTCCTCTGAGTCAGCGGAGAGAAATAAGCTTTTCTAGACAGTTCACATTGGGTTATTTTCTGTATCTAATTTAAGATAAGACAAATCATTCACAAGGAAACTTCCATGTAAGTCAAATGAGATGAGTCCCTTTCCTAAATCTGCCGACGAACAGACTCCAGGCTAATTTCTGTGGAGATGCACCAGCTGGGACCTCAAATGGTGCAAGTACACATCAGACCTGTTATTTTCCCTAGCAAGCAGGGGCACGAGCATTGCTTTCTATAAATGAATTCACATGCACAAGTGGCAGGAGAGACATTTCTCTGCGTTAGCAGTGATCGAGCTGAAAATCTCTGAGGCAGGATGCTTTACTGACAGGGGACTAATATCAACCCAGATTAATTTTCAAAATGCTCAGATAGCTTTCCTTTTATCCTCACCTCTGTTCTTCAAGAGGAGGGAGCAAAGAGAGGTGGCGGAGTACAGCTTTGCATATTTGGTCAGCCAAACTGGCAGCGTCGAGAAGCTCTTTATGCACCTGAACATTCAGGTTGGATTTGGCAAGCCCTAATCACAGCTGAATCTGATTTCGTCCTGCACTGTTCACAGCGGCTYAGGAAAACAATTTTCAGGCAATAGGCTATCAAGACAGAAAGAATCATAAWACCTAAGAACATGGAGCTGGAAGTAACTTTGTGGGTCAACATGTGTAAAATGAGTCTTTCAACAGCAATATGTGGGAGGAAAATGATGCATCAATGGCAGTGTTATAGCGAAGTATATAGAGGGCTACTAATTTGTCCCAGACAGAAATATATTCAAGAAAGCTAAATAAAACCTCTCTGGCACTAATTAAACTTTGACCTGATTTTCAGGGTTGAATTTTAATTGCAATACACTGCATTGCTTTGATTTCATTTCCTTCTGTTGAATGCAATTGCATTTAACCAAATCACATTGCATCGATTGTTGTTTGTTTTAAGCGAATACTATTTATTTCCTCTACAGCAAATTATTTTAAATGAAATTCCTGGAATTGCATTTAACTGTATTGCGGTTAGTTGAAATAGATTGAATTAGGGCAAGTTGAATGAAAAAACACTGAAAATAGACCTGAATTAAGTTGCATCSAATTTTTTTAAAATTTAACGGGACAGTGAATTGCATTTCCACTGAAGCAAGGACAGGGAGGCAAGAAGAGCAAAACAAAGTCTGAAGGGAAGTCATCAGAGAAGGCAGCAAGCTGGAAGCAACTGGACAACAGGGAATAAGAAGCTGAAGGCAACAGGACTACAAAAGTGTTGGAATATAGAGATACGTATCACACATTACTACACTAAATCCATCTAAATACTTCCCTGGCTGTCTTCAGTAGACCCAGCCCACCTCCATCCACTGTCTGAGGGTACCTTGCTCTCCTCAGTGGACCTTTCAGGATGCAGTCATGCAGGGCTGCCTAATGTCTCATGGTGGATGGAGGCTTTCACAGTATCTGCACAAAAGCACTATTGTTGACTGTACTCCAGGCAACTGGATGAAAGAGGAGATGGACTTCTCACAGGTATCTCCCCATCCAGAATCTACTCTTGCAGGGCTTGGACTTCCCATGGAAATTCATTGGGAAGCAATGAGAATGAAGCACACTTTTCATCTGCAACGTGTCAAGGAGGGAAGTGTCAAGGAAGGGATGGAAATACAAAGATTTCTTTTTACATATAGGGAAACTCTGGCAAAGGGAAATGAGCAGACTGAGGTCACAGGAGAGCTAGGAATAAAACTGTAAAGAGAACTCAGGGCTGTCCAAACTTAGGGTTAAACTTTGTATTTTGCTATAACTGATTTATAAGTACTGGCTCTTTCCTGTACTTTCTGGAATTGCAGATTTCAGAGGGTAGGATTTGATGAACAAGTCAATCCCTGCTGATTTTTCTTTCTCCTATCTGACATTATACTGGTAGGAAAAAATCAGTCAATACACCTTCTCAAAACAGAGTTTGTCACATTAAGGCCACATCATCCTGAACACAGAGTCACTGGAAAGCTCATCTTCTTGAAGCAAATTAAAATCTGTATTTAATGACTAGAGCACAGTGGTGACACTAGGTTAGATATGGATGTGATATGTTCCTGTCTGGGACACTGTGGGAACATGGATTATGGTCTGTGGAGCAGAAACCAGACATGAGCTTCTAGTGACATCTCAGCTAGGGGAAGCAGGGCAGCTGAAAGAAGAACGACTGCAGCTGGAAGCCAAGGATGGAGATGTCAGCAGATTCCCATGTCAGCCTGATGCTTCACAGCCTAGGGGAGGTTGAGAGAAGGCAGAGAGGTTTGCAAGGAAGAGTATGGAACTTCTTTTTTTTTTTTTTTTTTCCTTTCTTTCTGTCTGAGCACAGAAGGGCAAAACCAAGAGGGAAAGCAGAGGCAAGAAAGGCAGGATAGATGCAGAGTTATAGCTTTACCTTTCAACCCCCAAGATGCTGTGTGTTGCTTTCTTCACCCATTTCCCTGTCTTAGAAACAGGGATAATGGTGTGTGGCAAACATCTGTATCATCAAGCCTCCAACTGACTTGTCTGCATTCCGACACTGGGTGTCCCTGCACTGGCAGCAGAGAGGGCTTTGAATCCTTTGAAGAAACCCACCTCCAGCAGCTGTGGAGAAGTCTTCAGCCTTAATTCAGAGAGCAGCTAGACAGGTGATCTATCTCTTGCTGATGGGGCTTCTTCTGTATACCAGCTAATTAACTGTTTTGTTAATGATTTAGTTAATATATAAATTAATTGGGCTTAGCTAGTCTTCCAGAACCACTTACTTCAACAAACATATCCATCTTCCTTCCTGTAAGGTGGAGTACAGCCACACATGCACATTTTCTTGCAGTGACAGTATTTTCTACCCATCTGATGCAAGASTGTGTCATGGTTTAACCCCAGCTGGCAACTAAGCACCACCCAGCTGCTCACTCACTCCAGGCCAGTGGGATGGGGAGAGAATTAGAAGGGTAAAAGTGAGAAAACTCGTAGGTTGAGATAAAGACAGTTTAATAGGGAAAGCAAAAGCCGTGCACGCAAGCAAAGCAAAACAAGGAATTCATTCACTACTTCCCATCGGCAGGCAGGTGTTCAGCCATCTCCAGGAAAGCAGGGCTCCATCACGCATAATGATGACTTGGGAAGACAAACGCCATCACTCCGAACGTCCCCCCCTTCCTTCTTCTTCCCCCAGCTTTATATGCTGAGCATGGCATCATATGGTGTGGAATATCCCTTTGGTCAGTTGGGGTCAGCTGTCCTGGCTGTGTCCCCTCCCAACTTCTTGTGCACCCCCAGCCTCCTCGCTGGTGGGGTGGGGTGAGAAGCAGAAAAGGCCTTGACTCTGTGTAAGCACTGCTCAGCAATAATGGAAACATCTCTGTATTATCAACCCTGTTTTCAGCACAGTTCCAAAACACAGCCCCATACTAGTGACTATGAAGAAAATTAACTCTATCCCAGCCAAAACCAGCACAGACTGATCACCGTTTATATCATACCCTCACCTTTGCTAAGTCAACTTTTACATGGCTCAGGAAACAAGAGTTTTGAACTCTTCCTTTGGAAAAGTAATTCGTTTCTGTGAATCTCTCTGGAAAGACATTCTTCTGTGCCATCTCAAACACAAGACCATTTATAAGTTGAAACAAGCATTTGAGCACAGGACCTTTCAAGCTATGGTAGAAACCTCTGCCCACCAGCTGCAGAAATGGGTCTGCTCACCAACAGACAGGAGAAAATTGCCTGGTATTGCAGAAGGTATCAGTTACAGGGGAACCATGAGCTACCTGCTGTGCAAATTATGGACACAGATGTTGGTTTTGGAGCTGATTCCTGCTTCCATCATCTGAACAGTACCCACTTTCCCCAGCAGACCATGCCTCATAGCTAGTAAAGAAGAGGAGTGATTACTCCTTGACATCCAAGATTGGCAGACCATGTTCCTCTGCCATCTGCCAGTATCAGGTGAGAACCAGGCACCTCTGCCAGGATTTGCAGACACGTTTCACCAGCAGAGACTTTGCAAGCAGACAGCTAAATTGAAATCTATGTCATAACATTTCAAAAGCTTCAGGAGCCTTTTTTTATTATTATTTGCTGTGGTTAATTTTTTTCTCTGCCTCTTGGTTCCTGTTCATCAAATCAATTGCTTTGAAGGGGGGACAAAAAAAGTACAGTCTGCATTTCTTACAGATCAATTTGAGCTGTGTGATTCCCAAACAGGAATATTTAGTGCTTGCTCATAGATTTATTCAGTTAGAATTATTTTTCTTTAATGTAAATGACATCCTTTCCTTCTCTACCTTTTTCTTCCACTATGGTAGCATTTCTGCTTAAAACCTGCCAGTTCTGACAAGCTGTACATCACAGGCAAATAGAGAAAAAGTTCAGCCAGTCTCTCTTGTCAGCAAAGGGTGATCCCCCCTCCTTGCCCAAGCACCACTCGTTAGCTTCTCTGTGTTTAATTCTCCCATTTTGCACATTGTGCCAATTCTGGAGTACTCTAAATGTCAGCGTAATATAACAGTAACAGTTAATATCATCATTAACTGCAAGGCTTAAGGGAATAGGAATCATAGAGCAGCAATTCATTAGCAACACTTCTTTATTTCTTGCTGGTAAACAGGGTTTCTCTCCGTACAGCTCAGTTTAATGGTGAAGAGAGTGGCCCTTGTAAAGATACTCCTTTAACCCTGAAAATGAGGAAATATGGTATGAGAGCACTTGTTGCTCTCGTTTCCCTTTGGTCTCTCAGAAATACAGTCTCTGAGTAGCTCCCGGTGATATCTTCTCCAGAGCTCCTAGGAGATAAACAGCCTTCCTTGTCCTCAAATTTAACATTAGACAGCACCTGCCTGAAGCCAAAGCATCACTTCAAATCCATTTACATTCACAGAGGTGGTCAAGGCAAGTCAGAAAGAAGACTTGTTTATCTGCAACATTCCTTAAAAAAAAAAAGCTTCAAATGTACCCGAAAACTGTTCTTTATGCAGAAAGCTCGGTAGGAGAACAACAGCAACACCAGCTTTGGAGTCAAATCCCAGTGGAAAAAGCAGGCAGGCAAACAGATGGTAGGAACTAATTTTGTTTAAATAATTAGGAATATTAATAGGTAAGTTGATAGAATAAGAGCATTGGAAGACAGGGATAGATGCATGGATGGCTGCATGGATGGACAGGAATGAGAGATGTGTCTAAAATAAGAAAGATGTTACCTTGTTTCTGGCCCGTGAGACACTGCCTCACACAACGGCTTTTTTTCAATGTGCCAGAGCCTCTGCTTTATGTCATATAAATTCTGCCTGCAGTGCCATCTTGGACACAGATAGCAAAGTTTTCTGGTTGACATTTTAAGAAATAAAGTAAGGAAATACTTAAAAGAGTCTTTTTTTTAATTAAAAAAGAGTTTGTATAACTGTGGGAGCACAAGGAATAAATGAGGTTTCTATGTGTAGATCGTTGCACATTGCACAAGCTTTGCTTTTCCAGCCCTCTAGTGGAAATGCAGCTAGTAGGAGGAAAGGTTTCTCATCCTGGTACAAACGGTATTTGATAGGATCTGCCTAAATAGCCTTTTCAGCTCACGTTGCAGCTCCTTCCCACTTCTCACCTCCAAAGCTACACCAGAAAACTTCATAAAGAGATCTTGGCTTTTTGTGCCGGTGAGCTGCACGCTCATGTTCCTTTCTGCATGACTGCATCGCTGTGATTGCACGTGTCTTGTGGATCCACGTGCATGCCAACATACGGATGTGTTGGCAGGTGTGTCCATACATCTGAGTCCATGTGAAAGGCTGTATGATTTGGAATTAAGCAAAGCTCCTAGTGAAGTTTCCTATAAACCTTTGCTAGCAGCTGTTCACAGGAGCAGCACTATGTAAAATAGTTTTGATGTTTAATCTTCTTAGAGGTTATACTAGGGCCCCAGTAATAATTAGAATATAAATATCTTTTATAGAGGCTGCAAAATATTGGTGGGAGGGGTGGCAATATGTAAAAATTGAGTTAGTGATGTAGGGAAAACCAAAGACTTAGTTATACGATGAGGAGGAGACATGGAAAGAATGAAAATCAAAGGACTCCGCTTCTAAGTTAATAGTGCTGACGGATGAAATACCACTGGCCTAACACATCCCGTCTTGTTATGCCTCTGCTGTAAGGCAAACGGAACTTTAACAGCCTCCCTCCCCCAGAGAGCAAATAAAAGAGATTTAATTCAAACAAAAGCTGCTGAGGACAAACAAGGCGAAGAGATACAGTGGAAACTGGGGAAGGAAAAACAAAAGGAGATAGGCAGGCAGTGTTAAATGAACAAATAACACACTGGCAGTAGGATACTTGTGCAGGGGGTAATTACCAGAAGAACAGGGAAGGAAGAGTCTCTGAACAGGAATGGCAGCCAAGAATCGACTTTGCTGGCAGATGCATTGTCCCCAGGCCATCCTGCTTCGAATTCACCATTCTGAGAAGATCAGAAGCATCACCTGAACCTGCCAGCACCTCCCTCCTTCAACCTTACTTTCTGGCTATCTCTTTTGCTTAACCTTGGGCTGCAGTTGATTACATGAGGGCAGAAGACATGGCATGTTTGGTGGCTTTCTGCACAGGGAAYGTAGGCAGGACTCTCTTCTGGTCTCAAACAGTCCCTGATCAGCCCTGAAGCTTATGGAAAATTAYTGCGTTTAGGTCCAATCCACCTCACTGTGTTTCCTCCCTTTATTGTTCACTGGCAGCGTATGAACAGTCCAACACAGACTGTGTATCAGAAAATTGAGTTTGCATTTTTTTCTCTTATAAACCATAAAAACCCCCAACTGTTATGAATCTGGTTTTCCCTGCTTCTACCTTATCGCTCCATTTCTTCAAGAAACACAATTCACTTTGCATGCAACCTCTAGATTTTTGTCTTTGAGCAGTTTCACTAGACAGTTTTACAGATAAGCTAGTAGAAGTGGGTGAAAAACAAATCAGTCACAACTTATTCAAGCCTGAGAGAGAAAGWGAGAAAGCAGGGGAATGACAGAGTTCATCAGCAAGCCGTAGACCCACAGCTCAGTGGGTGCTGGCTGTCTACGTGTGACAGGGGTGGCACAGTACTTTTCCACAACAGCCAGCAAATGGCCCAGATGATGCTGGCTGTTGCCCCTCCTTCTAGGAGATGACAATCTTTTCCGAGGTTTGGCTGTGTACTCAGGAGTGCAAACAGGCATGGATCCATACATTCAAAACCTGAAGGGACCACAGCATATCTCCACAAAACATGGGAAAATTACAGAAGTAGAGGAAGGTCACTCATGCAGCCTGAAAGAAACTGCTAGAAAATTACTTTGGAGGTTAGGACCACGTCTTTGCTCTCACTGTTGGTGAAAAATGTGGATAACTCTAATAAAGGTAAAGAATTTAGTTATACTGTCATAAAGCCTGTGAAAGACTGGAATGAGACGTTTCCTCCCAGATTATTCCTTTGCCTGCTGTGTAGTTGGTGAGTAAGAGGTCCCTTCAGGACCTCCACAACAGGCCTCTGGGAGCAAGGTGACTCGTACCAGACATCCATAACCCATTGCAACCAGGAGTCCCCTTTCTTTTCAGGCCTTGGGCTGGACTCCAGCCCCCAGGAAGATGTTGGTGTAACTCCTCAGAAGCTGTTGTGGCAAAGTCAAACACAAARGGGCATTGGTAGGACTTCCTGAAATGGTGTGGGTAGAGGACCCCAGTTCTCTTGTGGGGAAAGAGGAGGAGAAGAAGGGAGTCCTGATTCATTCATAGAGGTCCTGYGGAATCCTCAGTTGCTGGAATGGAGGCAGGGGATGAAATTTGGCAATCTTCTGTGCTTTCATGATGATGGTGATGGAATGATACGATGTCACTTGGTGAAGTATGGTTTTGAGGGACTTGTGAGAGACCCAAGATGCCGGTGGAAAAAAAAAAAAGGATTGAGGTACCTGGCAGGGAAGGCACTGGGAAAGGTTTGRGGGTCCTAATATATTCTACTGAGGGCTCTTGCTTCCACTTTCCCTTTCTGTGTCACTTCAGACACACCGGAGACTGGGTTCTACCATGCAGGCAACTCAGGGAACTGGGATAACAACCATCTTTTTCTACTTTTTTACAGCATGCTCCACRGAGAGTTGATTGGCTACAGGGGATCCAAGGCATCACCCCAACACAAGAAATTAACAGGATTTGTGTTTGAAGTACACATTTTAACCAAATGGAACCACACAGGTTAGACTCTAGGCCTTCCAGACAGGTAAAAATACCAAGAATGATGTCTGAAGAAATAATGTTGCTGATAATATTGCTGATAACAACATATTGTCATAGCATCATTGCTGCAGATGCTGTGCATTTCAGAGAGCAGAGAGTCCTGTTTTGTTCCACCAAACATCTGGCACACGCCATGGTCTGWCTGCAACACAATGTGAAGGTGGGGTGTACGGGGAGGAGGAGGGTGTTAGCTGTTTCTACACACACACACACACTGMAAAGCACCTATGAATTTTCCCGTTGTCTAAGGAAAAAAAAATGTCCATAGTTCAGGCTCCTTGGCTGACCTGCCTGTGTCTCTTGCAGAGCCTAGAATTACTGCAAGCTCAATGAAATCCTTCTTTTTAATTGTAAATTGACAGCAGTCTCGGCAGAAATGAGCATAAATGAGATAGCTTCCCTCTGTGCGACTGTCAGGGATTTTTAAAAACCAGGGCACTTTGTGTCACTAGCACCCACCAGGTCTGCTTTCCTCYCAGACAGATCTGTGTCCAGGCATGCTGTAAACACTAGCTAATTGGCACTGTTAACTCAAACACTGATCTATCCCAGCAAGCCAGCATGAAGTCTGTCAACAGCCTAATAAGGGTGAAAGATGTTTTGATACCAGCTTAGAGTAACAGTGCAGATGCCATAGGTGTTGTTTTTTGTGGTTGGGTTTGTTGTTTTTTTAAAATCCTTTCCTTGTTTTTTTCGTGTTATCAGACTCTCTCTCTGTTTCCAATTGTTCTTTTGTTGTTTTATGCACTTTCTTTGGTTTTAATTTGAACCATCTGCCTATGGAGCTTCTGCCCCTTTCCACCACAGTTTGCCTTTAAATAAGATGCTGATTTTTTGTGCTTCTGTGCCAGGGTTCTTGGAACAAGAGTTTAATTCAAACCTCAGACCTCAGAATCATAAGCCTTGGTTTAAAGATGAGGGTTTTCCCAGTGCAAAGGCAGCAGCTAGTTCACAGTCTGTGTTTCCACTAAAGGGGTTGGGGAAAATGGCTCTCTGCAGGGTAGACAACTCAGGCTGTGGTACAGCAGGGAAACATCAGGTCAAGGAGTATTCTCCAAGAGGTAATTTAGAAAAAACTTGCAAGCTGTGTGTTTCTTTCCTTTTCTCTCTGGCAGTCCTGCCCAGGCCAAGACTGGGTACAGCACTCTGGTGTTGGAGATATTCAACAGCTGTCTGCACATTGTCCTGGGCAACCTGCCCTAGATGGCCCTGTCTGAGCAGGGGGGTTGGACAAGATGACCTCCAGAGGTCTGTGCCAATCTCAACCATTCTCTGAGTCTGTGTCCACTGCTGATGCCACAGCTTTATCTCTTCTTTAGCAGCACAGTGATGCAAGAGACTGGGCTGCTGCCCCTTTGTTTCTCTTACCCATCTTCAAACGATGCTTGGGCAGGCTCAATTTCATAGTGGATAAAGGGACGGGGTTAAAAGGGTACTACACACCTTTCAGCAAGGCTATCCATTCTCAATCCAGAAGGGAGAAGTTGGTTTGAGAAAGGAGAAAGTACACCTTGAGTCCCAAAGAAGTTGAGGTCCTCGTGTCACTTTTGGTTGATGTCCCAGCTCAGAAAAGACCTAAAAGAACTTAGAAAGAGAAGTCATGTGCCTCTTTCTTCCTCCCCTCCTGTATCTCTGATAGGACAAACTGGACAATAGGAAAAGAAAGATGACTTCCTGACTTGCCATAGAGAACTGTGATAGAAATGCTGAGACTGGTCTGAACAGAGAATGGTTGGGAATATCAATTGTGGAGACAACAGAAGTAGCAAAGGACAGGAGAAGGGCTGTAAGGATGGCAAGTGTTGGTGACACCTAGATTTCCAGCTCATTTAGATCCTAACCTTAAACATGCAGCTTCTCTGGAAACCCACATCAAGAGATAAAGGAGTGAGTAAATCCTGATGACTTGGATCCTGATGCCCCAGATCCTAGAATCATAGAATCATTAAGGTTGGAAAAGACCTAAGATCATCGAGTCCAAAAATCCATCCCGATGCCCTTCACATCCTGCAGGGGACAAAAAGGCATATCTAAACCCAACGTGTGGTCATCCACCTAAGAAGGAACCAGGAGGTGAGATTTGTGTGCTAAGACTGACGTCCCTTGACCTCTGTGTTGTCACGGGCAGAACAGTTGGATGCAAACATCTTTGTGTCTTGCATGCTGGACAGCTTATAGGGACAAGATGCTTATGTATATATGTGTATAAGAGTGTAAATGAGTGAAATTGGCTTCTTGGTTTTTTCTTCACCTCTCCTCTCCCATAAAGTCTCACCTTGAGCTTTTTTAATAGTTGCAATCTAAGGACCCGTACTTGGGACCACCATTCATGACCTCTAATTCTTGTCTAGTCCCTGAACGGGCAGGAGATGAGTACGGCAGTGTGTCACTATACTTTCAGAGTCTATACATATTTCCAAAACATTTAGGCATTGCTGAAGGCTTAAGAAAACTCATAAGAACACCAGGTAAATATCCATTTTGTGAACTGGCCACCAACTCTGAGCACAACACCAGTTCTCCACTACAGCTTGGTTGATCTATGCCTCTGATTCAGTTATGAAACCAGTTGCTTTCCTCTTTATCTTGAGACATTATCTGCTCTTTACTGACTATCCAAGCACACTGCTGATGTACAGTTTATTCTCATAGTGCTTTATTGAAAAAAATGCCAGTATACCCATTTACAGAGGGAAAATCGAAACACAGAGAGGTGCTCGGTTACACAGGRTGTCTTTCAGAGAGCTAAAAAGTGGAACCAGGTCTACAAATCCCAGAGCATTTGAGATGTATTCAAGTTTATTTTAAATTCATTAACTCAAGTATCAGAGTATTAACTGAGCCAGGATGGAACGAAGCATGAGCTAATTTATCCTTCTTGTGGGATTTTGCAGATACTGTTAGCTTTGTGCTGCATGGCTGGTTTAAGCTAGCTCTGATATCTTTGTACACCGTGACAGTCCTGCAGCTTTTATCTATCGCTCCATCCAGTGCTCATCTGTCTCTTCAAGACAGAGCTGTGACCTTGGAGACCTATGCAGCAAGAAATTCATTCTGTTTAGGATCTTTCCTGACATTTCTTAAGAGCAACTATCCCTGTTTCAGCTGAATATCCCTCACAATTCTGAGGAATCAGAGTTTTATTTTTAAAAAAATCAGTAAAAGGGTAGAATAATAGTAAAACACAATGAGATATGTTCCTCTAGGCAGGGTAAGAATAGTATTCGTGCACAGAGGGAAGTGGGTATGTAAGTGGCTGTTTAGCCAGCTGGTAATTCTGACAGTGCAACTTTCCAAAAAAAAAAGAAGTGACAAAGTGGGGAGTTTTAAATTAATTGAGCATGCAGAGAAAGAATGAGGATGATGGAAGTATGTTGCTGTCCCTCCCAAAATAAGGAAAAACCCAAGCAATTCTGAAATTTAAAATTTGGTGGAGATGTCTGTTTTACCAGTTCATCTAATAATCACAATATCTCAGCAATTGAAAACAATTATAAAGAGTTAGCCAATTATTAAAAGAAATCATTAAAAATAAAAATGTTGGGATAAGGGCTGATGAATTTTGGGTCATGTGGATGCTATTTAACATCCACGAGTATGTCTTTAAACTCAGATCTTGTCAACCACATGAGAAAAAAAGATCTGTATGAAGTTAAAACATAAAGATGAGGAATGCTGCACAGCTAATGACTCTGTATGTACCTCGGAGGAAACATTAATTCATAAGTGTAAAGTAATCTGAGATCCAGAAGTGGAAGGCATCATATAAGTGTATAAGTACTAGCGCATGTCCAAAATATGGACACAAGCACACGCTTTTGAAAAAATCAGTAGTAAATCAAAGTGAACCTATTCTGAATTCCCACATAGTGACACTGAATTGAGTCTAAAATCTGCCAAAATCAGTGGGAATCTCTCCAGAGGGCTTTGGACTCCATCCATTCAAAAGTCCACAGAAGAACTAAACCTAGAGTGAATGTTTTCCATGAAAGTAGGAAAGTGTTAGGTCCCTTGTCCAGCCTAGAGTCAAAGATTTCAGGGTTAGCTAGAAAGATTAGCTTATTCTCATTTGATCCTCTGAGAATTCTCTTTCTGTCTTTCTCTCTATACATACACATATATATGTATCTATATATCTATATAAAGTATATACATAATCGTGCTCATAATGTCTGATTTTACAGCCACAAAGCATTTCTTTTTCTTTCATTTTTTGGGGGGGTTTAGGTCATTACGTCTTGATGAGATCAAATGATAGGGAAACTATCACCTCCCTCTGTAGCTGTTCAAACATCTAATTATTTTGTCTGTAAAATGAAAAGAAATACACATTTTGAGCTTACGTGCATCTATTTTGCCTATATTAAGCACCACTCTGATAACAAAGACAACTCATTGCAATTCTAGCATGGTTAGGAGAAATGTGCCAGCTTTACATCACTGCAAGTGAGAGGAGGATTTTACCTTACCCAGTGAAATACATTCCCCCCATAAGGTTGTTTTGACTTTATTCATACTAGCCCCAGGATATAAACTGGATGTGTAAACATTTACATTTAATAAATCAGACAGTGAAAGCTAGTTTAAGCACTATCTTTACGCAAAGTGCATCTTCTTATTAAGACAAAACATATTATGCAATGACCATAATATGCCTCAGGTGCACTTTAAAATGTATATATGTTTTCATCTCATGCTCTGTTATTTATTACATGTAGCAATTGCTGGTATCTCACAACCGTGGGTGCCTGATGCATTTTGATATAATTTATAAATAGCTAATAAAACTAAAAGGTTTATAGAGGCTGCCTGGGAGGAATGTGAGGTCTAACAACTGCTCTCAATCAGCTGGTCGGCAGGAGAAGACAAACAGTGCAGTTTGATGAGTCATTAAGAAGCAATTTTGCATAGATGTGGCTGGATTATATAAGCACAAGTAATTCCAGCACGTATTTCCAGACTTTCTGCTTGGTGGCCAATGCAGACAGCATCAAGAAAGAAAAGCTATTTCCACTTCATTGGAGCAGAGTGACCGGTTCCTCAATACACAGTACCTTTCATCTTCTCAGATACTGTCTCTCACTCAAAACTCATCCCTTGGTGCCTGAGTGTTTCCTAAAACATTCCTTAAACTGCTGGCAGAAGATACTTTGGTCTTCCCAGGAAGGAAAACCAAGAAGTGGAAATACAGTATTTTGTTCTACATGGGATATGCACAGCATCAGTGCAGTGCTAGGCAGAGATCTCCATGTTTGCTACTGGTCTGGTGCTGGAAGCTGCTCAGCCCCATCAGACTGGAGACTGGAGCTGTATTCAAAGTGACCAGACTTCCCACCTTGGCACATCTATGTTRTGGGTGCAGACCTGATGTCACCAACACCCTTGAGACATTTCTCAGAGTCCTAGGTGATTTTATCAGCTTGTTTAAGTTTAGCTGGATGATTCATGAACTGTTTCATACTGATCTTAAATTATAGTCTTCCTAAAACAGAGACAGGAGCAGATGCAGGTAAGCATGGACGTTGGCCATGAAGTTAATGCCTTAGCAGAAGGGCAGTTGTTGAAGTGCTCTGGGCTCATGGACACTGGGTCTGAATTGAGGAAGGTAGTTTTTCCTTCCCCCCTGGGGTCACTGCCAGAGCAAATAGGAGAAGGTGAGATGCTCTGATATCTGTATCAAGGTGGGACAAGCCCAGGGTCTGACTTGACTATTTTCCCCCCTCAAGACAAAAGTCTGTAACATTCAAACAGTTAATAAGAGACATTTCAGCAGCAGGAATTTCTTCCATCATCTTGAGCTTTCATCTTGTCACTGTTTTTTCTTCTTGTCTCTCTTTGTTTTTTGATCACCCAGAGTAGAAAACATTCACCCTTCACTGGTCAGAAGAGGAGAGTTTGGCAGAGAGRCTGTGTGAAATACACCGTAAGTTCTCCTGGACCAGTTGTCATGGATGGGAGTTAGCCGAGCTTGAGATAAACAAACAGCCTGGATACTTCAGAGTGGTTGAAAGAGCAATATGAATGTGGCCGCTTCTGTCCCACTGGGGAATAGACAAGCGTTTCTTCTTCCCTGAGTGCACACTAGAGCAGATGCCTGCTCCTTTGAAGCCACTGCAAAAGCATTGATTGACGTCAGTGGAGTCAGGCTATCACCTCCTGGATATGGTAGTTCGGGAATAGAGCATGGCCAAAGCTTTGACAACTTCTTTAATCATTAGATTGATTTAAGGCTGTATATACATGCACACGTTTACATATATATATCCATGATAGTAGAAGAAAAACAGCAAACGTCTTGATTACTGAATGTGGACTGTACCTTCAAATATGAAATCAAATTATTTTGTTCTGCATTCAAGTTTCAAGCTGAGAAAGAAACCACCTATTTATTTCTTTCTAATCTGCCTTTTAAGTATGTTGAAGTGGAAGTTTAAAGTGTGAACTTTTTCTTCCCTCTCTTTCATGGTGTGAAGGAAACTGCTTCTGACACATCTTATGGCTTCTGCTGATCGGTGATGAATGGTACTTAGACCATCCATTAATTTCAATTCATCCAGGTTTTAACCTATAGCAGAGGGGCAAAGTGATAATGAATGCGTATTAAAGTGACTAGCGATACCACCATCAAATTAATTATCATAAACGCACCTAAAAAGGTATTTGGCCTTTCTGATGACACTATCAACAGAAGCTGCCATTCATTGCCAAGCATTAGAGAAGGGACAGAAGGGCAGGGAAGACACCAAGAACTGGTCATATCTTCTACTGTCGCAATCCTTACTCAGTAAATATGAATAACCCTGCAAAGACTCAGGCACATTACTGACCTACTGCTGCTATGGATCGAATGAGGAACAGAAACCATCTGTGAGCAGCCTTGTAGGTGATAACAGTTATGAAGTAGGTCATCATAGTTTATGTGATAGAAAAAGAAGACCATAATTTTCATTAGTATGTGATAGAAAAAGAAGACCATAATTTTCATTAGTGCTCATAGCAAGTTTTGCTATATCCTCAATACCTTCATGGTTGCTGTAGTGGATATTTTTGAGTAGCACAAGGCATGGATCAACATATCAGCATACCCCCTCTGTTTCAGCACTTGTAGAATGGCATTGGGTTAGTGTGTCCTATTTAGGACTTCAAAAAAGACATTGGCATACTGGAGTGGGTCCACCAGGATGGTTTGGGGAGCTGGATGACAGGATATAGGAGGGGAAGCTGGGAGAGAAACATTTGTTCAGACAAAAGGTGAAGGGAGATCTTATTGCTGTCTGAAACTACCTAAGGGGATGATGTAGGGAAGATGGATCCCAACTGTCCTCCACACAGCAAATGAACAAGAGGCAGCAAACTGAAGCTGTGGCAAGGGAGATTTGGATCAGGTAATTGGGGGAAAAAAMCACTTCACACTGGGGGAGGTCAAACACTGAAACAGGTCATCCAGAGAGACTGTAGAGTCTCCATCCTTGGAGATATTAAAAATTTGTCTGGAAGAGTCATTGGGCRACCTGAACTGCTTGGCCCTGCTTGGAACAGGGTTTTGGACTAGATACCTCAAAAAGTGATATCCAACCTAAATTATTTTGAAGTTTTATGTAGAGGTGTCCATCTGAACTAGTCATCAAAAGTTTCCTTTAGAGCCAGTGAATTGTTGAATTTTGGACATAAAATCCACTGGCTGCACTGAACAGCCCTGCATTTTTTGGGGACTCTAGATGTTTAGTTCAAACAGAGGCAGAAAGGCTACACAGTAGACAGCAAATGTTAAAAAATAAATCCCCCATCCTCTACTTTTCTGTTTCTCYGTTCTCCCTACTCTCTGCCATCCTTCATTTTTTCAGGGATTTCTCAGCAATCTCTCTCCCCTTATCCTGTCCCACACACCTTCCCCTCTCCACAGATGCATTTAAACTCTTTCTGACCTAGTGTTAACATGTGTTTTGGTTTAGGGGTCCAGGACACGCACWCATGAAGATTACAAAATTAGTTTGTGCTTGCTACTGCTGTCTCCTGGAATGATTTCCCTACAGCAATAGCTAGAACAGTTTATGTAAAAACATTTATTATCCCTTTGCTGTTGTCACTCTGCTCCTGACACGATGGTTCTTTCTTCACCCATATGGTTGAAGAAACAGTGTCCTCTCTGAGGGGACAAAAGGGAAGAAAAACTCTGCTCTGAAACTCCATCCAGGGTGAGTATGTGAGGAGGAAGAAATGCCTGAAATACCTCCTTATCTGCTGAATCTTAGCCAGACCCAGGGTGCTCTCCCAACTAGTCATTTCAATCCATGAAGCCATGACACAGGAAAGCTATCACATGTTGATCTCATTCTCCTAGTCTTTTTTATTTAGCCTTACAAGATAAGAAAGTGAAGAAAGTGCTATTAATCTCCTCTTACTGGCAAGAAACTGAGGCACAGGGATTCAGCTGTATAACTTTGGGTGTCTGTAACTTAGTTGTCTCCATTTGGCTAACTATCTTCATTCTCATTATAGTTAAAGACAATCCAATCAACAAACTGAATGGAGTTTAGGGTGTGAATCACCTGGAAAAGTCCATGTCTAGTTTAGGATGAGATAAATCTCTACAATCTACTGAGYGTGATTCAGTTGCCCGGGCACCAGCGTTTACTGAAGCTTTAGGCAACCAAGGATATCTAATACATCTACGTATTGCTGGTCAACAGGACAGATAACCAAAAGAAGACCCATTCTCTCCAATGGAGGACACTTTAAGACACCTAAAATAGTGCCAGGGACCTATGATCAGGCCAACTAACCGACTCAATAGATTACTTCCACGATAACAATAAAGAGAGTCCTGGGAGGTTAACTCAAAACTCCCAGATTTTCCTACCCTAAATAACTTTCCCAATGTTAACTCCAGTACCAAAAGAGACTGAAACCATGTCTTCTAGCACTGAGAATAATGTGCTATTCACTGGCMCCTGCGATACTTGAAGGGTCTCTGAAAAGAGATACATGCATCTGAAAAAGGAATCACCCATCCCTTAGTCACTCATTACTATACTGGCTTGAGGAAGGTCTCAAGAACAAAACTGCTCAAAAGCCTCCAGCTTTCTGGCAGGCTGTCACTCAGTGTGTGGCTGTCTAGACTGCTAGCACAAGGAACTTGGATGTCGGTTTACTTGTATTATTTATTAAGCAAATTATTTCTATGCATGGCATCTGGAAACGTGCCATAAATAAAACACAGCGGAGCCTTAAATTTAACTGATATCCACTGACAGCCATGCAAATGTCCCTCAGTCTTCCCTGCACTGCCACAACTAACCTCTGTAAATAACATGCAGAGCTTACTGTCAGTGCCAAAGGACAGATGTATTGCAGAGCAAGTCCTGCCTCCTGCCATCTTCTGGAGGAGACTTGGCAGAAGTCATTGACACCAAAAACCCAGCTCTGCACCTCCAGGAAAAACTTTCTAATAAGGAGGAGAAGGGAGCACAGGAAGAGTAGATCCTATCTTACTTGGGGATTGATCAGATGACCTCTTAAGACACCTTCCATCTATCTTGGTCTATCTTCCAAATGGCATTGAGYAAGGCTCTGAAAGTGAAATTTTCAGATAGGGGCAGTTTCCTAAGGAACCGAAATCTCTAATGACCTACAGCACAAAATCTGAATCCACACATTGGGTCAGGTTGGGTCCAAGTCCAGACTGAGGTCCAGACTCATCCGCTTTGCACCAGCATTGACTGGAGTATWCAATAAACAGAGCCAGGGAGTTCTCCAGAAAGAGGAGAGCTTGAATATTTTTCATTACCACAAAATGAGCCCAAGCATTCATTCGTATAGTCTGGATGAACCAAGCAGAGCCAAGCAGACTGCAGGCTAGTTCATYCCAAGCTCCGCTTTGCAAAAACAGTTCTGGTGATGTTCCCAAAGTGTAGAAAKCAATCTTCTGCCCTATTACATTGTTGGAGTGGCCCATTTTGTGTTTGGGGTTTTTTTGCCTTGTTGAGCTAACACTTTCCGAGACTATTCCAGGGTATGATATGGATGAAGGAAATTTTTACACTATCACCCTGTTTTTTGGGAAAAAGAGGTTTAACATAAGGCCGTTCTGTGTCGGTGGTCCTTAGATCTGGAGAACAGAGCTGGAAATTTTTAATAGACCAGGACAGATGTAACCTCTGAGCCTGAGCAACTGCAGGGTGGACACCCAGATACGTGGGTGAAAAAATAGAAATATTGTGGTGAGGCTTAAACCTGCTCTTAAGACCATTCCTCACCTTACAGTGGAGCCCAGAAAATACAAACCTAAGAAGGGTGACCTGCTCCACAGGAAAAAAAGCAAGACAGTTTGTTCCTCACTGGGCAAATTCTTCAGAAGCTTTGGACAGATATAACTCRGCACAAGAGGTGACTGTTGACATAACATGATACAACAGGTCAGCTAGCAAATGGTCGCCAGCAGTGGAATGTAGGTGTCGTGGTTTAACGCCAGCCAGCAACTAAGCACCACACRGCCGCTYGCTCACTCCCCCCCGCTGGGATGGGGGAGAGAATCAGAAGGGTAAAAGTGAGAAAACTCGTGGGTTGAGGTAAAGACAGTTTAATAGGTAAAGCAAAAGCCGTGCACGCAAGCAAAGCAAAACAAGGAATTCATTCACTCCTTCCCATTGGCAGGCAGGTGTTCAGCCATCTCCAGGAAAGCAGGGCTCCATCACGTGTAACAGTGACTTGGGAAGACAAACGCCATCACTCCAAATGTTCCCCCTTCCTTCTTCTTCCCCCAGCTTTATATACTGAGCATGACATCACATGGTATGGAATACCCCGTTGGCCAGTTGGGTTAGCTGTCCTGACTATGCTCCCTCCCAGCTTCTTGTGCACCTGGCAGAGCATGGGAAGCTGAAAAGTCTTTGACTAGTAGACTACTTAGCAACAACTAAAAACATCAGCGTGTTATCAACATTCTTCTCATACTAAATCCAAAACAYASCACTATACCARCTACTAGGAAAAAAATTAACTCTATCCCAGCTGAAACCAGGACAGTAGGACACCACATCTGAAACAGTGCACGAGGCCACCAACTCTACAGATGCAGTAACTGAGGACACTTCATGCTTGCACTACAAAGACTCAAAATATTTACCTTGCTCCAATTTATGGGACAAATAGCATTCTGCATTTCACCTGTCAGTGCAGCAGAAGGCCTGGGTGAGAAAAAGGATGCTCAAGGCACTTTAGGCCAGGGGCTTATCAGCGCTCTGCCATGACAATTGTGCACAAAGCCAAAAAGAGATGTGAACTGGAGCCTCGAATCTAGTGACAGGGCTTTGTAGGACAGGCAGTCTGTGACAAGATTAGGGCACTTCAATAGGGCCTAATAATCCACTAGGACACTTGTTCTGTCCCTCTCACAGTCACACCTTCTCCTAAACTGGGATTGCTGCTGTGTGGCTCGTCCCCTTCCCACTACCCCTCCTCTCCTCCCAGCTGTACCCCCAGGGAGGCATTGCTCATTCCTGAGCTCATTATGTTCAGGTATAGTTCAATAGGCTCAATAATTAACGACCCTCTGAGGAACCAGGACTGCAGTCAGACTGAGGCTCCTAGTCAGTGCAGGAGTATCAGGGCTTGAAGTAAAAAGACGTGTAATTAATGTCCTCTAAAATATGCAAATGAGATTTCCTTGCCCTTAGACCAAAGGCAACTGAATTAGTCAAACAAAAAGGGAAGAAGAACAGGAGACAATGTTTAAATTACAGAACAGAGTGGGGATGATGCTTTTATTCCACAGTAATTTAGATTACAAATCCATTCTCCCCTGGACCGGTGAACATTTCTGTCTGCTCAGTTGCCTAATTAGTGTATGGCTCAAAGGAGAAAGTTATTTTTTAATTTTTTTTCTTTTCTTCTACAACTCAGGAAGCCTGGAACAGGAGCAGTTCTGGGAAGGAACAGCCCGGTTCAGAAAGCAAAGCAAGACAACACAGCAGCAATCAGTGAGGTAAACTCCGAAAGCAAACAGGAGATCCTGGGATTCTTTCAATTAGGTGGTTTAGGGAAAATCTTTGGGTATAGGTAAAAAACTGTCTTTTGCATCTTGAGTAAATTCTCTTTGCTCCTAAGTACTTACAGGAGGATGAAGAATGGGGTAAGTAATTCTCTGAGCAGGAAAGTAAAGAAGGTGGATGTATATTAAAGCCACTGGAAAGGGAGAAAGGGTATTTAGAGATACTCACAGAGATAAAAGAAGACAGAAAATAGAAAGAGCAGGATATGATGTCCACACAGTGGGGTCCTTGAAAAATGAAGATGGACCTCTCTCGCTTCATTGCATTACCTTATCACTGGTTTCATCCTTCATGTCTTCAGAAGTCTGCAAAACTGCTGATTTATTCTGCTAAAAATAAGCCTCAGCTGGCAGCATCAGGGTTAGGGTCTCCCCCTCCACTCCACTGTGAAACACTGGAGGACCATAGACCTGCAAATCCATCTTGCATTCAGCCATTTGCTTTACCGTCTATTGAGTTCAGTAAATAGCTCAGTAAAAGATAGCATGGCCCTACACTAAAGCTTGTAGAGATCTTAAACAGGTAGGTCTGGATGCTCTGGTTTGTTAAGATGGGTTTCATCTGCCCAAGTGTTGACATATCCACCCAAATAAATGTCCAGAGGTTGGGGTTTTTTTTAAGGAAATGCATAGAATTAGACACTTTCAGGAAATAAGGCACCTCAACCCAAGGAAATCATCTAAACTAGGGCAAATTAATCTAAAATGGTTTACAAACCTATGAGTGGGCAAATAAATTTAGCTCTTTACTGTCTATCTCTAATGCTAGACGCAGGAACATTGTACACTTTGGTGGCATGTTCTGGTGTCACACCTTGCCTGTAGGTAACGCTCCTGGTTTCTCTCTCTGATTATGCAAAATAGGTCCATAAGTCTCTCTTAGGAAATTTTCCTCTTTCTTCACCAATTGTGGATTATTTCCCTGTTCAGAGAGCTCAGTTTTCCTTCAAACCAGGAGGCAGGACAGACTGCCAAAGAGGGATAAAGCTGGGACCCGACAGGCTTGGTTGTATCCTTGGATCTATCAAGCTAACCTGATGCATGATCTTTCCCAAATCACCTGCCCTCTCCATAATATTGCTCTCCTTTCCTGTCTCCACCTGGAGTAATTACTGAGGTTGTACTCCTTCAAGGGAGCAAAATCTGCTTTTTTTTTTTTTTTTTCTTTTTTTTCTTTTTTCTGGGGATCCATATGACATCCCATTTAATCCCATGTCTATCTTTCTCTGGGCCCAGTTTTTTTGGTGTGTTTCGAAGGATTTCTTTCCGCACATGTCACTGTGCCTGGCTTGCCCACTAGGTGTCACGAAATCATGAGCTCTCAGAGCAGTGGGCGAAGGGGACTTTTAGCTGTTTTGTAGTGAATTGCTGGAGTTCCTCCCTGGCCATCTGCTTTCTGTAGGTAGCCCACTCAGTTGGGAACTGTGAGCAAAAGCATCAGCTGCTGCCAGCATCGGTCTATTTTCAGCTCCGAGGAATCACGATTGTTGGCTGCGCTGCCAGGAACAGAAGCAGTTGGCATTTTCTACGTGTTGGTGGGTAAAGGAGCAAACCCCAGGAAAGCTGGGCTTGGCTTCAGCTGACCCGCAGTTAGACACGGACAGCTCAACATCCCTTCCAAATCTTCGTATCTGCTGCAGGAAGAAATTTGCTCCCCTCATTTACAAACTGCTTGAAGAAGCAAGTGTGCTGGGAGAAAAAAAGTTGTACTTGGGATTGGTGAAGAAACCTTCCTGGAAAGGCATACTTGACTCAGAAAGAAAAAATGTTAAGTTTGCAGGCTAAAGACGTGACTCATACTCAGATCAAGAGATGCAGGCTCTATACAGTTTTGTATACAAAGGTCTTCAGAGTCTAAGCATTCCTTAATAGGTTTTGGATGCTTTCCTTATTTTTCAGAACTGCCCTTTCATTTTTTTTTCATTCTTCATGTAATTAGCTATCATTTATCCACTTGCCTCTCTTCTTTTTTAAATAGCTCTTCTAACTGGCCTTCATTCAGGGGGTTTCAAGTGTGTGTAGGACACTTTGCATTAGTTGCTTGACTTAAGAAAAAATGATTGTTACTGTAGCTGGTTGTTTATTTCCAAATGTTAGTTTTATTTCTTTCCTTGCAAAGGAAAGGAGAGGGAGAGGATTTCAGCTCTTCGGTTTTCATCTGAGGGGTTTCCAAGATGGAATTAATCAAGTTGCCTTCCAGAAAGGTAAGCTTTGTTAAGGTGAAAGAHAACTTCGTGAAGATTTGGACATCACCATACTAATGTCAGGGACAGACTGCCAAGGGATAACCTGGCACCACAGCATGACACTTTCACCACCCTCCCTCATGGTGCATTGATGCACAACAGTGCACCAAGTAACCCTGCTCCCTTGGGCAAGGCCACTTCATTGGGAAGATCATCTTCTAGAGATGATGCTACATGAGTTGGAGAGCAAGCACATCTTCCCAGAGACTCATGTTAACAGTTCAGAAAATATATGATTTTTCTGAGCCAACAGCTTGTCAGAGCCAAATAAGACTGCTACATTTCCTCTTCCATTGTTGGAAGCAAATCCCTCAGGATATTTTGCAAAGGTTTTTCCCTGCCAACCCCTCTCTGTTGATGTTCTGGCCTAGTTTGTGAGTTAGGTCAGGCCAGAGACAAGTCCCAGGAGGTGCTAGAAATGTGACCCCCTGATGTGAAGGTGAAAAGGAGGGTGAGAGTTTGTCCACGTGGACCAAATCTCTGTTAAGACACTTTGATTCAGGGATTGAGAACAGATGCTAGCTTATTTTATTTGGTCTTCTAGACCTTGGCCTGCAGTTATAGAGATTCAGCAACAGAGGAGGAGAAGCGCAGAGAGAGGAGAATAGACATGTTCTAGGGCAAAGAGTGGTTGCTGGCAGAAGAAAGCCTCTAAATCCCTTGCTGCATACTTGTGAAGTCATTGCGAAGCCCCACCGCTTGACAGCTGTGCAAAACCTCATGCAAACCTGTGCAATGCAGAAGTCCCACCTTCACGAGGAACTACCTGCAGCCCCTGTTTCCCCATCTCGGAGGAGCCTGGGAGACCTCTGCAGATATATCCTGCCATCCCTATGGAGCAACAGAACCACTCGAAAGCAAAAGCTGGTCGTCAGGAACCCAGTGGCTGTGATGATTTTGGGTGAGCATCTGCAGGTAACGTGGATGAGCCCATTTCCCCGAAAAGCAACAGCAGGCTGTCTGTCCCCCATCTGCCCTGCATCCCTGCACACCCTGCTGCCATCCTCGTCCTTCCTGAGCCGATTTCCTCTGGTTTTATCTGCATTGAAGCCAGGAGAGGGCAGCAATGCTCATAGACAGACAAGCCAGTCCCGGTGCTGTCCCCAGCTCTTTCTCTGGGTGTCTGGCAGTGGCATCCCAGCACCCTGGTCGTGTCCAGACGGGCAGCAGTGTAGACAGGTACTTCTGGCCCTTCTAGCTCAGGTGGAGCCATGCGGTAAAAAAAGCTCTTTATTGCAAAGGGAAACTTCTCTTCCACAGCTGTTTGCACAAGGCTGCAATTTAAAGACCCTGTTCAATGTTACAGGCTGTGCCCAAGCAGCTTCTCCCCTGTTCTCCCCTGCAGATAAGACTCTGGAGGCCTGTAAGCAAGTGCCTTTGACTTAATTGCACCTCCTGATGAACACTTTAAGCCCTCCATGCCTTACAAAATTAAATAAATAAACCCCCTGCTTCGCCCCCCACCCCCAAATAATGAATGAAAAAATAAGGGAACCTTCTGAAAGAAAGTCCCTCTCTTAATAAGCATTAACTAATTAGAGTCACATATCTCTGCCTAGCAGTTGGAGCATGAGTTGAATGTGGACACGTCAGAAGGGAGAGCCATCTTACAGAGAGACCTGGACAAGCTGGAAGACTGAGCAAGCTARAACTGTATGAAGTTGGACAGACAAGTGCAAGGTCCTGTACCTGGGATGACATAACCAAAGAGCCCAGTACAGTCTAGGATCTGTGAGGCTGGGGAGCAGCCTTGCTGAAAGGGACCTGGGGGTCCTGGTGGACAACCAGCTAAACATGAGTGAGCAGTGCGCTGCTGCAGCAAGAAAAGCAAATTGGATCCTGGGCTGCATCTGCAGGGGCATTGCTAGCAGAGACAGAGATGTGATCATCCCACTCTACTCAGCCCTTGTCAGGCTGCACCTGGTGTACTGTGTCCAGTTGTGGTCCCCACAATTCAAGAAAGATGCAGACAGTCTGGAGAGGGTCCAAAGGAGGGCCATGAAGATAATCAAAGGGCTGGACAACCTGCCCTATGAGGAAAGACTGAAGGAGTTAGGTCTTTTCTTCTTGGAGAAGGCTCAGGGGGACCTCATCACAGTATTCCAGTACTTAAAGGGCAGCTACAAAGAGGACGGAGGCTTTCTCTTCACAAGGAGTCACATGGAGAAGACAAAGGGCAAAGGGTGCAAGTTGCACCAGGGGAGGTTACATCTTGATATAGGAAAGAAATTGTTTACAGTGAGAAAAATCAATCACTGTAACAACCTCCCCCGGGATGTGGTGGAGTCCCTATCACTGGAGATTTTCAAGATGCAATGGGACAGGGTGCTAGATGATCTCATCTAGGCTTCCTTCCCCACAAAAAGTTGGACCAGATGATCTTTTGAGGTCCCTTCCAACCTAGGTTGTTCTATGATTCTGTGATTCTAAGAATATGGCTGAACATATCCCTAAAAGCCGCAGCAAAGATGATCCGCTCACAAACACTCCTTGGGCCTGTCATCTCCAAACTGGCTTCCTTTGGCTCATTATCTTTCCACTTGCAGCTAGGCAGCTTGGTTGAAGATACTTCCATGATAGAAATAGGGTATTTTTGATCAGCAAGATTAGTTTGAGAACCAGCACACACCTGTGTTATCTTAGTGCAACTTTTGGGGTTCCTACATAGGTACAATTCAATAGACCTTACACCTAAAATGGTAGTCTCTTGCTTGGACCTTCCCAAGCTGATAGAGGGTAATAGTCTGACACCCTCAGACTTGCAAAGTCCCAGTCATCGAAAGAGAACCCCAGGCAGCTGCTGCCTCCTGATCAGCTCCAGCCAGCATGGATCTCACATGGGAGATGAGGGCTATGGCCTCTCTCCTGCTTTAAAATCCCACTTACTGGACATGGGATGAATATTTAGCACGTATTCTAATTTTTGTACTGATTGGTGTTGTACGTAGGTCCCTGGAGACGTCCCTCTGAATGAGTGCCTTTTTGTGACGGAGCTCTCCTCCAAGGTGCCTTACCTTGGACTGTGGCTCTGCCCTTTCTCTTAGTAGGTGGTGGCTGCTCTTATCCTCTAAAGTGTCCTTCTGAGTTCATGATTTATCTGCCAGGGTGGGCATCAGAGACTTCTCTGCCCCTTCTCCTTTCTCCAGCCAGGATGAACTAAAGTGGCATTTGCTTTCGTGATCGAGCAAGAGAGATCCATAGGCATAAAACCTGAGCTGTGGATCTGTGCCAATCCAAAGGCGGGCAAGGTGAGAGGGAAATGGCAAATGCCTCATTGATTTCAAAACTGCTACACGATCCTGCCTGGGAGCATGTGAAGCTGTTAAAAAAAGAAAGTAATGCTTTAAAAGGACGTAGCGTTGATGGGAAGTTGGCAGGTTGTTTTGTGCCGGCTGTTTATTCTCATACAAAGCAATCCAAATGTAGACCGGTTACCCAATGGAAACTCCTTGGCATTGTCTCTGCTACTCTGAGCCTCACGCTGCACATTCTTCACCAGCTGGAGCTCTGCAAAACACCTTTCTTAGTCACCAGCATCCACCCACATCCAGATGCCACCAGTCCTCAAAGAGCTCGAGGAGCAGGGGTTGACCAGCATATATTTCAAGTCAACATCTAGGGCCCCTGACTCGCCCTCCTGCTCTTTTTCTCCATATCTGTCTTTAAGCTAATAAAAGGCAGGAGGAACATTGGTTTGGTGGTAAGTTGGTACTCAATTCCATGGTGTTTGATTCCCTTCTCTGGCACTGTTGTCATCAAGGCCATGTCCCTGTGAAGGACAGTGGTGAAACAGTGCTTTGCATCCATCAGAAGCATGAGGCTGTGCACTTGCAGTGCCAAGCTTGAGCGAATCTCCTCTGTCTCTCAACATGACCCATTAGCCAGGGCTCAGGATCATATGAACCACAGCCATGAAATGGCTTTTCATCAGCCAGGAATGTGGGCAGAAGCAGCTGATAATTACAGGCATCCTGAACCTATTTCCTTACCAGTTTGGGTAATTCTTTAGCAGGATAAAGTTATTAAGGATGATGAAATGTTCCTCTGTAATGATATATTTATAATAGCATAAATATAAATCCTCTATAATGGTGTGTGTGTATATATATATATCTGTATATAAAACTAATCAGGTGAGGGATGAGAGTACCTAGGCTAGATCAGGCTGCCAGGTCTACCTCCAAACCTTCAGCTATGCCCCTACAACTCCTTAGCACATCAGGTCTTCTTTCTTTGTCTCAGCTCCTCTCTTTTGGGCTCTGCTTTTGAGCTGAGATCCTCAGGGTGGCCATACTTACCTATCAGCCTTGGGTTCCCTTCTCCAAATATTATCTCAGCCAACCTCTCCTTGCACCAGCCTCTGAAGACCCTCACCAGTACTCAGGACCATGCAATAGCTTGTTATCACTGAATCTCCTTAAAATATGGTTCATAAAGGGGAAAATTTATTTTGCATGACTTTTTCACCCTCAGATATATTTTCTGAGCCAGTCTTGTTACTCTTAAGGAATTATTGCTTACTCAATTTCACTTTCTCTGGGAATAAAACCTCCTCTCATTTCATTTGAAACTGAATTTCCTCAGCCCCCTTTCTGGTCCCAGCTAAGCCCCACTGTTCCCCTGCTGCCTCTCCCAAAGCCAACAGCTGACCTTCCTCAGAGCATCTCTGAGGAGCTGCTCCCTCCTGCACTGAGCTTTAGATGAGAGGAAAGCCGCGTTGCTTCACACAGACATCAGCTCCTGCATATGTTAGTGTCGGTTCATCCAAAGATTGTTGGACAAATTCCAGCACTTTATGCAGGGAAAAAAAAAGCAAAAGAAAAAGAAAGGAGGTGGCAGAGGTATGGGGAAATGCCAGAAATTATTGTCTCTCTTCTTTTTTTCTGACTCTAATGGTTCTTTTTTTTTTCCCCTTCATTCTGTTAGTTTGTGGTGTTACACTGGTTAAGCCCATGCTAACCTAATTGTTCATCTATTGTGCCACTTGCTGATGGGTAAGCAAGCAGAGAACTGCTAACCTTATGCCTGCCTTGCAAAGCTCTCACCACTGGCTTCATCAATGAGTTCATAAAACTGTTCAGGCTGTTCCTTGCTAACCAGATGGACTGTAGAGGAGAGCCCTGGCTGCCCAAGGAAGTGCTCCACACACCTGAAGGACACGCTCAATGGAAGACAACTTGCTAGTCTCATATTGCTCCCAGTGACATGCAGGGGAATGAAGCACCCAGGGAGAAGTCCTCTTCAAACCTAAACAAGACAACAAGGCAAAAATGCAGGAGCTGCAGCAATTAAACTCAAAATAATCTTTTTTAATTTTTTTTTTTTTCTAATGCATCTGTGACTTCATAACTTTTATGCTGCAAATCCTTTGAGATTATGTCTTTTATTGACAACCTTTTATACAGCACTGCAGTGTTAGTGTGCTGCTGGTACTGGAAATGTTATCGTCGTATCTCAGAGCAGTAACTATCAGTGGCAACTGCTTCATTTCCCTTTGGGTTCCATTGGATGAGATGACCTGAGACAATTTATCAGCTCTCAATCTCCAAAAAAGGTTCTGCAATCTTCCACATCCCCCTGCTTCCTCCCACTTACAGACTCCTTTGAACCAGCAATGGTGCTCTCCAGTCCCCTTGGTGATCTGATTTAGCTCACTCAACTGCCAGGAAAAAAGAGGTTATTAAAACAACTGCATGTTTTTCTGCCAAGTAAGTGAGCTGCGTCACTTCACTTTGTCTCGGTACAATCAGAGTAATGTTACAGTGATTGGAAACGTGGTACACATTTGCCTGGCTAAGCTGAGATGTGAAAGGTGGCCACATGTACGCTCAGTCTGTTGGAAAGGGAAGTACAAGCAGGTAATTTAAACCATACTGAAGGTTTTCTTTCCCATTTAAAGGACAACCAGTGTTCACCTGGCCAGCTGCTGTGTTTCAGGTGAAAAGTGGTAACCAGCTGAGAAGTGGCCACTTTTAGACAGTTCTCAGTCACAAGCTCCTTTTTGGCCATAGCTTATTACCATTGCAATCAAATCCCAGGTCCAGGATTTCTTTCACGATTCATTTTAAAAATCAGTAGCAAGTTCTTGAGACCCCTGCACCTCCTAGACAAAGAGGGGACTCCAGCAAACGAAGGTGCTTACTGCTGCATAAAAGGAGCAGGAAAACTGGTTTATCTTGAAATACAAGGAAACTGGATGAGATGAATCACCCCATCTTTACTTTCTTAATAAAGACAATGCAGCAGCACTTTGTGCAGTCTCAGATGTGCAACTCCCATTAGCTAGCATTACCAAAGGACCTTTTCTGCTGAGGGTAAGGAAAAAGAATGAGTCCAGAGCTGATGTCAGGACACTGTTGAATTTCAAGCTTTGAGTTAAAAAAAAAAAAAAAAAAAAGGTCTTCTTTTGAGCTAAAGACATTACTCTGTGGAAGAAAAGACTGTTGGCTGCCTGCAAGAGCCCAAGTCCAACTGCAAATACAAAAATAAGAAGGCTGTCTTTATGTCATGGTCAATCTACAGCAGGAATACTGTTGTCTCTGCCTTCTTATCTGATGACACATCCAGACACACTGCACCCACCTAGTTTCAAAGAGAGAAGCCAGATCAACCCGTTGATCCCAGCCTTGCAGACATCTTCACTCAAACACCAGCCCTTTGCCAGGAATCACCTATGCCCCAAGGCTTGTCTCTAATTAGAGATCTATTTGCAACAGCTTTCTCAAAATCATATGCTCTGGTGCAACCAGCAATGAGATACTTCTCCCCAAACTGCTGTTGAACAGAAAGGACTGAGTGTACTGGTGTCATCTGACTCCCACTATGGAATCGTGCTAGTTCTGCACATCAAAATATCAAGCAAGTATTGGTAAACTGCAGAGAATTATGCAGAACAACTAGAAGTATTTAAAAAGTCAGGAGGGAGACGAGATTAAAAGGAAACAATATGCACAATTTGTCTAATCTATGACTAAGGGGACCAGAACTGTCTACAAGCATTTGCAGAATGTAAAAACAGCAAAGAATGAGAAAGATTGGTTTAGAGTGGAACAAAGAGTATTATTAGGAGCAGTGGGAAGTGAAAGAAAGTATAGCCTGAAATGCTTGAGAGTTTAATATATTCTGCTGTAGACATTCATATTATATAATGGTCTTTTTAAACACTTTATCTTTTTGTGGAGAACTCTGACCTTTTCCAGAAATATCTTTTTTTTTTTTTTCCCCCCAGAATATCTGACCATAATTCATCATCTTTTTTTTTTTTTTAAATAGAAACGATAAAAAAAATAGTTCTGGCTTTTAGTGGCTGACTTGGAAAGCAACGCCATCTGTAGTCTTATTTTTAATAAAAAGGATTACATGGTAAAAGGCTTGTGGTTGGAGCCCACTCTGATGCCTGGGTTTCTTGAAAGGCAGGAGGGCTCCAAGAGCTCCTCTGGACACACTGAGTCCGTTTTAGAGACACCTCAGAAACAGGACCATGAAGGACAAATGCTGGGGAGTTAATGGCAGAGAAGGAAATTGGTCAAACTCCCCAGAGCAACGTTCACTGCAGGAGAAAGCCATCCTCCCAAAAATTTTATTCGGCTCCTTGCTGACTTTATATATATATATATATATGTGTGTGTATGTATGTATGTATTTATATATATACAGACGCATATATATATATTTATATACACACACACACACATATATAGGGAACTGGTGCTTTTCACAGGGAGTTTTATAGGAAATTAGTATCATACTTGCCAAATCTGGGTTGCAGGAGGCTGGATGGTGAGGGATATTTCTTTTCTGGTGGTATGAGGTGTGAGGTTCCCCCCCGTAAGCTGATGCAAGATGTTCCAGAAGGCTTTCTGAAGGTCTTGAGGAAAAATAGCTGCATAGATAGATAGATAGAAAGACAGACACATGGACAATGCTTGTTCCAACACGTTTTAAATGGACACCACCTTGAAATGCTTCACAGAAAAAGTTGTTCCTTTTCTGATTAGCTTTAACATTTGGATTCACAGGAATTTTGTGGTTTTCCTGAAGTCAGAATAATCTCAGCAGCTGATTCCTGCAGCAAGGCCAACACTTTGATTGGAGTCACAATACACTGAAAGAGGTATCCCCTCTTGACCAAAAAACTTCAGGAGAGTCTTGTGTCCAAGGGAAGTTCAATTAATGGTCTTTTTTCTCACTTAAAATGATGTAGTTAACATATGGCATGAATATGTTAATCTTAAAACTTAAAACATTGGTCATTGAGATAATACTTGAGAATCTCTTTCCTAGGTGGCCAACAAACCTCCTCCTGCTCCCCTGAAGACATGAAAACCTTCTTAAACCACAGAGAAGTTAATAGTACTCTTTCAATATAATGGTTATCCAGCAGGTAACTACAGGTAATGCTGAAGGGAGGTAAACACTCCTATCCACAAATGCAGTTCTTGTGAAAACATCGCAAGGTGAACCTGGCTCCTAAATAAGGCTCTCTTCGGCTCTTCAGTTCTGTTCCTATTGACTCTACAGTAAATCCCAGGAGAGCAGATGTGTCTGTTTTTTCTGTCCTCTGCTCTGAGATAGGCTTTGCTAACCTCTTCCCTGTGAGCCCAGTCCAACTTCAGGAAAAAATAATCTCTGCCATAGCAYGCTCCCTGCCATTTTCCCAGTGGTCTCCCCCAACCATGTGATGGGACTTACATTTAGGCCAGATTTGATTTATATCACCCTTTGCATCAGCCTGTGGTAGGAGCAACTCAAAGTACCCCATCATCCCACAGCCACAAAAATGTACATATAACACATCRTAACAAAAGGCAGCTGTTTTCCTCCTGTTGTGCACGTATATCCAATCACAGGACAGGCTATACACATGCAATCACATCATATAGTCTGATATGCATGTGTAATCTSATAGTATGTTCAAAAGTGATCCTTTTTTTCCTGGAAAATACCTGTTTTATGAATGGGTGGCATTACTTACATGAGCAGGAAGGATTTGRGGGGGGAAGAAGGTACGACAAATTTTAGGTGTTTACAATGCAGGCATTGCTGTTTGAACCAGTTGTCCAGCTGACTTAAGGGGAGTTCATATGGTCTGCTTGAGCCTCTCTGCCTTATGGGACCTTTTCCCTTAGCTCTCTGTGGTGGTATCCAGACAAATCACCTCCCACACATACTGACTAATTGCCGTTCTTTGCCCAATTACCACCACCAATCCTCCAAGCAAAAGCAAAACATCTGCACCCACTGAAATGACGGCCATGAGCTGAATCCAGAATGTGTCTCCTATTTCCAGTYCTCCTTGTAGTAAATCTGTGCTAGTCAGAGCTGTGCTTTCCTATTCAAGCACATAATCAAATAAGAGCTGACAATAAACACACACAACTCTGTTTCAGCTAACGCAGCCCCCTGAAACACAGTGTAGAGCAAAGGAGCTGACACAAGAAAGCCAAAGTGATTTCAGTCCCGAGGTTTATTATATGCCCTGCTTAATTGCTTATAATTCACATGAGGAAAATAATCATTTTTCCTTTCTTTCTTAATTGCACTCAAGTATTAAGAATCCAACTGCATTTTTCCTCCTTTCAATCACTGGACCCAACTGTTATTATGACAGGGCTCTTTTCAGTATTATTCTGCTATTGATTTGGATCATGGATGGTTTATATTGCTAATTAACATCTATTAAAGCTGGTATCCCATTCAAGCCTTGATGAATGGAGATGAAAAGGAATAAGGCATCAGAATAAATCAGAGCATGAGAAACGGAGTTCTCTTTTACTGTCCATTGGGAAATATTTCAGAGTTGAAATTGAATGTGCCTGTATGTGTTCATGTGAGTATTGCGTCTGCACCTTGTATCATTGTCATTATAGTAGTTAACATGTCTCTCAAGCATGTCATCCAAGCTCTGGGTACTATAGAACATAAAAGTCTTCATACTAGGTTCATCTGGGTACAGTATCTTGTCTCTAGGATCCAGTGAGCAACTACAGATTTCCAGGGAGAAACATAAGCACCAGGTAAAAATAGGAGTAACATATGACCAGTGTCCAGCATTCTTAAGTTCAGGGACTTTCTGAGCCAGACGTGTTAACAGTCCTTGCTAGAAGTCCTATAAGTATAGTTACTGGGCAAAAATATCCTTGGAAAGCAGAAAATTTACAACCTGTGTAAATGGGAGAAGCAAAGGAAAGACTCTTTTGCCTCCTCATGGAGATGGGGAACTAAGTCTTGGAAAGACTAAAGGCCAGTGCTTCAAAAGTACATTTTGCATTTTAGAAGATTGCAGCATGCAGCCTTTGCATGTCTTTCCCTTTCACCCCCCTAAATAAACACAAGAACAGTCAAAGCCATTAAAAGAATCAAACACAAGGGAGGGGTTAGATGATCTTGGTGATCACCTATTTTTTTACAATGTTATAATGAAAAAATTGCTGTTTCACATGCTCGGTAACGAGGCTGTGAAACTCCCCGCCACAGGATGTCTGTGGCCAAGATCTCACCAAAGTTTTGACCTGCTGGATGCTGATACCAGCAACCAGAGTTTCTAAAGATAATATTAGGAAGTCTAACATGGCTGTAGGAAATGCTATTAAACCTCTTTCTTTATCACAAATCTATTTCAGACTCCTATCAGCATTTTAGAGTTGAAGTAGTACCCCACATGTACCATTCACAAGAACGTTTGCATCTTCTTGTTAAAGACAAGATGATGTCTAATTTGAATTTCAGTGAGGGGACTTAATGGTCATCATGGCCAATGCCTGCAGAAAACCATACCAGAGGGAGAATTGATGGTGTGCYGAGATCACTGCTTTTTGTGCTAACATGGCTGTCTGCTTGTCTGTGTCTTTTAACACTGTTTGCAAACTGCTTTAYGCAGGAACAATCTGTTCGTTCAGTACTTACCACAGTGGGGTTTTGCTCCAACTCTGGATGCTTTTGTAACTAAAGTGACATACATTCCAAATCAGAACAATTTGGATAGATTACAGACTCCAGGGGCTTGAAAAGCTGAACTTAAGAGGGGCTGAATGACCCACTGGAGAGGACCCTTTTATGCTGAATATTACTCTCTCTTTGCTAACTCACAAAAAGGTGAGTAAGATCATTTACCTCTTCGAATAAGGATAACAAATCCTATTTTACACTCTGCCAGTCAAAAGATGGATGAGAAAAGCTCTGACCACTAATCTTGGTTCTATTCAATGGAGGACTAATAACCATATTTTCTTCAATAGACATGTTCCTAAGATGAAAGACAAGTCTCAAGTCTCTTTTTGGAACTCCTAGTAGAAACATAATTGTATATTGAGGGTGATGCACATGTTTATAAACGTAACAGTAGACAATTTGTAGGTCTGGATGATTGGTAGATCAGTGTTGTCCAACCTGTGATGTGTCAACCGCTAGGTATTCTGCAAAAACATGAAATGGTACTTGGGAAATGATTGCAAGAAAACCCATCAAAGAGGAGAAAGGATGATACAGCAGTCTGCATGACAGTGATAAGCCAAAACTGTGGGGATATAAACCAGTACATGGATAGTTAAAACTGGGACTCATTTTTAAGTGTCTAAGAAATGAAAGCCACTGCAGCAACACTATGCAAAATTTGTTCTGAAAAACTAGCTGGCGGTTATGTTAAAGAAGGTTATGAGTCCCTGGTGTGAAAGAGCAATTCTTGTGTTCCTTTGTTCAGAGTGYTTATGCTTCTTAGAAAGAAGGGCAGACAAGCTGGAAGAAAACCAGTTCATTTGACTAATTGTCTGCTGAACACTCTGTCAAAGGAACCTTCCACTTCCATCTGCTCATTGAAAAAAGAGATAAAATAGGGGAGACCTGGCCAGGTGGGAAAGTCAAGAATGAGCAGAAACTAGGAAACTCACAGAAAACATGTGACCAAGACCCATGAAAAATGGAAGGAAGGAGGCTTCTCCCTAGGGACCCCAAAATGCAGTTTTGTTGCAATACAGAAAATACTGGAAACTGCTGGACTAATGATAGGAGAAAACGACCTGTTTTCTAAGACAATGATCAAAGGACATCTTTGTTTCCAAACCTTTTTTTTTTTTTTCCCTTTTCCCCAGCAAATCCAAAGATCTTTCTTTAAACAACACATTTATCTAGCTTCAGTTCAGGAAAA
The DNA here is from genome assembly GCA_035582835.1 of Phoebastria nigripes. Taxonomy (NCBI): domain Eukaryota; kingdom Metazoa; phylum Chordata; class Aves; order Procellariiformes; family Diomedeidae; genus Phoebastria; species Phoebastria nigripes. The sequence goes on from JAYKAV010001665.1 coordinate 4,427,698, forward strand.
CATACCTTTAGAGATGCAAAGACAGCTTAATCCTGTTTTTTTGTGCTCACTTGAATTCAAATTTTGAGAACATCCACTTCAAAACTCTGTCTGACTCTAGCCCCATCACATCGGCACTGAAAGGCCTCTCCAAGCCCTTCCAGCCATCTTGTCACCAGTTTTACCACATTCTAGGGATGGTCAACAAGTTGCCTCTCCTTGCTCAGCCAGACAAATCTCATGCTCTGAGACGTTATCAGGATGAGTGACATCTGTCTATTGCTATTTAAGTCAACCATGCCAAGGCTGTTCTTTATGACTGTGCATCAAAGGGCCAAACAGGAGGTGTACAGGGTTTTTAAGTAAGTGGCATAGGAATCCAGTTTTGGTAGCTCAAGGATAATTCTCAGTGTTGTGGAGTAGGGAAGATGGAGGGCTAGCGAGAAAAGTCTGCAGGGATAGTGTTGATATATGTACTAGACTGTGCCTGAAAGTTTGCAGAAAAAGGTATGTGTTTGTGAGTTTATTTATATAAATATATCCATGGATCCCAAATCATTTTAATAGCTTGGTACATTTGTGTTGACTTTTAATTGGTAGATTTTGTGAGCTTTGCTTTTTCTTTTTTTAATTTCTTTTGTGTTGTAGTAGAGACTCATCTGTTACATGCTCCAGCCCCTGTGAGACACCAGCAGGCAAAATCTGGCCTTTGGTCTAATGCAAAAGTAATGATTCACTGGAGTAATTGCTTTGGTTTCTGCAGTATTATAGAGACAGCCTTTCATATAATCCATAAATCTTCCCCCTCTCTCTCTCCCCCTCTCTCCTTTTTCTTCTTTCTTTCTCCCTTTCCTTCTCCCTCCCTTCCCTTCCCTTCCCTTCCCTTCCCTTCCCTTCCCTTCCCTTCCCTTCCCTTCCCTTCCCTTCCCTTCCCTTTCTTCCTTCCTCTCGTCCTCTCATCCTTTCCTCTCTCTCTCTCTGTCTCAGAGATTTTTAAGAGCTCAGGCAAGCTTCTGTAAACCCCGTCTTTGCTGACTCATGGGGATCGAATTTGCTTCTCAGCCCTCAATTCAGTTTTCATACATTTTTAATGTCCAAATGGAAATCTTTAAAAAGTAGCATCTGGCTGACCATGGGACTTCAAGACCAAATCATCCACTAGTGCAATTGAACATAACAGCATGGAGATCAGTGAGTTGTATGTCTTCGTTTTGAGAATCTGCCTCTCAGTTGCTGCCTTGGAGAAGCCTCTGCTGAATCCTTAGTATCCCCTCTTCAGAAAACYCAAGCAAACAAACAAAAGTCATAGCTTGTGTCAGGGTTATGGGAACTGAAAAAGACTATACAGTCTTAGGAAGTSCTAATAACAGAGTTAAGATAATCCACCACCTGCATTCCTGTAAAGGTAACTTCTCCCTGTAAACTAGTGTATTGTGATGTGCAGGTGATGGTATCCCTGCAAAAGGCAAGCAAGAATGGCTGAAGACCAAGTTTTTAACTGGTGGCATACAGGCCGTATCCAGTCCATGTTAAATAACCAAATCACCTGCTGGAGAATTGTATGTAGGGAGGACAAACATAAGGAAAGGGGAAGACTACCTGTACTTCTGAACACAAGGTTGTATCTACCAGGATTCTTTCTCAGTCTCTAAGGGCACTGCTCAGCTCAGCTCATATGTGTATTCCCAAATGCTGTTCCTCCCAAAAGAAGGTGACTATATGCAAAACGTCTACTGGACATAGCCCTTAGCCTGTGCTGTTCCCCAAACCATACCTTGGGTTTGTTCTAGGTGAACTCTAGTTGGCACAGGCCAAAGCATCTCAAAATGAAACAGGATGGACCATCACAGGCCAGCATTTGCGTTTATGGGCACCTCCCTATATTGAGATCACACAAAATGTTCCATGGAGCTGTTCATAGGCTAAATTGGTCTCAATGAGTACAAACAGTGTTCAAAGAACTACCTTCTCTAAGTTCATTATTGTAACATCTTCTAAATACAAGGAAGCAAGGTCATGCTTTTTGAAGTCTAACAGTACTTTATTTTGACAACCAAAGACCATATCCAAGAGTAATTCACACAACAGGTAACAGCATATAGCATGCCCAAAGAAGCATCTATTTCTTATGCTCTCATATTGCTGCATCTCTCTACCACGCCCTCTGTCAAAACAAGCAGCAGTGTTCCCACTCCAATTTCTTTTTATTCCTTCATTGGGCTATCAAAATAAAAAAATTATCCAACTGGCTGTTTTGCACAAAAGATTAAGAAGGATGATATCTTCAGAGGCTTGCTGTGTCCTTCCTACAAAGAAAAGAAATCTGGCATTTACAGGAGACTTCTATTTTTTGTGATCCCAATTCTGTTTCCTCTTCTTTGTGTGGCATTGACACGGCTGGGGTGCTATCACTGAGAGGCAATTCTGGCTGTTTGCACAGCAGCATAAAACATATGACCATGGTAACTGCTGTACCTCAAGATGTCTTGGTTTACCAACTCTACATGTATTTGGTAGCTTTCACAGTACCCAGTGCACCCAAAGATGCACATACAAAAATGACTGCTTACAGAAAACGAACTTCTATATTGCTTTTAGTGGTTTGATGCTTTATGGTCGTCTCTGTTTTATGTCAGCGAATTGAAGCAGAAGAGCCTGAATTAAACATAGACAGTCTAGGAAATGTGCCAGCTAATAAACACTACAGTAAACAGGGAATCCCACATGCTTGCAGGTGTCTCTCCTGTTTTGTGGGACAAGAGCAATGTGTTTAGTACTATTATACCATTATAAGTCATTTCAATGAATCAATATTAGCACAGATTTCTCCCAGTCGAGTTCAAAGTGGAACAGAAGGATATGAATAGATGTGCATCCAAGCCGAGAAACTCAGGTTAAATTGTTCTTTGGAATAAAGTCAGAATACAAGAAATGACATACCCTGAACTTTTTTTTTCCACTGTTAATATAAAAAGAAGCCCAAAACATAAAAAAGTTTGTTCTTAACATCTTTGAGGGAGATATGGCAGGAGTGTTGCTTACCCACTGCCAGATTTTAAGAAAATAAGAAATGTAAAATGACTGTTGTTTGGAAATTTCACAATTTTTCTAGTTACCTTTAGTTACCTCTAGTTACCTAGGAGAATTTCAGGGTGATCTGAAGGCAGTTAACCCTGACTGCCAAAAATTGTAAGTACAGATACTAAGAAATGTTAACACCCTTGAGAGTGAGAGATAGCAGGCCATAGAAATCTTGCTGACGGTGGATGAGCTAACCTAAAATATTGTATCTGCAACAAGCACCCACCACTTGTTAATGGAAGGAAGCCATCTTAATATTTTCCAGATATTGATTATTGATTTCTTAGGCTGGGAGAGCTAAAAATATGCAGCATTTTAGCTCTATTATACCCCTGTGCTTGGTCTGCTTTCACATGTACTGTGCATGCTTAAGGTGACTTTGGACTGGATTCCTCTGCCTGAACAAAAACAACAGCCCAAGGCAAAAATCCATAATCCAGACCTTTGGGTAAAAAAAATTAAGTAACATCACTAGTTTTGGTGAGGAAAACGGGCCTTGCTGAGTATGTCAGTATGGCCTTCTGCACCTATCAGCTCTTCATTGGGAAGGAGGGAATTAAATCTCTCAGCTTTCATAGGGGCACAGTATGGAAAAGTATTGTGGAAGACTGAGAGTAATCAAAGCCCCAGGGACTTGTGCAAAGCATTTGACACTGTCCCGCACGACATCCTTGTCTCTAAATTGGAGAAACATGGATTTGACGGATGGACCACTTGGTGGATAAGGAATTGGCTGGATGGTCGCACTCAAAGTGTTGTGGTCAATGGCTCGATGTCCAAGTGGAGACCAGTGACGAGTGGTGTTCCTCAGGGGTCGGTATTGGGACCCGTGCTGTTTAACATCTTTGTCGGCGATATAGACAGTGGGATTGAGTGCACCCTCAGCAAGTTTGCTGACGACACCAAGCTGTGTGGTGCGGTTGACATGCTGGAGGGAAGGGATGCCATCCAGAGGGACCTTGACAGGCTTGAGAGGTGGGCCCGTGCAAACCTCATGAAGTTCAACAAGGCCAAGTGCAACATGGGTCAGGGCAATCCCAAGCACAAATACAGGCTGGGTGGACAATGGATTGAGAGCAGCCCTGAGGAGAAGGGCTTGGGGGTGTTGGTTGATAAGAAGCTCAACATGACCTGGCAATGTGGGCTGGCAGCCCAGAAAGCCAGAAAGCCAACCAGCATCCTGGGCTGCATCAAAAGAAGCATGACCAGCAGGCCAAGGGAGGTGATTCTCCCCCTCTACTCCGCTCTCATGAGACCCCACCTGGAGCACTGTGTTCAGCTCTGGGGCCTCCAACATAAGAAGGACATGGACCTGTTGGAGGGAGTCCAGAGGAGGGCCACAAAGATGATCAGAGGGCTGGAGCACCTCTCCTATGAGGAAAGGCTGAGAGAGTTGGGGTTGTTCAGCCTGGAGAAGAGAAGGCTCCAGGGAGACCTTATAGCAGCCTTCCAGTAACTGAAGGGGGCCTACAAGAAAGCTGGAGAGGAACTTTTTACAAGGGCATGTAGTGATAGGACAAGGGGTAATGGCTTTAAACTGAAAGAGGATAGATTTAGGTTAGATATTAGGAAGAAATTCCTCACTATAAGGGTGGTTTAGGCACTGGAACAGGTTGCCCAGAGAAGTTGTGGATGCCCCACCCCTGGAAGTGTTCAAGGCCAGGGTGGATGGGGCTTTGAGCAACCTGGTCTAGTGGAAGGTGTTCCTGCCCATGGCAGGGGTGTTGGAACTAGATGATCTTTAAGGTCCCCACCAACCCAAACCATTCTATGATTCTATGATTCTATGAAATCAAAGCTAGAATATGATAATAAAATTCACAGAGATGGAAAGGACTTCCTGAGGTCAGTTACTCCAGGCTTTGCCATGAAGCCTGGTCAGTTCCACCTAGGTCCACCCTGATCCACTTGTGTAGGATGTGCTGTTACTCTTCCCACACTAAGCACTTCCCACCCTTTCCAATAATCAATTCCTGTGCTTCATTAGCCTTCCTGATGAAAGGATTTTGATAAATTCCAAGCTTATCTCCAGTGCTTGAATATAAAGTCTCTCATTTCCTGGGCTATCTGCCATGGACCTGTGCTCTGGACTTCCCTTTGTCCCAGCAAAAGGCTTTTGCATACCTGAAGACTGTTTTATCAACTCCTTCTTTTATTAAGCCTCACCACTAATGACACATCTGAGTGCTCTCCTTTACATATTTATTGGCTAGGATCTTTCTGAGGTTTTGAACTGCAAATGGTGGGGGGTGAGCAGTTAGCATATACTGCAGTATACTTGCTATAGGCCTTGAAATTTGCTCTTGTGTCTCACCTCCAGATAACTTTTTGATAGGACTAGACATTCAAAGGAATTCAGACTTTTTTGGTAGCCTTTGGTGACATAAAATGAAAAGTCTGGGCCATCAGTCCCCAAATCTCTGTCAGGCTCTTGCTAGACTCTTGGCACCTATCTCAGTAGCAGATAAAATAACCCTGGTCAAACTGAAGACATGGTCCAAAACACCGATTTCAATTAGCCCAGAACATTTCAGAATGACACCTCCCCCTTACAAACCCACTAAGCTTGATATATACGTCCTGCCTTAAATGCAACACCTTGAAGAGACACCCTTGCAGACAGCAAAGCTACACTTTCAGGACATGGAGGGAGGCAATTAAAGGGTCAAAGCCAACCACACTAGGGTCTAAGTTCAATTAATTGATCCTTTTTCCACATGAAAGTAAAAGGGGCAGATGTTGTTGGAGAAAAAGCATTAGAGAAAAGGACAATGTTGCTAGTGAACCAGGTGATCTGACGGTTCCTGGGATGATGGTTCGTACTACCTGTTAATCATACACTGACTTCCAATTGTTTCTTCCTTAATTTTTCTCTTTGTAGGCTGTTTAGGTATTCAACACATTTTTAATACTTTCACCATTCAGAAAACTCCTTCTCGCTCTTCAGTTTCAATGAGAGGATTTCTCTTCCATTGTGATTTTCAGACACTTCACATTAATATCCCATAATAATTCTCACCAGAAAGATAGTCTCTTAAATTGCAATGTGCACAAGTGACATTTCAACATGACTGCTCTTCATTAACACACAGAGATTTTTCAAATCCTAATTAGGAGGCAGAAGAGGAATCCGTTCCAGTCCTTTCAAGACCTCCCTTCCCCCACAACTTCTGCTATAATTTTTAAATACCTTTCCTTCTGCCATTTTATCCTACACAAGTGCAAGATGTCAGCTTTTCTGGATATCCTTTGCATTTTCAGAGCTTATGGGGCATGGAGGTATCTAGATCATCTTCCATATGATCAAGAAGTGAAAGGTGTTGACAGCAGGTCAAGGAATCAATGTGATGCTTGGATGACAGTGATGTCCACAGCTGCACATTAGACCTCATTTTGCCATGTGTCATCACTTGCACAGTTCCCATGAGCTATTTTCCATGGTCTTGAAGCACTTTTCATCTTGGCTATTTCTTCTTATACAAGAAGTGGAAACTCCAGCAATACAGGGTAGGAACTGGAACTGGGAAACCTGCCATTTTCCTCAAGCTTAAACAGAAATGTAAATTATATTGTGTATTGTATCTTACATTAATATGCCACGTCGTATTGCATTGTAACAAACTGCATTGCGTCCAGTTGTGTTGTAGTGTACACTATTGTGGACTGGACTGGAATGTAGTCTATTTTGTGGCAATATTTTACATCTTAGTGTACCCTCATCTCATCTTACATACCAGACTGCATTCTACCCTGGCTGAACTGATTAACCAGACAGTCCCGATAACCCCATGTTAGAAAGTGTTATTCATTTGTGAACACAATCTGGACTTACTTGTCTCACTGCCAGGTTCAGGGAAGGGTGCAAAGACAAAACTTCGTGCTCTGACTTCTTTCTGTTGTTCAGGTGGGATCACAACCACAGTTGCTGTGACGGCTTCTGGCAGGCTTCCAGGGGTTCAAAGAAATTCAGGAAGGATATTGCAACCATCTGGAAAACGAGTCTTTCCTGTGATGAAAAGAGAAAAGGGGATAATGTCCATTCTTGGTGTTCCAGGCCAGCATAACTGGGTAAAATCCACATTGGTCACATTAGAAATAGGTAAGAGCACCTGCTCTTAACCACAGCCTCATGTGTTACAAATAAACATCTCGAGGCAGTTCAGGCTGCTTTCTGCTCTGAGGAGAAGGTTGAGAACTGACTTGATCGGTGCATGCAGAGTAGGGTCTCTAGGGAGCAGGGTTTGAATAGCAAGTGGCTCTCTAATAACAAAGACTGTGCAATATCCAGTAACTGGAGGTGGAAGCCAGACATCATCAGGTCAGTGTTAAGCACGTACTTTTGCCCTCCCATCCTCTGCAAGGAGGTGAACATGGAGGAGGTATGGAGATACAGAACATAAGGAGATGGGGACAACCCCAAGGAGGGAGAGATCCTTTCCTTATTTCCAGGAGCGGAGTAAAGCTTCATGTATGAAACCATAATAACTATTTTTAAAATCATAATAGCATCCTGTGTGCTGCAGCCATAGATAGGAGAGGCTGTGCATCGGGTTGGCATGATATGGTAGGGGGATAGGTGGCACATCCAGAAACTGGCCATTCCTGCTGCCTTCTCTCTCTAGGGGACAGTTACATGAGGTATATAGGGGCTGCAGCAGGAGATTGGTTGCACAGCTGGACTGCAGAGATGTGGGAGGTCCAGGCATGGCTGCAGAGAAGCTGGTGCATGAGTCAGGGTGAGCTGTGTGAAAGCCAACAGATTAAGCAAAGCATAATTTCAGCCTAAGGCATAAAATGGTTTCTCCTGGGTGGTAGGTGGGTGGGTGATCCTCCTGTGGCTCAGGTAGGGCTTGTACTTGCTGTTCAAACCCAGTTTCAGGCTGATCTCAATATTCAGCTCAGAAAAAATGGATTCTTTGGCTGGTTTTGAAGAAGTGATATTTCTATTAGAAATGTCTCCTTTCAGGGGATTTGACTTTTTTAATAAACTCCTTCCCCTTCACTCCAATCCCAAACCATCACTTGACATTTTTCAGTCTTTTACCAAAGCCCTCAAATTTTTACTTTTCATCTGAAAAAGGTGCCGGTTCTGAAGAAACCCTGAAATGTTCTATGAGAAAAATAAAGAAATGCTGCGACCATTTTCTGTGCAGTCTTGCTTTTTCCTGTAGGCTCTGTTACAATAAAATACATGAGTTTTTTCTTGGTGCTGGTTCTAGGGAATTTTAATGATGTGGCCATCAGGATCCCAATTCCCCACTCTAGTTTGCTAAACAGTTCTCTGTGTAGCAGCATCAGCTGTTCCAGTGTTGCTCCTCTCTTTTACCACTGAGAGAAGAGCCAGCCGTTGGGTTTTGTACGTTATGGTCGTCCTGGAGTGGCATGGACTGGAGTCCATCTGTGGGGTCTGCATGGCTGTGAACATATGTGTTCTCCTGCCTGCGATTTCGTGTAAGCGTGTAGCTTTGCTTATGCACATCAGTGATTGTGGTGCTTCCATACAGCTCCAGATATGCTTATGTCTGCGCGTGGGGATGAGTGTCTGAATCTGTGTGAATCTGGGAATCTGCCCAAATGTAATTTTGGAAGGTTAGAAATCTTGTGCTATGTGCATGTGCACTGTCCTGTGTGTCTGCGTGTGTGTTTGCGTGTTGGCACGCTAAATATTTAAAGCCTCCATACGGTAAGGCTCACCTTCCATGTGATTTATACACTCCAACCTTGTCAGAGACATATTTTAAAAACTGGTGGGACCTCTGAATTCAACTTTCTTCCATAAATTCTGTGGAATTAGCAATTGGTGCACTGGAGAAACACAGCGCAGGTCATGATTTGACATGTCATAGCAGTGCTCGCATCTTTATAGAAACATTATTCATTGCTGCTGTGCTCCTCATTACAGAATTAATACATTAATCTGCTAAGAGAAGAGGATTTTGCAAAATCTGGTGTCATGACAATTCAGTATGTCTCTGTATTTACGCTGCATTATATTACAGGGCATTTTAACATATGTTAGGGTGTCATTACGTTTATGGTGAATTACAGTTAAGGTTGGTTTTGCTTAGCATGGATGGCTTACCAGGGAGACCTGTCATTGTGCATATGGTGGATTATATCTAAGTCTTCCTTTATGTTCACTGCCCTGTACTTATATTTACAGCAAATGATTTCACGGATTTCCATTCCATATCCTAGGGATTTATTTATATAGAGAGTGGAAAGAACATTAGTTTATTTTCTTTACTAATTTGTTGCTTTTAATGCTTGTCAGCTAGATTTCATTTTTGCAAATACACAAAAGAAGGAATATGCAAATCCAGCTTATATTTCTGGAGGTTTCCCCATATCAAAAGGATTCAGAATTAAAAGAAAAAAAAGAGAGAAAAGCTGAATGAATTTTATTTGGAAGGACCTCAATTATACTTGAGTATTTCTTTACATAGAATTCCTGGTTTTCTATCAAAAAACCCCTCCTTCCATAACTCCTTACATTTTTCACCCGGAATGTCTTCAGGTGTTGCAAAAAGAAAGTAGGTTTTTGGATATAGCTGCCAAAAATAAAAGCTGCTCACCTTTTAAACTTGAAAATTCTCTCTTTCCAAAATCTCTTAAATCCAGTTCTCAGGCTTTCCTGTTTTTAATTAAAACTTGAAGAGTTCTGACAGATATGAACTGTTTGCACAAAAACTTTGATTTGATGAAAAAAGGTATTTTCCATCCCTGAATGTTTATTATTTCTTGCAGCAGTGCTTTGGAGTTGTAGGTGAGGCAGGATCCCTCTTACTCAATATTGTGCAAAAGCAAAGATATTTTCTAGAGAGTTTGGTCGAGTTGTTATTTCTTGTTTGCGAATAGGGAATGTAATATGACTTCCTGCAGCATGTATGATAACAAAGGACCTCATTGCACTAGATATTTTATACCACATTGCAAGAGTTACTCATGCACCCCCCAAGTGTACAGCCTAAATAGAAAGAACAGACAAAGCGTCTCTCTGCCTTTTTCCTTCCCCTATTTCATAATGATGAATGTGAAGCTTTGGGCGATGAAAGACGTTATCCATAACATTTTTTTTCCCTCAGTAAACAGCAAGTAGATTTAGGAATATAAATTTTCTTCCCCTCTCCACAAACATATTTTTCAGTAACAGAGGTGGATGTAATCTTTGCACAGAAGACAACGACAACCAAATTACTCAGGTTTTTCACACAGTGAATGACTCTTGCTCCTTCCACCCTATCTTTTAACTGTCCAGGTTTTACTTTTTAGCTCTTGCAGAGGCTTAACCAACCAATCTGATGAATTGCAAAATATTTCTTGTCCTTCTGTAAGCACCGTGATTGAAAAGCCAATTTACCTATGGAAACAGGCCAGCGTATTAACCATCTCCACCTTCCCCAGATTGGACTCTTGTTCTTTGGGGTGATGTAGGTCCAGCGTGCAGAGAAGTCATCTTAAATGAGAGTCACTTTTACTGTTATCTTCCTTTGAGGAACTTTAAAACTGTTCAGTTTGCAGAATTTGTTTAAGTTTGCTAGTTAGATTAGAGATTGTGCTGAGACTTATTTCGATACTCCCCAAAGAGACGTACCTGCTGTGCTTCTGAGCAGCAGGAAAATGTTTACCCAGGCCTTACACAAATAAGAGGTTTTTATTGCTGTCATTGCTAATAGCATTCTTAAAATTTATAAATGGACTTTAGATTACATTTTTTAAAAAAAAAAGATGAAACGGTAACATTATAAAAATCCTAATAAGAAATGGTGAAAACACTGTTGCAATATTTGTTTCCTGTAAACACAGGAGAGCTTGTGAATGGGGAAACTGTGGACTCCAAATGTTTATATACTGCAAATAAATCCCTATTTATATTTTCACATCTCCAGGACATTTTTCAAAGGAAATTCTTAACCTGCACATATACCCACCCAGCACTGAAATGCAGCCAACTCTGGGGAAGGATTCATGTCCTTGTGGAATGGGACCCGCAATGGCTGAAAAGAAAGCAAGCAGGAACAATACAAAAGAGAATTCCCAAATCCTTGAGGATTCCTCCAATGCATTTGCAGAGATATTTGGTTTAGATGTCTTTCTCAGTCAGATGTATGACTAGACAGAGTTTTCTGCACCTTGAACTCCATGGCTTTTTCATAGTCTGGCTCACAAGTGGATGACACACCACCCCAAACCTGCTGGGTGCTTTGGGAGGCTGTTCCAAAACTTCCTTTGGCTTTGATGCTTAGAAATGTTTGCATTTCCAGCCAACATTCGTTTGAAATGAGTTTTTAGCTCTTTGTCCTGGTGCCAGCTTTATCCTGCAGCTAAAATAATTCTTCCTCCTCCCTGCTGCTTGTCTAGAGGAAGAGTCTGTAGACCAGGCATACTCCTACTCAGTTTTCAGTTCAAGCCAGGCTCTTCTAGTCTTTTCTATTAAAAGAAGCTCTTCTTAGCTCTGACAGTTCTTGCAGGCTTTTCCTGCATGCATTTCATGTTGCACCCATCTTGCCTGAGTGAAGGTGAACTGACTGGTTTGCGACATTCCCAATAAACTCTCAGCTTACATAAATATGAAAGCTTTGCTCTCTCTACAACAATATTCTCTCCTGATATGGTGATACAGCATCACATTCACCTTTTTCACACCTTCAACACGGTTATGGGTCATAACTGCCCTGTGATTAATTTGTAAATCCAGGTTATTTTTCTTCTTCTCCTTCTTTTCAATTTGTGGGTCACAGAAATAAGGTAAGGAAGAACCCAGAGGAGTGGCTTAACCTACTGTTTCTTGAACAGATCTGTAAGGTTCAGAAGGGGATCTGCAAAACGATTTCAGGAGAGAAACCCCCTTCTTCCTCTCACCCTGCCACACACGCTCACACACACACACACACTCTGCATTCACACAAATAAGCAAATACATAGGTGGAGGAAAATAAAAACAAATGACCACCATACTTGAGCCTGATTTACTTGACAGTAAATTAAGTCAATGTCTTACAGGCTGATTCCTGATTTCACTGCAAAGCTTGTCTTTTGTTTTATAACCAACCCAAAACTTGAAGGGTCATCCTTGCACTTCAGAGATGGTCATCTCTTCCCACTCCAGCATGAGAGCTTTTATCCCAACCTTTTCCTGAAATTCTTCACTCATGGAAGTTCATCTGACAGTTACTGACTGTCTTGCAAGGTGTTTCCCCTCATGTCTACACCTCCCTTGCTGCATTGTGACTCATGACTTCTCATCCTGTCCCAGGGGACTTGCACAATGTTTGTGTCCCATCCCTTTGGCACACTTAGGATATCACAGAGATGGCAGTTAGATGGCAGCCATGTTGATGGCAATATAATTTACTTTGGTTTGTGAAGCCAGCCCAAGACAATGATAAAATTGTGGTCTGAAAATGGATACAGAAACAATAGAAAGGATTAATCCCTGTTACTCACCCAAGAGATGCTCCTTCCTGTAGTACTGTTTTGGGACACTTCCCCTTGTGCTGTATCATTGTCACCTTAACTCCTAACTATGCATTATAGAAGTATTTCATTTTTGTGTTTGTATGTGTGTATGCATATGCCTCCATGTTTTGGACTAACAAACTCTAACCCTTTGTTAAATCTATACTTAATAGAAGACTAAGAAACGCTGGTGGGAGTCACAGGATGTTTTCAAGATGGTGTTTGTTGATGCAACTAGTTTGTCAGCCATTAGTGACTCCTTTCTCTTTTAACACATCTGCAACTAGCCAGCACACAGTATTTCAGGGAGAAGAGAGGATCTCAGGACATGGAGTCACACGATCATCTCACCTGAGGCCCAAGGTCCCACTTTAGCCACCTACACTGGGTGTATGAGCCAGCTCCCAAGTCCTTCTTGCTCCTTGCTTAGACCACAATAAAAACTAATTCCTGCAGTTAATGATCACCTGTCTGCCAACCTCTTTTGCATGGAGGTCACTATGAAGTGACCACTGAAAATATGTGGAAAAAGGAAAAAGGGAAGAGTTGCCAACAGACTGGTGTGTGTCAGACACCCCAACAGATCCCAGGGCAGCGAGGCAGAGACCTGTCCCTAAGACTTCTTGCTTGGCAGCAGAGCACTGGGACCATCTGTCCCCAAACAGATGAACCCATGACTCAAGCTCATTTAAAACCTCCCTTTTTAATTAGCAAACAGTTTCACAGAGCTGTTTTGGTTGCTTTGTGTATAAGGCTGAGTTAGGTTATGATTTTTTAATGCCACAAGGGGAAAAAGAAGTCTTTCACTCAGAAGTGACATTTTCTTTTCATTTTGTCTTTTGTAACTAAGATAAATAAAACAAGCATTCCAATTTGAGACTGAAGTTTGTTGTTTTGAAATTCCTTCCTCTAGAAATGATCCTGTAAGAGATTTTTTTTCTACCAGACAGTTCAATTTCTTTGAAAACAAAGGTCTTGGGAAAAGAAAAAAGGGAAGTCATTTAATTTTTGTCTTTTATCAGCTGATCACATGAGAGATGACTCTGCAGTTACTGCTGTTCCTCAGTGCCATCCCTCAGAAGGCTCAAATGCCTCATGAACTACATGACCATTGGCACTGCAAGACCATTTCATCTGGGTCCCATCTAATATGGTTGGTGCTTTCAGTTCTCATTAGCTCAGGATTAGGTGAATAATGAACTGTAGACACAAGAACCTAAGTACCAAGACATTTCAAGCTCATAGGCAAGTCAAGCAAGCCTTTTTTAAAAAAGATTCTTGAATATAGATGTCTAAATTCTGCTTACTTGGCTCTTTAGTCAGATATCAGTTATTTTTTATCTTGTTCTTTAACTAATCAGTGCCTCAGTTTCCTCTCAGGTTAAATGAGGATAAATAAGGCCATCACTTCAGAGGAGGAGGTGGGGAGAGAAAATGATATTTTGATCTTCCCAAAATGCTCTGAGGTCCACAGAGATGAAAATTCTCATTTTATCCATTCTCCAAGAGTTTGCATGATCAAGAAAGCTTGTCCCAAGTTCAGGTCTTTGTTCTATGTAATTCTTCAGCCACAGAGAATAAACATCCTGCTGTTGAGCACAGTCTAGAGACTCAAACCCTCCATCAGGGCAAAGTTGTGGACATGAACGAGGAAAGAAAGGTAAGTCTGGACATCACTGCTGAGCTGCAACTCAATAGTTTCATACTTTTTTCCAGGAAAGCTGAGGGCAAAACACGCAGCTCATTCCTCTTTTCCATCTGTGCCACCACGGGGAGCAGAGAAAGTTCAAGTGCAACCCCAAGCAAAGGAGAGAGGAGCTGGGAGGACAAAGGCAGATGCATCAAGGGCAGACCTAGGGTGGGAAAAGACACACCCTGACTCAGTCCTCCAAGACACCCATTGTTCCCAGCTGAATATCTTTCTGCCAGTAAGAAAGAAGTGTGGCCAGTTCATAAATAAAATTGTGATGGGGAAAATCTTACCCCCATCCCCTCTTCCCAGCTCTCGTTCACCCCCACTGAAGAGGTGTGACAAATGCCCAGAGCTTTGTAAAGGAGGGAAGGGAGGAGTGAGGTCTGACTGCTTTTCCCAGCAGGGAGAGACCTGAAGTGGGTCTAAATTTGCATTTAGAAATGCTTTTTTGACAGCAGTGTTTTCTACTGGGTGCTGAGAGACCCCTCTGGGCTTGGATTTTTTTCAGGGGAAAAGAGCCAATAGCAGCTATTTCATAAACAGAAAGGAAAGATGCTCTGAGGGTGTGCTGTAAAGACTTGAAGGGGCTGTAAATACTGGGGGACACAAGCCAGGGCTGGGAAATGCTTCACAAGCTGCATCCTCTGCTAGTTCAGGGGAAGGAAAGGTAGAGCATTTGCATGGGCATAAGGCAAGAAGAGCCTGTTGCCATGTGCTGTGGGAGGCAGCACACACCCTCAGCACTCAGTAAGTGGCAGAAATGGGTCATGGCTAAGGACTTGTGTTATTGCTCCCGGGTAAGTCAGAAATGTAGGACCAACAGAGATGTCATGGCAGGCTGGAACTTTGATCTGCCTTCTTCAGAGGCTGCAACAGGTACACTGGAAGATGAAATGCTGTCCTGAGCCATCAAGGGTAACGTCCTGCTGGAGGAAGTTTTCTTAGGTGCTACAGGTTGCTTTAGAGTGTGAAAGCCTAGAAAATATACTCGTTGTGTATGATGGTATTGCCTATTTATAAATGTACTGTTACCAACCGGAATATCTGTGCTGTCTCATGGTTTTGATTTTAATGATAGCCCATGGCTAGGGCATCCATATTTGTGGGATCAAGTTAATCTAATTTCCTATTAGCTACAATAAGTAGCTATTATTACAGTAAGTATTTCCTTAACCTATAAATTCAGTGTCTGGTCTGCAGAAATCATCCATGGTCTTTCCATCATCGTTGGTGAGAGGGATGTACCGTGAGAGAGCAGTTCAACCCACTGTCATGGGGACCCATCTTAGGACAAGAGAGCTGCTGGTCTCTCTGCATGGATGGCAGAGGGAGTCTATAGTATTTATTCTAACATTAACTCTCCTCAGACTAAAGGCACTGCACACAAATGCCCTTTCTCACTGTATTTTATATATCCATGGCTGCATTTACGTTCAAGAAAAAAAAAAACAAAAGAAAAAAAAAAGAAAAAAAAAAACCAAAAACAAAATCAGAGAGACTCAGAATGTTAAAAATGAACCTGCTCTTCATTAGGTACCTCATTAAGCAGTAAACTAATATTGGATGCTTGAAGTAACAGACCTCAGCCCACATAGTGAGCAATCCCCATTTCAAAACCCTTTTTTTCTTTCCTATCTCTTATTTTTTGAAGATGCAGGCTGGGAGAAGAGATTAAACCCAAAGAAATGTGCTGATGTGAATGCTTGGGCTAACAAGGGTCAGAGGCCGGGAGGGTGGATGAGGTCTGTAACTGCAGATGAACAGCAAGTGAAGCATGGTCAAGGAGGAGAGGGTGATATTAGCAGCAGGGCCAGGGAGCCAGCAGGGACCATGTCCCTTTTCTTGAAAAGTGAAGGGGTGAGGAAGAGGGAGGGAAGTGGAGGGGGAGGAACATCTATCCTTGCTCCCTCTGATTCAAACATGGTAGCCCCAGAAAGGGCAGGAAGGTTCCCACTGCCCTGATGGTGTTCCCTCGTGTCTGTGACTGCCATGTAAACCTTTTAAAGCTGGTGTAGGACTCAGTGTGGGGGAGCTGACAAAATTGTCCACGTTACCCTATCCGACTTGTTCTGGGAAAGACATCCCTCAGGAACAGAGGTCCAGATCTCCATATAGCCCCACCAAGTACCTCCAGTGGGTGATGGAGGTGGGAAGACATGATGATAAACTTCATTCCTACCTGTCCTCCTCCAGCCTGGACACAAAGCAAAGATTAGCAGATGGGATAGCATCTGGGATGACTGGATGTACTAGCGCTGGTGGTACGTGGAGGAGTGGATTCACCCTGCAGATCTTATGGTCAGGTTTGTTTTGATCCTGTGCATTGGCTCCTTGTGTCAGCAACAGGCATCTGCCCTGTGGAGGTGAACGTTGTGAGCTGAGGAGCATGTTTCTTCAAGAGATGCTCTTCAGTGTGTAAGAACATGCAGAAAAACTGCTCCGCATTTGCAGCATTCCAGCAAGAGCTCTCTCTGGCTCTCTGACGACTCTTCAGGGACCAAGGGACAGATCCTTACACAGTGAGTGATGCATCGTTACCCATATGTAAACTCTCAGTGCAATCTGCTCATGACCACTACAGCTCCTACCTGGAAGATACTAGGCTCTAAGAAGTCAGTCGCAATGGTTTTTTGTAGCTCAGGATAGAAAGAAGATGTGGTTTTAGCTCTGGAAGTGCTTTCATTTTTCAGGTCCAGGAATTTACAGACTTGTAAGTCCTCAGCATCAGCGCTGTTCCAGTCTACGTAGAGTACCAAAATGGTGCTAAATGGTATATTGATCTCTAGCTTCCTCCTAGAAAAGGACAGAGGAAAATTTGTTTAAATTCTCCTACACCTCTGCTCCCATTCACAAAGTGAAATACCACTGTGCACAGGGAAACAGTACACTTTGATCAGAAACTGGCTGAAGATCTGACTGGCAAAACTCAGCTGCTAATGTATAAGTAAGATAAAATGAACAGTAAGAAACCTGAAATCTCTGGAAGATTGAAAAGGACAATGGATCACCCAGCCAGGTGAAGGGATGAAATATTCACTGACCTCAGACATAGGACTGTAGCACTGAGTGTAAAGAAATCTGTCAGGGCAGTCAGGGATAGATGAAACAGCAAAGCACAGTGAGGCAAAGCTGGAGTGCTTGGTGGGACCAAGCAGACTTTCATCTGACAGTGGGTAGCATGAAGCTGGGTGAATCTTTGTTAAACATTAAATGAAACGTAGATCAGATCTTTAGGAGCAAAAGACAAGGAGAATAAGGGTCGTTTTGAAACACTGAAATGATGGCAGACAACATTGTCTGAAAGTCTTGTCTCTGCTTGTTTACTAGCAAATGCAAAATTAAATAGCTCTGTACCAGACTGACATGATGATATCAGAAATGCATCCTGGAAGGTGAATTTTAGTGAAAAAGGATGCATATGAGAACAGGACACCAAGAAAAGCGCTCTGGAATAATACATAGTACCCTTTTTCTCTCGGTCATTAAAATCAATAGTAGGGGTGTGTCATCCAATGCATTGCTGAGTTGCCATCTGTCAGCTGGGCTGGCATGGATGGTTTTGTGAGGTTCACCTCAACTGAAACACCTTGAAGATGGTTTAAGCTATTATGTTTTACTACATACCTGGGTGTGACTCAGAGCGCAAATAGAGTTGGGTACCTGGGCTCAGTCAAATTTGGGCTGTTAGACTACAGCGAAGTGATCACCACGGAGCACCTGACGACCCGCTGTCAAACTAGGCATGAAATTACCTCAGTCATTTCACTCATTACTGTGAGTCATTTCCAGCTTTTGTCTATCGCCAAAGGTTTTGGCTCAGTCATTTGTAAAGGTGTGTAAATCACTCATAGATGAATGGTAGCATATCATTGTCCATAGCTGGACCTGAAACGGACACTGAGCTAAAGCAGTCCAACGAGAGGAGGTCTGACCTTGGCTCTTCTATCCATGTTGTGAATTCTGTTTCTAGATACACAGCTTTACTATCCATATATGCTGATTTCATGCTCCTCGCCAGAATTTAATGCACTGTATATTTAAGACCATACTCAGACCACTTACTGCAAATGGCTAATAGATGTGCAAGAGCCTACTACTGTGTGTAAAGTTTGAGACTGATGAATGAGCCTGCTAAAGACACAGGCCAGACCTTGGGTCCCTACTCAGTCAGTACAGGCAGGCACCCCACGGTAAACTGAGTCCAGTCCTTACTGTTTCCCATTGGTTGTATGGTGCAGAGACGAGGATTCAAGTTTGCCAGCACTCTCCTGATCAGCTTTTGCAGCTGTCAAAACTGTGTTTCACTGAAAGACATTGGTTTATTGAAGCTAAAATGCTTCTCATATACATCCTTTTTGATAGGAAGGTGTTTAAGTAGATTGTCTGATTAGGTCGACAGCGAAACACCTGAATCAAAAGTCAGCTGTTCATCACTCCAGTTTCTGAAAATAGAGGAGGTTTTTGGAAGTCCAAAATTCTCCTTATTAAGATTTCAGAGGTAATACCAATCATCTGTGCAGGAGAGCAGAAGAGAGCTGGCAGGACAGAAGGGTGTCATATGCCAAAGACAGCCACAAGTTTGGTCTTGCTGGTTTTGTTATTTAATCTTAAGTCTTGTAAATTTTCCATTTCTTCTTAAAGCCTGACTTATAGCTTGGGAATTAAAAAAAAAAAAAAAAAAAAAGAAGGGGAAGCTTCTGCTCTTTTTCTCACAGAAAGCAAATAAACAAAACAAGCTGGAGTACAAGCAAGTAATTTCATTGAGGTTATAATGACAGAGCAGAGGTGAAGCTCTTCAGGTCTCAGCCCAGAAATGCAAGGTCTACCGTCCTGCCCCTGGACCCAAAGCTAATTCCCAGCCGGATAGCTATTCGGATAGCTGATCTTTACACTGTGACATCCAAGGCAGCTGATGTAGCACTATCTGTGTCCTTTCCTAGCATGCTATTTCCCATAGTCAGTGACTGATAACATTTTGAGGAGGCTCTCTAGGCTTGGGATATAGACCTTGTCTCCAGGTAGAGTCAATATTCCTTTCATTTGTTTTCAGATCTTATCAGTTGTGGGTGTAGGGGGATAGCAGACTTATTGATGACTGATTAAGCCCAGCAGTACTGCAGCCTAATGCTTATCACTTCGCCCCATCCCTTGCTGCACTCTTTATTTTTTGCGGTATTATTGCTATGATGCATAGGTTGCAACAGGAGCCTTGCTATTCATCGCTTTTGTAAGGGGAGTAATATTAAGCCTGAAATATTGTTGCTGATGATGATAAGTGAAATCCCTCTTTACGACTGAAAAATCAGAAACGTCCTAATATGTGAGTGAAGGTTGTTCTGACACAACCCATCTCTGGGTGTAATTATAGATGAAGGCTGGAATCCGGCTCAGCAGCAGCTGCTGACTGGCACTGTAGTCTTGGTTTATAGTTCGTGAGCAGTCACTGAGCATATGCATATTCATAAGCAGTATGTTGGGAGTGGTGATAAGAGGTTCAGAGAGATTCATTCAATAAAGTCCAGACCACACATCCACCAGCCCAAGTCCATGGGTCTGATCTCGAGTGAAAGAATCATGATGGGGGAGTAGAGGGAGAGCTAAAGTGAGATAATTTGGCACAGAGAACAATGGAGTAAAAGAATGGTTTACTCCATGCCATGAAGTGAATCCCAGAGCACAGCAGAGAGGTAATGGCAGTGCTGCAGTTAAATAGTACAGTTGCTTGTAAATAAACAATAGTTCAAGGAGGACTTTCAAAGGCACAAGCAAGCAAAGGAGAGGGGTTTTGGCTCAGTTCATGGAGCAAGCTCACATGGGAAGGAAGGAACTGATACAAGCCTGTAACAAATGTCCATGTCTTCACCTCCCACGGAGGAGTAGTTGTGCTCACATGGTGGTAGCTGGCAATACCTGTTGTTGGTACAGCCTAGGCACAAGCGCTTGCTCAGGGCTGCTCTTTAAACTGATGTCCTGCAGAAGGGACCATACAGACAGATGCACCCCACCAAGTCAAGGCAAAGACTTAGGGCAGAGCGATCAAGAACTCTTTTAATCATTCAAAATCGAGGGGAAAAGAGTCGCCCACTTCTAACAAACTTGGCTACTCGGCAGCAGTGAGTAGCGAATCCTATTTATCCGTGGATAAGATCCTTGTGTCCAGGAACATGCTGTCTGCTGATGTCTGCTATGAACACAAACATTTGGAGAGAGTATGTGGTGGTGCCTACCTGCTCCGGAGAAGTCCTGCAAAGCCCTAATGAACTCGTTCAATGCAAGCTTTAAGCCGTGCCCATATTTTGTGTGCAGTTCACGTTGCACGTTCTCCCAAGCTTTCTGTGAAGGTTGCTTTGGTGGTAAACAAGGGGAATGCAAACAGGAACAACCACAGCATTGAGATATGTCTACCACACAGGGAAGCCAAATACACAGCTTGCACCCAGCAGCAGCTTCTCTTTATTGTTATAGATATTACAGTAACATTTAGCTCTGACTGGGGCCCTGTTGTGCTGGGGTCTGCATACACATGTAATGAGGCAGTTTAGGAGAGATTCATCAGACAAACGGAGCCATCTGTGACAGTCACCCTGAACTCCCTTTGCAATCAACAGGCACTTCCAGAGAGTAATTCCTCTTGTCCTAAAGTAGCCAGCTAAACAACGAGAGATGAATCATGTTTTAAAATGCCTGGTTTTCTCCCTCTCTTAAGGGGGCTAGCTGAGCAGTGGACATCTACAATGCATTTCTTTACATGTTTTAGAGATGAATCACATATTCTCCTTTCACAGGTGCTGAACTTGGGTGCGAGAACATTTGCTATAGGCCACACAATGAGTGAGTGGCAGATGACTGTTTTGCTGCCTATTCCCAAGGTGCTAAATTCATCCAAAGCTGCCTTTCTTCTTCCCAGGAAATATTTTCCATTCAGGCAACTCAAAGCAGTCTGCAAACATGAAAAAATTATACCCTCTTCCTCTGGGGTAGGCACTTGGCGCAGACCCACATGGAGATTTTGGCTCTGTTCATGCTTGGAGACGGCAGGCAGAAATGGTCCTAGAGTCCATCTCTCTGCGTTAGCACTAGAAAAAGCAAACAGTGCAAGTGTGGGTGTCTCTGCACCCTCAGGTATCTAAAAAGCCGCAAGACCCTAACTTGCTGGTGGGTCAACAACGCAGGTAGATGTTGTTCTGAAAGGAGACAGGGTAGTGTATTGGAGGTCAAGAATTTAGGCATAGTGTCCTTGAAGGCAAAGACAGAGAAACAGCTCTGAGCATTGGCTTCCCAATGGGCAAATCAGGAATAAGAAACAGGCACTGTACTTGGGCAGGATGGCTGGGAGAGAGAATTACAAAATGCCTGCTGGAGCTTTGAGCAAGAGCTTGGTGTGGGCAGTGAGTATGCTAACACCTGGGCAATCCCCTTGCCTTGCTGGTAGGGCTGAAGCTCCCTTTTATTGCATTCAAGTGGCACATTTTAATGAGAAGTGGCTATGTTAATTGCTTGGGATGTTCCTTCCTGATAAGTCCCTTTCAGAGCTGCTTGGTAAATAGGTCCCTTTTCAGGCCACGCAGACACTTTAAAATATCCCCAGACACTCACTTGCTGCCTAAGAAGAAATCCACTACCCCAGCTGAATGCTAAAGAAAGGCTGCACACTCTCCACGTCTAACATCATTGCAACCCAGAGCCCAATTACATAGCAAAACAATCACAAAAGTATCTACAGTAGGGCAAGGGAATCTCATCTGGGGATAAGTCTTTGTCTGAGGATCCTGTGATATGACGTGAGCCTACTGAAGTAGAGAGGAAGAACTTCAAAATTTTGCATGTCTGTATTGGGTTGACCTGATTAGCCTGGCTAGTTTTGGATCCTTGCCTCTCAGGAGAGGTTTCCTTGAAACTCTCCAATATGTAAGTTTAAAGAATACAGCATTATCCACAGGATATCTTAGATTATACACATGTATAATTTTCTCTTTCCTTATCCCTTCTTAATAGCATCACAGGCAATTTGCACTCAGACTTGGCTATAACTGGAAAGAGAAGTACCTCCTCCAGAAGCAGCTATGGCTCACTGTCTCTTTCTGCCCTTTTAAAAAATATGCTTTCAGTCTGGGAAGTCCAGAGGAATGTCAAAGCACGGTGCCGTGGCAGCTGCCAAGTCCTACTTCTTTGCAGACCAGCAACTGAGTTACAATTTGCTTTCATCTTCATTTCAGAGCCTATGGAAGGTGCTGTGCTGTGCTTAGAGTCCGGGACTTACTGTACCAAGGAAAAAAAAGAAAAATCACATCAAAGCTGTCATTCCCTTTGGCAAGCAATTGTATTATTGATGCATGAGGTGTGCTCTAAAGTCTCTCCCCATTTATTTCTCTATCTTCCTCCTGCTGTGGATTTCTCCAGCGCTCATTCATAATGAATTCTGCTATTTCATGGAAATGACCCATGTTGGGCTGCACCAGGATGGCGGTGTCTGTTTGGATTACCTTTGGGAAGGTGCTAATGAAAGGTGGCAGGGCTATTACGGAGGCGAGCAGCTCTGGGGAAGAGCTATGTTTCAGCTGAGCACACCTGGGATACCCAGAGCTGACAGTGATCACATAGTGCAATTAAAAAGCAAAGTTCAGGAAGCGTCAAGCCATACAGCGCTTGGTCTGTGAAGCATCCAGGAGAACCTCCTTCACATCCCATTTATTGTGGGAGGGATACAGCTCGGCAGTGACATCCCTTTTTACTCATCTGCATTCCCCCATTAGAAACAGGATGCACAAACTGAAGGCCACTCTAACCAAGCACAACTCCTGCTAAATACTTTCAACGAGATTTAAATCCTATACATAACCAGTAGGTTTTCTCAGTAACTTTTCACTCTAACTTGCCTTAGGAGGTGTTGGGGGGTGGGGCAATTGGCAATAATTTAGTGCTAAACTGGACTTAAGTAAGACAGGTCCCATGAGGAACAGAGGGAGCTAGTACAACTCAATGGGCTGGTGGATCTTTCATTTATCGCCTAAAGTTGGATCCAAATCCAAGGCCTGGAAGCCAAGCATAGATACAAGCAGACTAAAAATATGATACAAACAGAGGTTATTAGGATAAATAACCATGGGAATAGAATATCTTTTCTATCAGCCAGGTCTTTCTGAAAAGGCTGGGAGTATTTTAAAAGATAATTATTACAGAAGCACTCTCTGTTGGGTAGATAGGAATTGTTGGGAGAATTTAATAACCTGTATCATGAAGTAGGTCAGGCCAAAATTTGTAAAAGCTAAGAGAGGCTGTTATGAAGTCAGCAAGTCTTTTCTAGCTTTGCACTTTCCTCAGGCTGGATAAGACCAGTTCATATATGAAGCCCATGGTCTTTTGAATGAACCGCTTCAAAATGACCCTGCACTTTGCCAAGACTTCTGCTAGTGCAGATGAGTCAAATCCACCTCTTTGTTCATAAAATGAAAGTCAAATCCACCTTTCCTTTTGTTTTTCTTGTTTGGATTTCTGTTGTCGTTGTTGTAATGTTACATCAACACCCTGATTCAGCCCTACAGAGAATGAATTTACCTTTATTGAATTTTACAGCTGAGGTGAGCTTTGGCTGTATATTTTCATAAATGTTCTATTACAGTCAGTGGAGAACAAAAAGTTGATTCAGTTGTTGAATACCATTTCAAATACCAAGGATATTGTGTTGTCCTGCATTTACCAGTCAAGAAGGTTATGGGCGGCAACCGAATTGACTTCCTAGAGTCAGCACAGAATATTTTTTGCAAAGAAAGCCATCGATAAGGGACTGTTCTGTGTAACTGCCAGCTGAGCTCACATTCATTCCTCCATTTGGAGTAAAAAATATTATGTGAAGAGCTAGTGACAATGACATACCATCACCTAATGTAAAATCAAATCCAGTTTTATAGCTGACTTTCTAGAAAGCTCACTAGTTAAAATAGGCATAAAATGATGGAGTATTACATGGCAGAGAAAAATAATCAAACAAATTTTTAGGGAGGAAAATCTAAAGTTCAGGTTGGAAATAGTGTGCACATTGTTTTATTAATTTTTCTTCTGAGATGTGACAAATTTAAGAAGGCTACAAAAATAATAATTTGCTTTACCAACTTTCCTTCTACTAAACAGTCCCTACCTCTTTATATGCCAGCTGGAAGTGTGTGTTGGGTACTGACATACAAATTATTAGCACAACATGTATTTTTCTTTCCTCGAGAATGTCTATATCCAGCCTGGAACAGAGTGTACTATTCCTGTTCGTATTTATCTCATCAGTGAACTTATATGTTGACTGTGCTTCCTCCTCAAGAAAAACATGCAATGGAGAATTTCAGGGCCAGATTCTTACTCTTTCTTTCCTTGAATAAAACCTAACCTTTAAGCACATTTTTCTACAGTTTACCAAAACTGAAAACAATTTCATAAGTATGAATATCAATTTGAAGACACAAAACATTTTGATTCAATGTTAAGTGCCTTTTCACTATGCGCTGTGAATGACTTTTCCTGAAAGGAGCTGAAAGAGAACATATATAAAATATTGTGGAAAACTCAGAAAAAAACTCAGAAAGCAACAACAGCTAGACTCAATTTTGATTTAGGATTCAGCCAAAAAAAGAATATTCTGGCTAACAACAGGTGAGTTTACACCTCCTGGCCACTGCTTCATTTCAGAGCTCCCATGTCTTTCCTTTTTCCCACCCATTAGATTGAAATGCCTTTTGCAAAACAGGGTCCCTTTGATGTTATATTAACCATACCGATATCCAGCTGAGCATGGCTACCTTGGCTGAACAAGGCAAAATACATATATATAAAAAAATTGCCTTCTGATTTAATCCGGATCGGCAGTCAGAATCAGGTCCATCTAGGCTGTGGCATGCCTTTGTGTTGTAATTTTATTTTTCTCCACAGGTGATGAGTAGGAAAGGGAGACAAGATAGGGGCTTTTTCTTAACTTTCTTCTCCTCTCCACCAAAATCACCTTGAAAACAATGGGAGCTCTTTAAGTATTGTGTACTGAGCTCTGTTTGGTTTCTGCTAGCTCACAGGCTGTCTACTCACTGAAAAGTCACTTTGCTACTTCTAGGTAACCTCTGTACACATCTCTAATAAAGTCTAAGTCTATTTTTGTTGTGTGGTTTTTTTTTTTTTTTTTTTTTTTTTTTTTTTTTTTTTTTTTTTTTTGCCTTTTTGCCTTTTCATACCAGCATGTTTTGTTGGTGAGAAGCACCAGAACTAATACATGTTCAGTCAAGGACCTAATGCTTTCCCTTATGAGCCCCAGATGGCAATTATTCCTTTGAACAAGGCACTGGTGGATAAGGCTGCACTAAAAAAAGCCAACCCTGGGTGTGAAGTTGAATGGTTCTGGGTCACACTCAAGGACAGCAAACCTACTTCTTTTTGTTGATTTTACAGCCAAGGATTTTCTTTAGTTTTCCTTACCATAAAATTTAACCATCTCTGCTGTCTGTGACTGTCCTTCCACTTATGGACAGGGATAGCATTGCTGCTATTGGTGTTGCAGGACCATCCCATAGCCCAGTAAAGAATCGAGGCTTTGCTGGATCGGGTGATGTGCAATGAAAAGATCCTCCTCGCCCATCTGAGTAGACAAGATGAAGGGAGGAAATGGAGACCTGGGGAACGAGGCGATATGTCCAAGATTTCTAAGCAGCATGGCAGCAAAGCTAGCAAAGGAGGCAACCCCTTCAGGCACTCCATTCGGCTCCCGCTGTGGTGGCCCATATGTGGCCTCATGCTCAGGGAAGATTTGCCTGTTCCCTCTGCAGCTCCATCTGCTCCTACACTGCTCTTTCTCCTGCCCAGTTGAGGACAAGATGAAATTGGGAGACAAACAAGAAATGTTGGGTCTGGACCTTGGCCCGGTGATGTTCAAGGCTGTCAGATGACATCGTTTATCGTCTGTTGTTGCTGCTCTGAGGCTTTTTGCTAGGGGATGTCCAACTTGAGGGCATCCATGGGGCTCTCCCTTCTTAGTTTTGGCCCCTATCCTTTTTGGTGAACAGCTCTGAAGGGAACAGAGACAGCAGTTGTAGTTTCTAGGACTGAGCTAAGACCCCCTTTTTCCCCCTGGAAAGAGCATCCTGGTCTCTTTTTCCCTTTTCTCTCCTGCCAGCCCTGTTCCACATACACATACCCAATTAAGTCCAGAGATGCTTTTTCATTAACAGAGCTGAACTAATATGTCACCTGTTTTCCCCTTTATCATTTTGATAAGCTCCATCTGTCCCAGGGGGAGGGAGGGAAGAGTTTCAGAGTATAATGATGGACTGCTGGAGCCATCTGAGAAAGAAAACCAGAAAAAGGCAAGGCACAAGCACAAAAAAAGAAGAGAGAACTGTAAGAGGGGTTCAGCCATAGTGTTGTACAGACAAGCTGGGTAATAGATTACTGACTGGTGCTCTGTCTTTGCATGAGGCCATTAATCATGACTGTTGCCTGGCTTGATTTATTTTTAAAGACTGCAGTAAGCAGGCAGTATATGTGAGGGAAAGTATTCAAGCTTCACATATGTCAGGCAGAGAGAGCAGAGTGAGACCGGAACAGGCAGCAGACGGTGAGCTTCAAAGGAACAGACAAACAAAAGCCCCCTGCAGCAAAGAATGCCTCAGATACAAAACGGGAAGCCTATAGCCCATGATGCTATTCAGAAAGATTTTATTAGTAGGCTGTAAAACTCCAAGTAGGAGAGTTGGGCTGGTCTGTTTTAAAGGGACATGGAGGAGAGTTTTAGACTATCCTAGGCAATTCTTGATCCCTGCCAAAACTAGGTGTTTGTCGTGTTGCAGCCTCAACTGTATTGGTTTTGTCTGGCAAGGAACACATCCATTCACACTGGAGAAGCAATCTTACAGAGTGAGAGTGAGAGGCTTGCAGTCACCTTCCATTTCACAGTCCCACGTAGCCAGGACTGGGTATTAGGTATTTGTCGTTCAACATCACGGACTTTCTCCTGTTTTGAGTGCCCACATGCCACCAGTTGACCTGAACTGGGACCTCTTCACCAGCTGAGTCAAAGGCTGAGGAGTCAGTCCTCTAATTAGGCCCTGTATCCATTGAAAGCACGTGAAACAGGGTATCTTTTGTTACAGGAAAGCTATAAAATAGGAGACATCTTTATGTGTGTTACAGCTGTGCTTGGAGGCCTAGCAGAAACAGAGGCTTCCTACCAACTGATACTCTGTGTGTGTGTATATATATATATATATATGAGCTCATGATCTGAATAGACCGAGGTAGGAGAAGAGAGGGGGGTTTGTTTCAACAGGAACTGACTCTAGGAATGGGATTTCTGTCAGCCAGGTTTAGCTGCTGAAAAGCTGAGAACTTGATACTTTTCAAAACTCACTGCACCCTTAGGCCAAATCATGAGGTGAAACAAAAAGTCCTGGGGAGATGCCTTTCTCTCTCCATTGTCCAGAGACAAAACCAAGATGTCTAATTTGCATCAGGCGGTCAACTTGTAGACAAATTTCAGCCTCTTTTTACAAGTTCTCAAATTACTATTTCCTCTTTCCCCCCATGTAGGGTGAGGGGGGAGAAACCAATGGTCTTCTGGTTACATGCAGTTCCTCATGAGTTGTTCAAGTGTGGCTGCAATGCAAGCCCACTGGTATTAGCTTTAGGTCTCCACACTAACAAAAGAGCTGAGTTGTCATGGGGCTGCTGAATAATTTAAATACCCAGTCTTGGGATGAAGCAAACCACTAGGAGCTTCTGAGCATGGCTTTGCAGAGCCACACAGCACCCAGTAGTCTGCCCACCTTGCTCCTTTCCTACAGCTGGGACTGTTGCAATTTCCTGTCTATAACCTATCCATGAAGATCCTGCTTCCACCAGGTGCTTGCAGTCAACATATTAAGGATCTCAGCTACAGGGGGATGTTGTCTGGTGCCCACTCCCCACCTATGCTGCTGAAGATGTATTTATCTGAGGAGGTAAAAACATCCTGGTGTCCTGCACAGGATGAAGGTTTGCTAGTGTGAAATTACATTCAGAGGGGTATGCCCTGATTACCCGGAGGCAATCAAAGCAAATTCAGCCAAGGCAAATTATCAGCATAGCCAGCAAATGGAAAGTCCTAACCCACCCTGCCACCCTTGTTTGACTACTATTATTTCCTTTTTTTGGCTGCTACCACAGAGAAAGTCAAGTAGGTTGATTTCAGTCTTGTGGTGAGACTACCGAGGATAAACCAGTCATTTTTAGGGTATTTTTCCTTCCCAGAGCACATGACTTAGAAAAGAGCAGGTTGAGAGTGAGAAAGGTTTGAAGGAGACACCAGATTGCCAGCCTGAGTGCTTGTGATTTGAACACAACTTTTTCAGCATCACTGTGAATAGTTCATGAGCAGTCAATGTGTGTGGAGTCTTCTCAGCATCATTTTCCCAGTTTGAAAACCATCCCAGTGGATCCACACTGGGAAAGGTGTGTAATTAACAGGTCAACAAAGCAGCATCTCACATCAGACCAAACAGGCAGCTCAGCGGTTCAGGGAGTGGTGGTGAACCTGGGGTTCTCAGACAAAAATCCTTGTCTAGAACTGAGTCATCATGACAGCATTAATGATAGGGGATAAAGTCAGGGAAATAATGAGAAAATGCTTTTACTATGTCATTACAGAAAAAGGGCAAAATGCAAATTAGACCACTATTGCTGAGAATTAGAGGTGAAAGAATGGATGTGTTGATTAAAACTGGGAACCCAGGCAGGCTAAAGCTGCAGAAAAATGCATTGTTTTCCCTTGAAAAATCCAAAACCAAAGAAAAGATAAATACATACATTAGAGAGTCCAAAATGCTCTCTTCCAAGGGCGGCTTTGGACTCACTTGTTAGAGACATTTTAAAATGCTCAGCATGTCATTCCAGGTAAGTGGAAAAAATCTGGGGAATAAACTGTTAACCAGGATAGCTGCTTTTCTAGCAGACTCCTGAGCTGACCTAAAGGCTCATAACAGCAGTAGAGCAGGAAAAGACAACCCGATGGACTCCAGGGCCAGGACCCTTTTGGGAAGACCTCTTACAGAAATAGGTTCTCCAAGGTCTGAAAGCCCCTTGAGGTGCAATTTCAGGTCTGAATTCCTAAGTAACTTCTCTACAGTCATGTTGCTTCATCTCCTACAGCTGGCAGAGCCATACCTGTCCTACTGAGTTCTGAGCTGGTATATTCAGTCCCACACCTATAACATATGTGTAATCACCTCTTAATTAGAGGTATGAAGGAGCAGAGCCTTGACCCAGAGCCTGTTTCACACAATGTGAATCCTTCTATTGATGTGTGTAAGGCTCAGAGTGGAAGGTAAATGTGTAGAGACCTTTCCTCCTCCTTAGCCCCCTGAGTAGATCAGGTCTGAGATGTATTGCTGAGAAGAGTAGAAAAGGCATTAATTCAGCCTGGATGCAGAGATGCTCAGCTACTGACCTATATATTTGTTGCATGCATAAAAAAGTGGTTCAGCATGTCTCTTCATCATCCTCACTCTGCATCTCAACTCAGAGACTCTATCACATGACAACAGCATTGGTGTGGAAAACCCTGCTTAATCAAAAGCATGTGAAAAGAGCTTTGGGTTTGTTTGCTTGTTGGAGTCTATAAGGGTATTTTCCCTTTTAAAATTCTGGCTCTGTCTCTCTTTCTCCTCATCGCTTAGGACCTGGGAGCCTAATTTCTAAAGAAGATAATGGTAGGGGAGTACTCATCATGCAGATGCCAAGGAAGCAGTCTCCCTAGCAACAGCAGCCATGGAAGCACTCAGATCTGATTAGCTCTTCAACCCATTCATGTCCCTTGCACTTCCAGCAGTGTCCTGCCTGGATAAGTTGGCCTGTGTATTATTTCACGTGTCCTGGGGTATAGATAGTTCCCTAGTGAACATTTGAGCTCACCCCTATCAGAAATCTTCCAGCTTCGTCATTCAAAAGTGAACTTGTTGAAAACTCAGCTTCAGTGTTCAGAAAAAGAGTCCCAGCAAAGGTATGGAAAGAAGAATATTTTTGAATTATGCAGAGAACAGATACGGGTGGAAGCTGGGGAATTTTCTTCAGTGGTGGCCCTCTGCAGCGATATAATTCCCTCAGTGAAATTCAGCCTTAGAAAGGGAAAAGCTTGCTCTCTGAGGTCCATTTTTCTTCAAGGGGGTGTTAGCTATTGCAACAGAGGGATTTGCTTGTAGGGTATAGACAAGTACTCTCCAAAACCAGAGCTGATGCTGACAGATATTCTGGCAGCAAGCTATAGTCCCATGGCAGTTGCTATCTCTGGGTAATGACCTACTGAGGAGACCTAGAGCAGGTCTCAGTGCAGTTGAGAGATTTATATGATTCAAAGGAGGACATTACTGGGTGTAAAATAAGCCTGATGAGTGGGAGGACAGACTAGACTAGAAAGGGGTGTGCAATGAGAAAGTCCTGGTGCAGGAAGTATGTTTAATGAATTAATAAAATCCACTCGAAGAAAACGGATTGGATCACAGCAGCGACCCTATTTAAAGCGTGGTCCCATGGACAGTGATATGAGCGAATAGGGAAGGAATCAAATTGAGCCTCCTGGATCTGCAAGAGAGGGTGTCAGTCATAGGAAGGAATGTGGGAAATTTTTACACCAATTTTTGCCACCCAATTTCCCGTATTCTGAAACTACACCCTGAGGGGTGACATAGAATCATAGAATGGTTTGGGTCGGAAGGGATCTTTAAAGGCCATCTAATCCAACCCTCCTACCGTGGGCAGGGACATCTTCAACCAGATCAGGTTGCTCAGAGCCCCGTCCAACCTGACCTTGAATGTTTCCAGGGATGCGGCATCTACCACCTCTCTGGGGAACCTGTGCCAGTGTTTCACCACCCACATCATAAAAAATTTCTTCCTTATATCTAGTCTAAAGCTACTGTCTTTTAGTTTAAAACCATTACCCCTTGTCCTATCGCTACAGTCCCTATTAAAAAGTCTGTCCCCATCTTTCTTATAAGCCCCCTTTAAATATTGAAAGGCTGCAATAAGGTCTCCCTGGAGCCTTGTCTTCTCCAAGACAACTGAACAACCCCAACTCTCTCAGCACCATGAGCCACATAGTAAGAGCCTTTCAGTATAGAAAAAGCTTCTGCAAGCAGGAAGGGGCTCTCTTGTTCTCTCTAGCCGTTGGTAAAAAAGCCCTGAGCCAGACTGGTTGGAGAAAGCGTGAGGTCTCCACCACTAGAAGAGCTTTAAAAATGGTGTAGAACATGATCTGTGAGTTGCAGTGTGGCAACAAATAACGTTCTCCTGAAGCAGGTGAACAATATGATCCTGCAACTCCCTGTGGTTGTCTGATCTCCCAACAAGTGAAGCAGAGTTTCCCAGAATTACCTCTGCACCGCCACTGAATACGCTAACGCAAAACATCTGACACTCTTGCAGAAGATAACATAGCGAATGGGTAGGTGGCCACTTCCCTTCTCATAGCATGGGATGAGCTACAGGAAAGCCTTTGCCAGGTTTTAGCAGGAGACAGGTTATGACTCATTGTGTTTCAGGACCAAAGAACAGCAGGATTCATCGTCGACACCATTCTCAACATTTCCTGCAGGGACACTTATTAAACCCCTACCCCAGGAATGACAGCTCCTGCTTGACTTGCAATCAGTTTTGGCAGGGACTTACTGAGTCTGTGAGGAGCAGGGCCAAGGTCCTAGTGGACAGTGGTCTCCACCTTCACTGCATGGTAGTCATAGTCACGTCACACTGCTTTTTATATCTAGCAAGCTTGTTAAGTCTGACGCTTGGCCCTTCACTGTCTCCCCTTCATGCTCCCTTGGCACTCCACAGTCCTGCCCTCAACATATTTACTGCGTGGGAGCTTTTTAACTTGAAGATTTGTCTCTAATCTTTCAACCCTGTGCATGGCCAAAATCCATTTCAGATCCCAGACTCCACAATGACAGAGTGGACAGAACAACTCATGAACTTCTTCCAGTAGCGAATTCAGCCCTTCAGCTCCTCAGATCCAGTCAGGATGTGGAATAACCCACCAATTTCTCTTCTTCTCTAGCCCAAGAACAAGCAACTGAGCAACAAAAGAGAAAGGGAAACACCCACCCATGGAGCAGCTCTGATGGCTTTGTTTCCTGGCTGGTTTACTGCAAGAAAAGCAAAGCAGYAGCAAAGGAGCTGTGAGAGGGGTGCTTTTCTGGGGAATGCTCAAGATGAGATGCTGGACGGTCCTGAGATCACTTGCCTAACTGGCAAATCTGGGGTTTTTTTCAGAGAAGTCAGGGCTGGATGCAGTCATGATATGATATTCTTTGTACTGGGGAAACTTCTTCATCATGTTCCCCCACAAATATGTATGCTGCACRGGGGGACCCTGTCTACTCCCAAAGCATCCCCTCTGCTTGTACCTCCCTGCTTAAATCCATCCTGGGAGGCTGCAAATCCTCGTTATATCCTGACATCCTCTATGGAGGGAAACTCATTAAATTGATTTTTCACCCACATCAATAATTTAATCCTTTATAATATGGTGGTAAATAAGTAAAATCAGTCAAAGTTCATCGACTGAGGCTAGAGGGGAGAGAAGGCGGGAGAGGGGACAACAACGTCAGGGTCTGCAGTCCAGGGAAGCTATAATATTTTTTATCTTTTCCAGAACTACAGTGGTAGTAATATATTCAGCAAATGTAAACTGTCAGGACGGGAATCTATGCAGAAAGCCTCTCCATAGGCACCGTCACCTCCGTCTCGTTTCCATAGATACTTGGGTCCCTGCTTCCAGCAGTGAAAATCCTGATTGACACTTTGTACCTTCTGAGAGGTAGAGCCTCAGCGTCATAGAAACAAACTCTGAATGTTTATTAAAGTCCCTCATGGCAGGGGGCTGAGCTTTYCAGGGTTTCCTTATTTTATTTATTTTAAAAATGATTCTTTTTTTTCCCCCCTCCCCAAGCTTCTCTCACGCCATGGAAAAGGTGCTGGCTTGACAGCTTTAGAGTCTGTGATCACATCTTGGTTTCAGCAACCAGGTAAAACTGCAGACAAATGGCTAGTTTGCACTCTGATTGTTAGAGAAAAGGATGAGTAGGAAGGAAAAACAAAAGTGTTTGATTGCTACTGATAATCAGAATTGCGAGGAAATCTGGATTAAGCAATGACTTCATGAGCTGCGGGTAGTTTTGGAAGGATCTTCCATGAAAGCAGAAAAAGGCGGTTGCCTAAAGTCATGACAGTGTGGAAAGGGCCAGACAATCTGATTTTTTTCTGTACCCTGAATACATTGCAGGGTTTGGAATGAATTGGGCCCATTGAGTGGAGCCACTTCTTGCTTGGATGGGGAATGGGCCTGATGTCTGCTCTCAGTACCCCCGTGTGATGCTGGTTTTGGACGTTAGGCACTAAGTATGTCCAGTCCCTGAAGAGACATCTCTGGGTGGGTTGACTGGGTAAAATGAGTGAAAAATAATATTACCAGGCAGACTCTTCCTGTTTGTTTTTATTGTTTCTAGGCCCTATTTCACACTGCATGTTTTTAGCCAGCACAGCTCCACTGTCTTGCTAGAAGGGTTGCCAGACAATGATTTCTGCAGATACAGGTGATAAATGTCCCAGTTTTCTTGTGGGTGGTTCCAGGAGGAATCAACTGTACCAATGTCCCCCTGTTTTGCAGAGACCCTTGATGGTGTTGTCTTGCACCAACCAGCTTGGTCCAGGTGGGAATGTCTAGCAGGGACGTTGAAAGGGCCCAGTCTCTTTATCTAGTCTGATTTAAGGTAAAAGCAACAAAATATAGTGAATATTGTCAGGAAAAATGTGGATTTTGCATGATCTTAATAGATTATATGTGACATATTCTAAAAAATTACATTTACTAGCTGTTCAAATCTCATGTACGAAAAGCTTACCAGAAAGCAACATATCCTGGATTTTCATAGCAGCTGTCTGCAATTCCAGATGCTTGAGTTGTACATACATCATGTAACGTTGCATGAGTCTGTGCATGCTTGCTGATCTAAGGTTGAATCTGTATTTCATTTGTAATGACTGTGATGCAGTAGATGCCCTGTGCAAAGCAGAAACTGGGAAGATTTGAGTGATCTTGTCATGGGGAGGCACTCATGGGTCTAACCTTCCATGGAAAAGAAGAAGAGAAGATGCCTGCTCTCTCAGTATCATAGTGTGGTTCCCAGAAGAGTGTCCATTGTGTCAGGGAGCAGAATTTGCTGGTGGTAGGTTTTAGCAAAAATATTGGCTGGGCTTGGATGACTGTTTTTCCAGCAGTTTTTGTGCCGATTTGCAGCCTTCCAGTCCCCTCAGCTCTCTCTTTGACAGAGAAGGAAGAAGAAACCATCTACATAGGAAGGAGACTTTTATAGTGTCTCTCCTGTCCCACAGAAGGAGGTTTAAATGTTTCCATTTTATAGTTTATTAGGACAGTCTAAGGATGTCTGCACCTCCCCATGGGACCATCACTTCTGGATGGACTGTCATTAATGGCCTGAACGCCACTGCCTGTGACTGAGACCCATGGCCCAGTCCATGGTGCTGGAGGCAGCTGCCTGCAATTGCCACAGTGCCTATCAGCCTGACCAAGACTATGGGATGCGACCAGCCTCAGAAACCRTGCCCTCCTGCTGGGTCTGAGAAGCAGAAAAGTGCCAGACCCATTGTAACATTTGCCTACACGGAGATGTGCAAGAAAGCTTATGGCATTGACTTTTATGGTGGATAGCATAGGTTGGCCTAAATGCTCCGTGTGTACAAACCTAATGAGGATCAAAGGAGGCATTAATTCAGCCAAGCTTAATTCACTTCCAGACATGCCTGTCTGATCAAGCCAAAGGGAAGTGAGCCACATTTCATTAAGCTCAACTTAATTCTGAAGAAGATTGAAGACACAGGTCTTAAAGTCTTCCAAGTAATTTCCTGTATAGCCATGCCTTGACTCAATTTGGACTCACTTTTCTGAAAGTCTCTGTGTAGAGGAGACCTCAGAGATGAGGATCTTTGGAATAGGATAAATTAGGGTCCAGTTTCTACTTGATTGCAAGGAGATTTAGGAACCTTAAATGGCCATGAGCCACCAAGCAATAGTGATTGCAGAGGAAACTGATAGCTGAGCAGTGAAAGCAGAAAGCAGTGAAGGAGGTGCTATCTTGGGAAACCCTGCACTGTCTTCTGCTTCTACCACTGACAAATAATTCATCTGTGTGCTTCAGTTTCCCCACCTATGAAATGAGAATGATCTGTGTTAGGTAGATGTGTGCTATGGAAGCAATATGTCAGTAAGGGCCCTACACGGGCCAGAGATGTCTGCAGCCAGTTTTCCTTCCTGCCTTCACCCTCAGACATTTAGTAAATCCTTGTCTCCAACCTCTGCCTCATCTGGGGAAACGAGGACACCACATCCCAGATGTCCCCAGTGACACCAGGACTGGAAGGCATGCAGATCRCAACAAACAGCTGATGGCCTTTCACTGGCTGGAGATGTCACTCGATGTCTAAACTCAGCCTGAATATGCGCAGTTGTTCACATCACAGCATGTTGTCTGCATGTTTAAGAAGGGTAGCCACACGCATACAGTGGTTAGATCTTGCTCCAGACTTGTGTCAAAACCAACCCTTATTCTGTGACCGGGAAGAGGGTTATTTGCTTGGAAAATTTAGCCAGCTACCGTGTCAGATGGATGTGCTAGTGTCCATCAAGTCCTTTGGGTGTTGTTGGCCACTGTTATAGGGGTACTCTAACCATGCTAGCCCCAAAAGCTGCCTAGGCACAGGGCAGTCCTTGGGGTGAATTTGTCTCTGGTTTCCTAGTAGAGCATGGTAGGGCAGGACTGGGTCTGGAAAGTGTGTTTTTGGATGGGGCACTGACTGCATGTGAGCCAGTTTTTCTCCACAGTTTTTGGGTACTATCAGGTTGCTGAAAGGTCTGTTAAGCTATGGGGACCAGGGCAGAAGGGTGACCACTGCAGGTTGTAACAAGCCCAGGAGCTAGCTAGCTACATGAATGGGGGTAGAATGACCCCAGGATTTCCTCTCCTGCCCTGGATRTGGTTGGTACATAAAGTCACTCCCAGGTCTTCACCAGAAGAGTGCTAAAGGAACCCCTGTACCATCTAGAAAGTCTGCTTTGGTATTGCCCTCTCCTCACCAGGTTTCCAGGATCAATTACTTCATATAGCATGAACAAATCCCCATAGTGCTTGTGAGTCTCTAAAGAGAATTTTCGGGCAAGACACGGGTAATTGGGGAACCAAGGTGGGGAGGAAGTGCTTTGTTTGKTATCTACGGTGTCTGCCTTCATTGAGGGCTCCTTTACACTATTGTCATCTTCCCCTTAACCACAGTTGTGATGCAGGGACACAACACAGCCAACTGGAGGGAGGGGTAGGTGAGTGCACAGGGTGGATAGGACATAGCCGAGATCCTGAGCCAGTGGGAGATGGCAATACAAACCACAATCACTGTTAGTCTACGTCTGCCTCCACAGCACAACATGCACAGCTTTGCCATCCAGAGCTCTTGGCTCTTGGCAATTGTTCTTGTTCCCTTTGTTTCTACTTCGAGATGAAGCGAGCACAAATAGATCCTGAACTCCAGGGCAGGCTATAACTTAACATCAGCATAGACTACCTCAAGTACTGCGCTGATATCACTGCCTAAGCTGAGGACAGCCTTTCAGGTAACAACCTTAAATTTGGCTTCTGCTGGTGTCAAAATTAGCAGTGAATTCAGGCCCTCCAGTGAGTGGATTTGTAATTTTTCAAGTGTGTAGCGTAGGCTCTGTAATCCTGGTTACAAAGAGGGATTGTTCCTCAACCCTGTTGGGAAAATAACTTCATTTTGGGTAAGGAAGGGATTCACACCATTCCAGTGACACCCAGAAACTTCTGCGTCACTGAAGTGTGCAGCATAGTAGCACAGAGGGTGTATTTTTTGCAACAAGGGAAATAATGGAGTTTTTTAGTTGAATAGTCAAATCAGGAGAGGGCAAAATGGGGCAAGATCAAGTCAGAAGAGAACATCTCCTAATATCTCAATGGATTAAATTGAAGATGAAAAGAGAGATTTCTTCTTGCACCAACTCAACACATGCCTCTGAGTCCCAAAACAGTTAATTCCATTCCTTTTTTAAGTTTTCTAACCTTTCTCTTCTTTTTCTTTTTTTTTTCTTCTTTCTTCTGTGTTTTTTCAAGTTGAAGTCAGTTTTTAAGTGATGCTTTTTAGAAACACAAAGTCAAAAAGGTTCATTTTGAAAATGTCAAGATTCTATTCCTTTAGAAAAAAAGAAACACCTTATGCCAGCAAATGGGTCTGTAAGCTTCAAGACTAAATTAAATCTGATTTTCTGGGGACTTATGRCTTGTGTTTCAATTCTTTTACTTAATATTGGCTGAGCACATTCAGTCTGTGCCTATGTGGGAGCAATGGAACTACTGTCCTCTATTCAGCAACTCCATAACAGAAACATGTAGGCTTTTTGTGACTTTGGGAGTCTCTGTTTTTGCATGATACAAATTAGCAGGTTGAAAGTTAATAAACATGCAGGGGGGAAAGATTAAAAAACACACTGATACTGCATGATCACTTTAACTTTCAGCAATGTGATCCTAAAAACTCCTAAATGTAGTCTAAAAAGTAATGAAAATGGCTGCCCCTTCGGTAATTATCACTTACGGTTTTTTCACCTAAAACTGTTTGCTGAATTGAGCCCAATTTTGCACATAGCAATCCTCCTTTCAATTTTTAATGATTAGATATTAGCTGTAAAAAGCATGTCACCTGCCTGCAACAAATTAGTATCTGTGGGAATAGGTCTAAGGTAACATCCTGCTCCATGATCAGAGTGAGCACCCAGAGCTCACCAGAACATCACATTGACGTGGTAAGTGGAGCCATTACAGCCGATTGTGTCAATAATGAAAGTTTCACAGCCTCCTTAATTACACATTGCTTTGCTGGAAAAAGTGACTCCAGGGGAGCAGTTAGGCTGTGCACAAACACATGCCTGCTTGAAAAGTCAATAAATATGATTTACATGACTGACCGCTGCAATCACTTTGATTAAAAAAGGAGATAGAAGAAAAAAAAAAAAAAAAAGAGAACAAATATTTCAAATATGAATACAATACTCCGAGAAGGTCCATCTTAGCACTTTCTTTAAGCTGTCCTGAATAAGCAAATTAAGGAGCTCATCAGTATAGCCGCGATAAAGAGAGAAGGAAAAAAAATATTATCGAGTAAATGTGAATTAATGATTTTTTTTTTCAATTCTGTAAGTGCTTGACCCCACATGCCTTTTCCACCAGTGGAAGGATGCTTGTGAATATCTGCATTTTGGATCATGCCCCAGAAAACACAAGGATGGTTCCTACTTTGATTTTGGAGGGGATTTCAACTAGTTTGAGGCATTTAATCCATTGCTGGGCTATATCTATCCCAGGTGGCTCCCTCCTGATAGAGCCAGGAGCAGTAATAAGGCATTTCTTCATTAAATGAAGGTGTAGGCCCAGTGACTCTCTAGGGTTTTTCATCCGGAACTGTCAGAAAGAAAGTAAATCACAATTATTAAATTCCAATCTGGAAGGCTCTGGAACAAAATTGGAAACCTTCTGAGTTTATTCGGCACAGTCAGGCATTTCCCAGCCCCATCTACCTTTCCCACCTCCCTCAGCAGGGCATCCCCATCCTGTCCATCTTTCTCCACCATAACTTGGCCGTCAGTCCTCCTCACCTCTCCACACTGACCTCTCATCGTCCCTTCTCTCCTTGCCCTCAGACCTCCTCCCTTGAAGCAACCGCTGATAATGTATTGCTGAAGCTGTGGGAATGGGCCGTGTGGGAATGGATGATGATGAGGACAGATTTTTCTCTTTATAGCATTTTTTTAATTTTAATTCCCACAGTGTACAGTGGAGTTCTGCCCCCCTCTGCTGGAAGAGCTCAGAACCTCCAGCTGAGCAGCTCTTGCTTTTTCTTGCAAGGCACTGGGTTGGTCCTTGCAGGAGACCCAGCCCTTTGGCCACATCCATAGACCATGCAAAGTCTAACCCTGCTCTCCTACCCAGTTTCTCCTATACCATCCGAGGATGCGATGACACTGGCTGCACCCCTGTTGCTGGTCTCTCCCCTCAATGCTTGTTTTTCACCTCTTTACTGATGACAGTAGTTGGGTGCACAAAGGCAGAGTTCAGCTGTGGACCCAATTGCATCTTCAAGGTTTCTTTCTCACTCTTGATAAGAGTTTGTGGTTGAATGAGCTGTAAAGACCTGAAGACACAAGGGTTAGCAGCTGTCCTTTAGGCATCTTTGGCCATCAGACCATGTTCTGCCTTTCCAACCTGAGCTCATAAGGGATATCTGAGAGGTGCATTTGGCAATGCACATTTAGTGCCTGTTGTGAAAGGAATGAGTCCGTTTGTTTCTCCAGCTGACCTACCAAAGTGCACATTAGCAGTTGCATCACACCCTGGACTGTTAGTCCTAACACCCTCCTCGTTGGAGAGAGTCCAGGGACGGAGCAGGGAATGGCRGCTAAATCCACCTGAGTGCAAAACATTTTCAGAAGAGAAGGGATTTGCAGAGGCAGAGCAGAGCCCTCTATCCCCATGGACTGAAGGTCTTTGGGGTCAGATCTTTGAGCCCAGCCTATTTTTGAGCCCAGCAAAAATACTCATTTTAATTTAAAACACTCTGAGCTACATCCCCTGCTATGTTCCCTTCCTCCAGTCCCAATGACCCAGAGGTGTTTTACAAGTAACGAACCCAAGGAATGGAGAATAACCCTGTTGTAGGGGAATGCTTAAGGTAGGAAAGCACCAGCCCGATAGTAGCTCCTGGCTCTCTGTGCTGCTGAGCACTGACTCTTCTGACTGCTGAATCAGTAGAGCTGATTCAGGCTTAGCAATTTCTTTACCTTGCCCTGACTTGCCTCAGCT
The DNA here is from genome assembly GCA_035582835.1 of Phoebastria nigripes. Classification (NCBI taxonomy): domain Eukaryota; kingdom Metazoa; phylum Chordata; class Aves; order Procellariiformes; family Diomedeidae; genus Phoebastria; species Phoebastria nigripes. The sequence goes on from JAYKAV010001665.1 coordinate 4,467,844, forward strand.
CTTTCATGCATATTACCTCTCAAGCACGGGTGGGAATGTGATTGCCCTTTGTTTCAATAGCCTTTCTCTTAGCTGTACCCAACAAGAGCCCTGCACAATCCACAGTCTCACAAGGGACCGTTTCTCACAGCCTCATGGGCCACATTTGACTCAATCTGAGATGCTAAACAACCCCCTTAAAACACCTCCATATTTTCTATATCCAACCCCTCTTCTCCAAAGGCCCAGTACATTTCATTTTTATGTCAATCTTCTGCTTTTGCTCAGATTTCATGAGTCAAATAAGCCCAAAATGGCTGACAAGACCAAATCTTCAGAGRGTAATGGATACTTGAGTCTCCCATGAACCAAGGAAGAAAGACCAGAAAGCAAGGCACAAAGCAATTGAAGCAGATATTTCAAAGTTTTATTGTATAAATCTACAAAAGGCTTTGCTACAATAGCAAATAGAGTGTAGCACTATTCTGTTGACAGGTTCTAGTGGCTTGGTGTGATCTTGTAACTCCAACATGACACATGAGGAATAAACTGCCTGATACAGTCAGATCTAGGGCAAGTGATGTCGGCTTACAAAGACCTTTTGGCTTCAACCCCTATAACCTGTAGTGATTCAATGTATTTGCCTTTTGTACAAGGTTGTTTGAATTAATAATATCTCTAGTAAAAATAAAAACTCTAAATTAGTTTTGCCAGAGTCAAATGTAAAATTGCCTAAGGAAAAAAAAAATCCAGTGGTTGGAATTCKTTAAAGTTTCACAGACACAACACATACACACTTCTTCATTCACGTGACTCTGCCCCAGGAAAATAAACTACCAGTCCTTCCTGGAGAGGCTGGTAATATAAACCAGGGTGCTACAAGTAAAGCTCCAGTCTGCTAGGAGCAATAATTGAAATAAAATCAGTCCAGGAGATTCAGTTCTGCACACTCCAAAAAGTCAGCTGAAAATGTATAAACCTCAGGACCAAATGATCAAGTAGCACAGACTGGCTAATTCATTAAAAAGGCAGGAAGTCTATGGAAAAATAAAATGCATATTGAGGCAGTCAGGTCCCTTGAAAGGGACTGTGGAAATTAAGCACCTCAAAATCAAACATCATTTTGACCTTGGGACGATGCCTATGAAGTCTGCCTTTACATGGTTTTACATAATTTTCCAGTCCTGGACATTTTTGCTGAGCATTGTTGGAATGCACATTAGGTCCCATTGGCTTAGTTCAAATGCAACAAAACACCACAGAATTTGGTTAGGTGGATCTGATTGCTCAACACACATACACCCACACTGACACGCACACATGCATATCCAGGACAGTTGGCTCTGGAAAAGAGAGGAACCAACTGGACCTCTTCAGCTGAGATGYGAACCAAAACTGTCTTGTTCAACTCACTCGGGCTCTTGTCTTTCGTGCAACTTTTGCACTCCCTGGGTCTGGATGGAAACAGTCATGCCAGAGCCAGCACAAGAACCCCAGTTCTTGCGGTAACTCTGGCCCATGCAGATCCAAGAAGCGCCTGCTGCCTCACAAGAGTCTCCCTTCTGGCAAGACAGCTGGCCCAGTTGTGTAGGCTCAAGCAGTTCAGACAAGCATCTGGACCGCAGGATGCTTCTCCGAACCTCCAGAGCCCTTTGAGGTTTGAAAACTGATACCCGCATGAAATGAAGCTACCCTCAACTCAGGAAAAATGAGTTACAGCATTAACAGCATGGAGGGTTCGTAGCCTAGGTAGGGTCAGTTATTTGGCAAAGTTAATCAGGAAAGTTTTTTAACTGATAATCTAGTGAAGGTTTCTTTAGGTGAGTCCCAGTGGCCTCAAATTGCAGAGGTATGGTATCATCTCAACAGACAGTCAATACAAGCCCAGCATCCTTGCTGTCCCCAAAGCCCAGACTTGGTTCTTCTGTTCTGCCTCTTGGTTTCTCTTTTCATTCTCAACACTTTCTTCTGTGCTTGGAGTACCTGGACCAACTCAGTCTTTTCTTTGTCCTGTTGGAAGTGGCTTCCCCCTTTCATTCTGGCTCTCAGCACCTTGAACACGGCATTGCACTGTGTGGGAGGCTCTTTGGTGCGTGATTTGCCCTCTGCCTTCCTGCAGCACTCGCTTCCCCCCTGGGAAAGCAGGACTCTTGGACACAGAGAAGGAAACTCAGCAACAACAGCAGGGATCTCTGTAAAAGAAAAAAAAAAAAAATGCAGCAGCTCAGGTTAGATATCCAAAGTGGAGAGTACAGGGGATTTCTCAGGAGATGGAGTTATATTCAGCTGTGCCCACTAGGTGTCTGCAGCCTGGAGGTCCCAGTAGGTATTGGTGTCTAAGCATTTGCCAATGGTCTAGCAGAAAGCAATGCATGATGCACACTGTCCCCAGAGGATTAATCATCAGGGCTGGTGCTTGGGTTCCTACATCAAGAAGTTAAAATCCCACCTATCTGGTAGTGCCAGCTTCTTGTAACCATTAGGGCTGAGGTCTCAAGACCAGCACAAATATTTGCACCTGGGCTATTCAGTATCTTGGGTGAGGGCACTGGGGAGGCTAAGAAAGGCCCACAAGGGTAAGATGAGAGGTAATTACCTGTGCCAGTCTTTCCTTCAGACAGTGGATCCAGCAGTCGGTGGCTGGGGATCCTGATAGCAGGTCTGGTGTTGAATCCTTGGTTTTGAAGATTTTTCCCTTTGGCTTTCCTTCCAAATCCTGAGCATTGTGAAGTGATTCCTCCTCAGAGGAGAATCTGAGTGAGTCACTGTAACCAAGAGAAGATAATGCTTGTAATGCATGGCCAGCTCATCCTCAGCAATGACACCCACTCCCCCACCACTCATCCCAGGTCATTAGTGAGAAATGCTCCCTTCTCTCTGCAGACACAGCCACTGCCAAACTAACTCACTCTGAACAAGTGAGAGGAGAGCCCCTGCTGTTCCTGAGACCGACTCACTTCTAGCAAGGGTGCAGAGAAGACAAGCATCTGCTTTGGGCTGTGCATGGACCTGTGATGTGTTGTCATAGCTGGGCACTCAGGCCTAGAGCTTCATGGGGCAAGTCCTTGGGCTGGGCTAATGAAGAAGCTTCCCATTTCCTCCCCATATTAATCAGAAAGTGCAAGATACTGTCCTGTTCGGAAACTTTTCCCATTCACTGTCCTTTATTTCCCTTTGGCTGGCTCTCCCTTCCCCTTTCTCCCAACCCTAATCTGTCACTTACAATGCTTCATATCCCACTTCAGATTTTTTTTTTTTTACCAGTGCAAGGTTCCTACTGGACAGGCTATGGCTAATTTAGGTCTGAGGAGTGCAGAGAAGAGAATGTCAGAGAGTTGCCTTACCTTCAGTCTCTTGGAAGGACGCACACCAAAGGCCTTCTGAGCCACCGATGCCACATGTCACTGCTGTAGTACTACCAGGAGCATCCCAGGGGTACTCCTGTTGCTGCATCCCTGCTGCATCTCTTGCAGAAGTGTTGTTTATTTGGTCTGGTGGTGAATGCAGATGATGCTAAAGATGTGTCCAGCCTCAAGAAGCTTTGAAGAGCCAAACTTCCTGAATATGTCTTACAGCAGTTTCATCTCAAAGTCCTATCATCAGGTGTTAGCCAAAGCAAGGTGAACGCTGAGCATTATTGTCTCAACGTGGAAAATGTCACAGAGTCCAAGTCTGTCTGCATCCATGGCAAGAAGATGTTGTAGAAAGTTCTTTGTGAATAGACAACGCTCTGTCCTCAGGTGCTCCAGGACAGGGGTGCCAGGCTTTCCAAGAGCATTTTGAGTCTGTCTGTGTGAGTAGAAACTCTTTGTTGTGATGCACAGGCTGAAACTGTGCTGGGACGCACAGCTCCTCTCTTCACTTCTTTTTGCTTTTACATGGCAAAAGCTCCTGTTGTCTCCACACATCAGCATGGACTCATTTTGTGCTCTGGGGATATTTTGCTCTGGATTTAGGATGTGTTTGTTTGTTTCATTCAAAGTATAAGGATTTATTTCCCTTTCCTCCCCCCACCCTCTCAAAATAGCTCTGGTGCCTCCTCTCTCCACCTTGACACCCTCTCTTCTCAGAAAAGAAGCAGGCTGCCCCTTCAATATATGAGCTCAGAATTTAATTTGAAACTCTGTTTCCTGCTGAATGCACAGTATAATGTGCAGAGAAAGGGTGAAACTTGCCTCTGCACTGCAGTGGCCTTGATTGGAGCAAGCAGAAACTAAGACAAGAAGTAAACCAGTAAGAACCTCTTGAAAGGAAAAACATTAAAGCAGGTATTAGGTGCAGTGAAATGAAAAACACTAAAAATAATCCAGATTCTTAAAGTTTTCAGTTCCTGAAGTCATAGGATTTCTTCTAAAAAAAAATCAAAAACATTATTTAATCCTTTGGAGCAAGTAAGAACAGGAGATTGCTAAGTGAACAGAAGCCCAGTGGTAAATCAGAAAAGGGCAAGGGTCAAAAGAAAGATGTCTCCTCAGGACAGGGACACCTCTTCAGAAGAAGGAGGARAGAAGAAGAAGGAGAGATCCAGATGGGTAGGAACCCTCAGCCAATTGCTGCACTCATATGAAGTCCTTGAAAGCCGCCCATGCAAAGCGGCTGCCTCTGAAGTTGGGAATTGTCTCTAGTTTCTTGTCAGGGATCTCATAAAATTGTCCGTTCCCCACAGTGGTGCAAGCAGTATCTCCAGCACCACCGTATTGCATGGCTCAGGTGAGGTGGGCAACCACGTCCTAAGGTGCCTCTCCCCCATCGCCTCCCTCCCCCCACAAGCAAAGTTAATTCCTCTGCTATGGGCTGTTGGACTGAGCACACCTCATGTCTCGTCTCAGCCAGAACCTCTCTCCAAGTGAGAAGCTTCCTAAATATGCCCCCTTCTCCCTTTCATGTAACCCAGACTGCTGCCTCCCTTGGACTAGCTCATATGACAGTAGCTGGTGGGCTAGGGGGCTCAGGTTGAGTCCCATTGCTCGGCACAGGACTGGCAGTGGTTGAGGGAGGCACGCTGTCCACAGAATCTCCTGATTGAATCTCAGGGGTCCTCTGTGGGCTGGGCTCCTCAGAGTGGTCCATGTTGCCCTGGACTTCCTTCCCTCTTTGGATCAGCTGCTCTAAGGTCTTGGGCAAGGGGTAACTCAAGAAGCGCTTCAGTTTGGGCTGGAGGGTGCCTACCACATACTGGATAATTTCCTCCTCATCTGCATCAACATAGAGGGTCTGATACAAGTCTCTCTTGCGCCAAAGGAACTGGTCCAGGGGCTCCCCCTCTTTCTGGGGCAAATCCAGCTCCCTTTTGATAGCATCCCTAGTCAGAGTCCCCTCGCTGTACTGCAGGAACTCCTTCTTGAACTCAACCCAGTTCTTGACAGAGTCCTGCTTGTATTCCCACCACTTTTTAGCTGGGCCATTCATGTGGTTTTGGATTTGAGACAGCCAGTACTCCTCTGTTCCACCCACCTGCTTTAAGTATTCCTCCAAGTGGCTCAAGAACTCCCGGGGATCCTCAAAGACCTGGGTCTCCACTGGGGAGGCTGGAGCATCCTCTGACACAGAGACCCACTGGTAGGAATCATGGGCCTGGGGGATGCTGGGCACCTCCCCAGGAGGAGGGGTGAGCGCATACATTTGGCTCATGTCAAGGGCATAGTCATAAATCTCCCCCTCACTTGGCCTTATCTCTGGGCCTCCCACCCCAACGGACACAGTCTGCTTGCCATGGTCCCCAGGACAATATTTGCCTCCCATGGACTCCAGACGGTCTGCCCACTTCTCCAGACGGAAAAAGACCTCCTTCCAAACATTCATCTCTCTCTTGACCCACCTCTCCAGATGGGCAATGGTTTCCTGGCACCTGGCCAAGCAGGCCTTGATGGACTTCTTCCACCTTTGGTTATCAGTTGGGACATGGTCCTCTAAGTTATTCTCTAACTTCCCCACTGATTTCTGCAAGCCTTTCAGCTCGCGCTCCACCTGCTTGGAGACCTCAGACAGGAGGTGCCGGTGCGTCCTCCTGACATGCTCCAACATTTCTGCCCTGCATTTCCCTATCTGCAGGATCACATTGGGCTTGTTGGCAACTCCACGGTGCCCTTGGAAGGAGTGGATGCCCGCATTGGTGACATTATCCAGCTGCATGGCTCCGACCGTGTGAGTGTCAAACACAGAAAGAACTGGGTTGTAAGCCCTGGCACTAGAGCTGGCTCTCAAAAACCCCACCACAACACTTCCCGAAAGACACACAGAGACTTCTAAACCCCCCGCAAAGGACTTTTCAACACAAACACAACCAAATCAGATATCACCGCAGAGCGAGCTGTTCAGTCCCCGTGGATCCCAGAGAGAGTTGTAGGCAAATTTCTCCCGGTGCCYAGCTGGAAATGCCGGTCTCACGTGCTCAGGGTGTCCCAGAGAGAGCCAGGATCCTCCAGGAACAAGGAGAGGAGTTGGCTAAGATGTCCAGCCCCGCACGCGTGCCCGCTACCTGCTCATTCGGAGCTGAGAATCTCGAACGGCTGAGAGTCCCCGCTGGAGAAAAACACACAGAGATGCACACAGGAGCTGGAAGCTGCTGCAAAAATCCCGGTGATTTCTCCTCTGGCAAACTTGGTGAGTCAAAAGCGCTTTCACTAGAGATGCAAAGAGCTGCTTCTCTTCCCCGTCTGAACTGCCACTAGTCCAGGCTCTTCCATCTACTTATACCCCACACAGCTCAACATGTGGGTGTTGCCCTGCCTCCTCTTGCACTCTCAGCGCAGCTTTCATTGGAGGAAAAGCGAGGCTGGTGTCTGTGGCAACCCAGATCTTGGCAGCCTCCCCTTGCTTCCCACCCCCTCGCGCACGCCCCCAGACTCGACGCGAGAAGCACTTGAAAGGTGCTGGAGACAGTTGGGTAGATGGATGAGTAATCGCACCTTCCGCCTTTCAGATTGCAGGAAAAACACTTATTCATTCCACAACTATTTACTCAGCAAGGTCATCATTAGCATGCTTCCCCTGGCAGGACTCGCAGAGGGGGAGATGAGGAGGGATTCAGTGTGTCACACCAAGACAGACGCCCACGAGCCCCCGCACACCCTCACATGCGTGCACACACACACACACAGAGTGAGCTCACTCCTAACGCAAATACTTGGAAATGGTGGTAAATCAGCAGGGGAAAAAAAAAAAAATAAAAAGAGAAAAGAGAAAAGAAAAGAGGAGGGGGGAAGGAGAGGGGGAAACACTCAAAGGAGCCACTACAGTACAAACTGGAGCACTCTGGACTTTCTAAAGCATTGGTAGGTGGGAGTCATCCCCGCTGCTTAATTGCACCAGACCAACCGCTATCTTGGGAATATTCAGTAAGGGAGGGGGACGGCATCCTGGTTTTTACACCAAATTAAATCCGCCCATCAAAAGCCTGTTCCGTACTTAGCTTGAATCAGATGTTTAATCAGTTAGCCAACCCGCAAGCGCAGATGAAGCTACATTTGTTCTTTGCTCTTGACAAAGCAGGAAAAGCCAACCATAAAAGGAGTCCCCGGGTCTTACATAAACCAGAGATAAAGGATTCCCTAATCCGAGAGAGTTCCCCGCCGGAACACCCTCGGAGAGGTGCTGAGGACATCTGGGGCTTCTCATTCCCTCTCAGTGACAGTGGCCGGAGGCAGTGGGATGCTGATTCATGAATATCACCTAAAAAGGGGTTTCAAGGCTGTTGCCAGCAGGGAGGTGCCTTGCCTCCGCTCGGGGTGGTGGGCAGTGTGCCAGGGAGGTTTAGGATGGGTCCCCGCTCTCATGGCTCATGGCCATGTGTTTCCTGGTGGGACTGCAGCCAGCCTGGTAAGAGCTAAATGTGGAGGAGACGGATGGTCTTTCAGTGAAGTCCTGCTGAAAGGAGATCTCAGTGACCCCATGCATTTGGTTAAAGCAGAGTCCCCTTGGAGCAAACTGGCAGTGGTTAAGCTGAAGGGCATGAGGGACAGGGGTCAGGACTCATAACCATGTGCTGCAGGAAGGCATGCATCTCTTCCCTACCAGTTGATGGCACATGGACAAACACTTCTGCCATATGGCTCTCTGGGGAAACAGGAGGGTTATTTAGGGCAGCAGCAAACTGACGTAGAAGGGCTGCATGGTTTGGTTGAAGGTGGGAAGTGCCAGTGAGTGGGGAAGGGGACAAAAGCCTGAGGGTGTAAATCAGGATTCCTAACCCAGCAGACCCTCCCAATGCCACTTTATCCCCCACACATATCATGACAGTGATATGACTGGCAGAGAGCTATGTTCTCTGCCTTGCTTGCTTCTCCACTTTCACCCAGCTTTCCTGACCATGAGATTTTTGTGCATCTGTGTTTGTGTTTAGAAAGGGTCAAATGTCAATCATCTGAGGGTTTGGGACAAATCTGGAGCCTTTTATGCTGTGGTCTCTATACCCCAGAGAGTCTGCCTTAAACCTGCATTGCCAGTAAGAGATCACATGAATTGGGAGAGACTGTGCAATCTATGTATCTCTGGATCAGTGCAAAGATATTCTCCAGAAAGGTTTTCACCCAGGATGCCCAGAAATGACCCATAAGAGATTGCCAGTGGATAGGGACAGGTTATAGACTGGATTTAACTTTGCAAGGTGACCTGATATCAACCTCACCTTGTCCCATCAAATGCCAGAGTCTGGGATGAACTGGCTGTAGAACCTACTCCACCAAATCTGTCTCTTTCCAGCCCCTACTACCTCTTTTTCCCTCTCCCTTAGTTTTTGGTGTGTGGGGATTCATCAGAGTCTGAATGGCCTCATTTGGCACTTGGGTCTGGTCATAGGATCTCAGGATTATTAAGGCTGGAAGGGACCTCAGGCGGTTTCTAGCTCAACCTCCTACTCTAAGTTGGGTCAGCTACTGGGTCAGATGAGGTGGTTCACGTTTCAGATATTGAAAACCCCAAGGAGGGGGATTGCACAACCCTCTTTGGGCAACCTGCTCCACTGCATGACTGTCCTTAGAGGGAAGAACTTTTTCCTTAAACCCAGACTGAATGTCTTGTTTCAATTTATGCCCGATGTCTCTTGTCCTTTCACCAGCCACCTCTGTGAAGAGCCTGGCTCCATCTCCTTGATAACCTCCCCACAGGTAGGGGGTTCTGCTGTTAGGTCCCCCCAAAGCCATTGCTTCTCCAAGATGGACAAGCCCTGGTCCTACAGCAGGCACCAGCCAAGTGCTGTAGCCCTGACCATCTCAATGGCTTGTGCTGAACTCATTCCAGTTGTTCAATGTCTTGTACTAAGGGTCCTAAAACCTGGCTGCAGCAGCTAGATATGGTCTAATGCATCCTGAGTAGAGGGGGATAATCACTTCCATTGATCTCCTGGCTGTGCTCAGGCTCCCACAGTCCAGGATACTTTTTTTGCTGCCAGAACACACTGTTGGATCATGCTCACCTCACTGTCCCCCAGCACTCCCAGGTCCATCTCTGAGCCCCAGCCAGTCAGTCGCTGCCAGGGACTCTTTCTTTCCAGGCACAGCGTTTGTCCTTGTTGAATATCATAAGGTTTCTGTCGGCCCTTTCCTCCAGCTTATCCAGGTCTCTAGGTTCATCTCATTCTGCAACCTTTCCATCGAGTTCTCCTCCTAATCTGTGTGCTCTTCTTCTGTGGAGGTGGTGGGGGAGACAGAAGAGACGAGGAGGAACGGGGGTTTTCCTTCTGGACCTGCTGGGGAATGACTTGCTGATTAAGACATAGTGATGAGCATTTTCATTGTATTTCTAATTAAAGTAAGGTGCGTGGGTAGAGGAGGAGGAGAGAGGGGAGCCGGAAGCAAAGGGAGGAGGGAGACGTAGAGCGCTGGGAGCTGACAGGGAGAGGCAATTTGAGGCAGACAGACAATTTCCGGGCACAGAGAGACAGACGGGCATAGAAGGACAGGAGCCATGGACTGGGGCAGGCTGGGGAGGAGGCTCTCATTGCCACAGCAGCTTTATCCCACGGCTTCACAAAGAGGCAGCCAGAGTCCTAATGAAATCAGCTGCCTGGCCTCAGGGGAGCTGGCAATGGGATGGATGGAGGAGACTGCAGGGCATATGGTGCTCTGGGTGGCCACAGGAGGTCCAAGACAAGGCGGGGGCAAGAAGAGCAGAAAGGGAGGTGGGAAGTGAGTATGAGGGAGAAAGAAAAAGGGTGAGCAGTGAGCAGGAATAGTTTCCTCCAAAACAGCTGAGCAGGAGCAAGGAAGGGAGAGAAAACAGCAAAAACCACATCTCAGAGCTTAGTGGGGATGATATCAATGTGGGTTGTCTCCCTAGAGCTTCCTGAATAGTTTTAAAGCACAGTAGATTAGAATCAGACCCTGAAAAAAAATGAGGAGAGAGAAAGAAAAAAGCCAACAAAGTACAGGCAGACAAAAGGAGCGCATGGCAGCAAGCAGCAACAGAAAGCCCCGCTACGGGGAGAGGGACCAGATGAAAGGGACACTGAGTCATAGCCAGCACTGGCACCTTCCCCAGTGCTGTCACAACAGTGTTTTGCTGAGGACACGRTGCACCTAGAGCCCTGGTGGCACTCACCCCTTGCAGCCGTTCAGGATGCAGGCTTTTGCTGCACCTCACCTTAGAGTAACCTTGATGGGGTTTAGGGTTTTTTTCAGTTGGCATCTCTTTGCCACCTCATCTGGATGAGTGTTTTGTCCAGATCTGCCTTATGGCAAGAAATGCCACTTCTTGGAGATGAGCTTGAACTGTGAGCCAGATGAACCTGGTGGGTGAGCGAGAAGAGGGGGATCCCAGGGCTTGGGAAAGTTTATGGTGCAGCCAAGTTGTGCTGTCTTTTAGTGGCTTATGCTCGGAAGAACTCTGCTAGATGTTGTATTAGCCTACTGTGACACCAGGGTCCCTCCCCAATTACGCATTGTGTTGTGCATTGCGTTCCTTCTCTGAATCACTGTCTGGAGGACCCTGTCTTTCACCAAGGACTCTATGAAGTGCCTAAAGTTAGAAGTCTCAAGGCCGGTGTGCAATTAATCCCATACTCCTGCAGGAACTAATTTTTTCTACAAGTGAACAAGAGATTTTCTGTGTTATCCTATATCTGCTGTGCTAGAATTTTCCCTTTCACTTCCAGAATTGCTTCCTCCTTCTACAAGAAAAAAGAAAAGAAAAGAAAAAAAAAAAAAAAAAAAAACCACAATCTCTCCCCTCTGCCTCCATGCCTTTTCAATCCCTACCGATTCTCCTATAGGTTACCAGACAAAGCTGGCCAGTCATTTGTTTGGTAGCAAAACCCTCAAGAAGGGAATAAAATTAAGAGAAACCAAGGTGTTGGGCTTTTTAATTTATTAAAAAAAAAAAAAAAAAGGAGAAAAAGAATAAYACATTTGATTTACACCATACGTCTCTATTCATCCATCTCCAGCACCGGAACACTCTATTGCATTGAAGCTGGCACTCACAGCACAGACTTTCACATTCAAAACACAGTTCRCGTCAGTGGCTGCATTGTTCCTGGCCACCCATTGTCCTCCACGGCTGGGGCCCACACGTCACTTGCTGGGAGGGTGAGGAAGCAAGCRGGAAACTGAGGGCAGCCCGCTATCAATATTAACAGTAATCATAATAATTATTATTATTAGTAGTACCACTCCTTCTGGTGCAGAGGAGCCTGCAAGTTCTCTCCTTTTTTCTTTTCATCTGGAAAGCCCTACTTTGTGCGGAGGATAGAGTGCTTTGTTTTCAGACTAAAAATATCTCAAATATTTCATAGTTTTTTTCTCCCCTTATTTAATGGGTTGTTTGTTATTTTCKTTTCCTCACTGAGCAGAGGAAATGTTAATGAGTGCCTCCTTGTGCTGAGTTTGCCTCCTCAAGCCTGCCTGAGGCTAAATCAAGAAAGTCAAAGGAGGTGTCAGTATTTTTCAAGACAAGAACCTGAACTCTGCTGTTATGACCCTCATGAGGTCAACACAAACAGAAAGACATCTCCAGATGAACTTCGTTTTCCTCCCATGCACATCACTGACAAGCTGGTAGAGTACATTTGTTGCTAGCAAAACAGGCTAGCCCCATGTCGAAGGGCCTGATTCATACCTGGTTTGTGAAATTTCATCTGCCTTTATGCCACATGGCTGAGAGCTGAATCTGGCCCACGTTTGGCCACACACTTCACTCTTTCCCCAGTTGCCCCCCTTTAGGGTGCCCCTCTAAGTGGTCTAGTAAAAGTTTCTGAATTTAGTGCTTTTTTACTCCTCCTCAGCAGTAAACACTGCAAATCACAGGTCTGCTAAATAAGGAAAAGCAGTGGGGTGGCTGTGAAGCTCATAGCCCTGGTTCATCTCCCGTCACGTCTGGGCTGATGGAGTCCCACTGGTCCAGGAGAGCTGTGCTCCTCACTGTCTGCCAGGACGATGCTCCCATGCCACTTTAAGGACTATCTGCAGTCCACAGAGCCAGTCCCACCCTCCCCTGCAGCCCTGGCTCTGCTTTACCATTTCTATCTGGGTTTAATGTTAACACCCCCATGGCAGGGTGAGATGAGGTCCAGTGGTGATGGTAGAGGAGCACTGGGAGATCACAGCCACACATGGAAAATGGGACATTGCCCTTTTTGGTGGCAGATTGCCGTGTTGTCAAACCATACCCTTGGTCATGTGGTTAGCCAGGGGAAACTGGGCAGCCATGTGTCTTTGGCAGTACCAGCCACTCCATGACGAGGAGCAAGTGGCTCGAACTGCCCCATAGCTTACCTGCTCCTGCTCCTCAGAGACATAGTGCTGTTCCCATGGGGTGCGACTGTGTTAAGCCCCTCCTTCACTTTCTCAGGACCTACACAGACTTTTTCTCCTGGACTAGGGCATGTGGGAAGGGCATTAGGGGTGGTTGGAGCCTAGTTTTCTATCAGTGAAGCTGGACTGGCATATGGGAAGATTTCCAAGCTGCAGACTCCCTGCTATGGGCTGTGAGGAGGAGGAAGCCATGGGAGATTCCTGTGGCCGTAACAGAAAATACTGCCTTGTTGTGGTTGTTAGCAGCCAGTCCCAGTTCCATGGAGAATCCACCACAGCCCCTTTCCCCCATGACATTACATAGTCCTACCCATCCTATGCATGGCAACAGCTCTGTTCCCTTGAGGGGAAATGCCAAGGAGGAGAAAGCTAAGGAGTGCTCAGACAAAGCAGATCCAGATTTGGAGGGGATGCAGGAGCCTCTTTGCACATGGTATTGTAGATATCCTCCAAGATGTGCAACAGCAACAAAAACCATGTTTGTTTGGACACCACCATGCTAACTTCATTTTCAAATTCCCTATTAACTTCCCTCTGGCTGATGCCCCTAACCTGGGTTAGAGATCTCCAGATTCATAATGGGGACACACTAAGCAGGATTTTTTTTCTGTTTTCAGGTCCAGATCCCTTAATCTGCAAATGTGTATAGTTCARTCTTCTGTTCATCCAAAACCACTCTTCTCTGCCTGAACCATGGATCAGTTATTGCCTCGCCAAATAGATGGGTAGTTTTTCTCTCTTCATTCATACATAAACCCCCCCAAATGCTTTATTTGCACTCATTCAGGCTGAAATCCCAAAGCATTTTCAAACCTGCCTACCCCAGCCTGGCTAGGATTTGGCCACACAAGTGTCTTTGGACAACACCCCAGGCAGGTTCGAAGCCATGCTCTGCCTAATTTGGCACTAGGGTTTCAACCCAGGTCTCCTCAATGCTGGGACATTCCTAAAGGGAAAAAAAAATGCTAAATGCATTATTTCGACTCATTTTGTGGACATTGTTTACTTGTTTGTTTCTTATAATGCTTGGACAGTGATTTCCTCGCCCATGGACCATGAACATCCTCCTTCCATGGTGGGGTACAGGATGCTCTGCCTCTCTCTTAATAGCAATGTGTGTCCGGCTCTTTGCAGTGAGCTCCGTTAAGGCATTGCAAAGGGCACCAAAGGGACACAAGGCCTTTCCATGGTCACAGTGGGACATGAGGCTGCTGTTGCCAGCCAAATCCAGCTCTGTATGCTGATGTCTGTCAGTTCTCAGCTAGCTGGTCTTGCAGCCATCATCACCATGAGGCCATAAATTAGCCTACTGCTCACCTGTTTTTAGCAATTGTATCACGCAGTGGTTACTTGATTTACCTTTTCTCAAATTTTTCCTTTTGCTTCTCCTTCTTCTAAGCTATTTCTCTTATTTTCTTCTCCCCCAGGCATCGTTGTTAACAAAGGATTTCCCCTCAGCATCCTTGCTTTCTGTTGYTAATCTCTCCCAGCCACGGGGAGTCACAGTGCAGAGTTGTGTCCCTTCAGCTCAAGATAACAACAGAGCAGCTGCCTCACGTGGTAATGGGGAGCCTGCATCACTAATAACAGAAAGGGTAACGTTAGGCCACTTCTGAAGAGAAGGAAACCTCCTTCAGCGCATCTTCACCCCAGTCTAATTCAACCAGCTTTTCCATTCCCATTATTTAAGTCCCTGTAACTGAGGGATAATTAGGGACAGCAGGGAAGCTCAGGGGAAACAGAGGAACGTGAGAAGCAAGGAGCAGACTGTACTAATTTCTTCTTTCCAAATGTATGAGGCCCCAAACATCACTAAAAGACATATTAGATCACGGCTAGCTGTAGCTGGGGAGTGAGCTGCTGTGTAAAGCTCTCTAGGAGTTTTCTCTTCCCCCCAAAAAAACTTTAGCACTGTGCCACAGCTCCCCAGTACAGCAGTACCCCCACACTGAACACAGCTGCTCGGTGGTCTCAGGCTGGAGATCACCAGGTCTGTGGGAGCAAAGCACTGCAGAGGCTTCACATCTCTGCACTGAGAAAGGTGTGTATTTGGGAGCATGCAACAAATAGGGGAGTTAGGTGAAGGTGGATGTGTAGGTCCTATTTAGAGCTTGAGACCTGGAAGGTCCATGGGGCAGGGACTGCAGGTCCCACATGAGGTGCAGTCTGCTCTGAGACAGCTTGAGGAGGACAAGGACAGGGAAGGAGGTACCCTTTAAGGACAGAGGATTAAGAAGTATACGTCTGGGACAGAAGTGATCCTGACCAGTCTTCTCCTTGCTAGTGTGTCCCCACATGATCATGGGAATTTACTCAATCTCCCTTCTCCTCATACAGGGTGTCTCTCAGGATGTCCCATCTGGATAGAAGACTGCTGAGAAGGGAAGATTTTTCCCCATACAGATCTGTTCAACCTCAGTAATGCCAAACTGGGGGGGGGAGGGGGGGGAGGAGGAGAAAAAAAAAAGAGAAAAAAGATAAATCAGAGGCTGCAATTGTAGCCAGGGTTCTTTATGCCTGATTTTAGTGAAAGGTCCCTAAGGATTGAAGAATGATTTTTGCATGCCCCTCAGACATGAGCTGGGGAGAGATGGTCCTGCTGCAGGGCTACAGGGATGGGAAAGGAAGCGCTGTCCTGTTGCTGGGCTCGTGATTTCAGCCCAGCAGATGCTGGGGAGGCGGTGGCAGCTCACTCCCAGCACAATAGGATTTAGCTCTCCATGGGTCCTCACAGGAATGTTGCAACAGAGAGAGGGAAGGATCTGGGGGGAGATGCAGTGGCATCCAGCCAACCGAGCCAACGCTTCTCTGCCGATCGCTGCTGTTTCTCCCCGCTTGACACAGACAGCGGCCTCGCCACTGACCTTCTCAACGAAACCCCAGCCCACGCTGTGGGGGAGGATGCRGTGTCCTGGATTTCCCACCTCGCACCCCCATTTTCTGTTTTTCAGTAGTCGGGTTTGGCTGCAGGGAGGAAGGGGAGGGAAAGGCAGCAGCTCCATATTAATGGGTTCCTTAACAAGAAGCCTGGCAGAGGTTAGTATCCATCCCTGCAGCTACCTGAAGCGCCCTGAGTCGTCCCTGAATGAGACACCAAGGTGGGTGGGTGTGTGAGGGAGAAGGGGTGAGTGGGAGCAGGGAGAAGGGGTGAGTGGGAGCAGGGAGAGGGGAAGACAAAAGGGATGAGCAGTGTGTGTGCCAGAGATTGGATCTGCCGCACGCTCCTGCCTTTTCCTCACCTGCCTGCAAACAGTGAAGGGAGACAGCCTGCCGGGTGAGCTTTGCAGGGGGTAAAAATGGACCAGGGCAGCATCCCTGGGACATTGCTAAAATAGGGATGCTGTGGGCATGGCTCCCCAAATGTGGTGCCTGCCCTGGGATGGGGGGGTTACAGCCATCTTTCCTCCTCCCCAGGCTCTGCATCGGGGAGGAGGAGARGGTGTCTGCAGTGCTGATTTGCTCAGAGCTTGGAAGGCTCTCTGAAGTTATGCTAGTGCTTAGGGAGTTGGTGAAGGAGGGGAAAATCCTGAGATTTGGAGTTTTATGACCCCCACGATAAACACAGGCAGACCCCTCCTTCCCATCCACCACTTGCTCTCCAAAATCCTCCAACTCCATCCCCAAGTTTTGCATGTGATGGATGTGTACCGTTTGTCTGCTGTGTCAAGTCTTGTGAGGGCAACGCAATCTCATCAGGGTATCCCCATGTTTCTGCCAGGAAGCTGGCTGAATGCCAACCTCCACCCAAAGCTTTAGTTCCGGACACAGAGGGTCTTAAACGCATGTTTATCACTTACATTATTAACGAGGAGGTTACCATTGTCCAGAATAGTCATGGGGTAGGGTGCCCTTCCTGGGAGTTGTGGARAACCACATTCACAACATCTTTCTTTTAACTAGGACACAAATTATGATTTCTTCACATCTGAAGAGTTCCAACCTCCACATAGCTAACTAGTGCAGCATCTTCTGCAAGAGCTTTACCATTTTGGATAACTGATCAAATATCCATCAGGCCAGACCAAGGTATAGCTCAGAATATATACTCCAGGCCATGCATCCTATATCTCACAGGAAAGCTAACACCGTCTCCTTGCTTCAGTCACACACAAAGTATAGGGATCCCACAAGGAGTGACCGAGCCTTCTCCTAACCCAGAAATGCCTCCTCAGTTGTTCACCTAGGACACAGACCAAGGAGGGATCTGAATTCACATCATCCAGGCTGGCCACCCCTGTTCACCCACCCTGAGAGTGYCTTATTTCTTTGCTCAACCCCATAAACAGAAGGTTTCCCCATCAGGCCCTGTTAGGTCTGGATGAGTTTGCATTGTGGCCTGGTAGGTGCAGACCATGAAGGCTCAAAAGGCAATTACCCAAGAGCTGCCAGATAGGGTCCTGCTCAATCTCTGAAAAGTCACCTTCCTCCCTTTAATTTGGGGACTGAACGACCAGCACAGAATTTTTTCCTTCTTCCTTCCTCATCTCCTCTCTCCAAATATTTGTGCAGATTGCCTGTGCCATTTAGCACAGCTAAAATTATCTCAATTAAATATCTCCACTGTTTTCCTTTGTTCTCTTTTTCTTTCTGGCTCTTTCCTTCCAAGCAGCTGGAACACATTCTTCAGACACTCTTTAAAAGCAAAAGCAAAAAAAAACCTACCCCAAACACCCAACAGCTAAGACTCGTGTAGCTTCAGTTAGGCTTTATTTAGAGACATGGATGAAATAGGTGATGTGAAAAATATGAAAAGACCCATTGCCCCAGTCTTCATCCATAGGAAACAGGAGAGTAGTCTTACTCACCTCGTCCACCGAAGTCATCTCTTTGTGGATTACAGGTCTACTGGAGCTGTGGGAGAAAGGGCTAAAGGGTTGTGCACTGATTTTGGGGGCATGCTTGGTACCATGAGGTAGGAACATGATAGTGCTGCTGTGCCCTAGGATGTTCCTCCTGCCTGTCCACATGTTCATCATCACAATATCTGGCCCTTTTTATTGACCCCTCAGCTTTGTAAATTCCCTGCCAATCTGTTCTGGGAGAGAAAATTCCTTCCCAGCATCAAATTTGGCAGCTGCTTCATCCCTGTGCCTGACAGCATGAATCACCAGAGTTAAGTAACAAACCCATTTATACATCAAGATACCATCACTGTCCAAGCAATCATTCTTATGCTTTTCAATGTGAAGCTGATTACCGTGGATTCTGCCTATAGTCATCTTATTCCCCCTCCTTTGTTCCCTAATTTTCCTCCCAATAACTTCTGGATGTTTTGCAAAACAGAAAAACTTCAGAAGGGGGCTGGGATGCTAGGCAGAGTCAGAAAATACTTCCCAACCCCCAAGAATGGTTGTTTACTACTAATTTTATGAGTTTCTGGGAAACCTCTCAGGGAATCTCACCAAACCCTGCTTGGCAAGAACAAATGGATTGCTAATGAGGTAGTATGCCACCTGGTTTGCGTATTATTGTCTTACAAATATACCTACATACCCCTACACATTTTAATGCACCTGTTATTTTTACAAGGGTTTTCTTGGTGCTGTTTTTCTGCCTTTTTAGTACCCATTTTATTGCTCTGGTCTATTGACAATTATTAAAAAAGTGATTCCTGAATGCATTTCGTTTATCTTTCTGAAAATGAAGTTTTGATGGGTTGAAATGGCAGTGGGCGATCCATCTTGAAAGAAAGATCAGGGGAAAACATAGTGCATTGTGAGTTTGTGGAGGCAGAGCGGGATCTGCCAATGTTATTAAACCTGGCAAAAGCAACAGGACATGTACGCTAAGCATAACTGCAGGATTGCAATATTCAGTAATTGACACAAAACAAATTTAGGCAGAGACTTGTGTCTCTCAGTGCTTAGCTCCAAGACAAAACTCTCAGACTAGGCGTTCTCCTGCTGTCTGGTCAGCCTGGGTCCATGCAGGACACAACCAAGGAGATGGCCATTGCCCTCTCTTTTCTGCACAGTAGCTGAAGTACCCCCATAAAGCTTAGAAAGTTATGCCTCAAATACCTTCCTTTGCCTGATTGGAAACAAGAATTTGATGAACACAGACCTCTGCTTTTCCAAATTGTTCCACCGCTCTGAGTGAAATACATCCAAGATCTCTCAGGTCCCTCTCTTTGTATAACAGAGTCACTAGAGCAAACGCTAAAACTTAGTTTTCCCAGCAAAGAGTGATTCAGACTTGGGGAGAACTTAAATACCAGGTCTAGGGTTTGTTCTTGCTGTGTCTCCCTACCAGTGAGTATGTGGGTATTTCACTACCGGGCAGATTGCAAATTTTCACCCAGATCTAGATAATTTCTCCTAGGCACCAGCAGGTCCACAGCCTGCATCCCTCCATCCAAGGTACATGCTTCAAGCACGGGGATACTGCACATAAGGACAGCAGTGCTGTTATTCATAGCCTGGATTCCTAAGAGCCAAACTTTAAACGAAAACTTTAAAGAACACCTAGTGCCCCCCCCYGCAAAGGATAACCTAACAATCTCAGCATCTTTTAGACATCAGACTTAAGGAGGSAGAAGGAAAGGGCTATGTGACAGGCATAGTTTGGCAGCCGGGCTTCATTAACTCTGTTTTTCAAAGATGCATTTATCTCTCCAGAATAACGATTGAGTTATGTCAGGCCCCATATTCCATCCTCTTTAGTACATCCCCTCACAGCTATTGCAGTAGGTAGCAAGCACCCACAGTCCCCTTTGTGCCATTATCTCATTCTTTCCCTAACATATTAAACTGCCATCAAAGATGAGGTTTGCAAACATAGTTTGTTGCCTACTGGAGCCTTACATTTCGGAGCTATTGCTGCTGCTGTTGCATATTTTGTAGAATTTTTTTCAAGCAGTCCATTTTGCTAATGGGCTCACTTGGGGGTCTGTTGAACTGCAGGGAAAACAGAGACAAGCAACCTTCCTGCTGGGAGACCTTTGCAAACCTCAAGGAACCTTTTTCAGAAACAGGAGTTCCATGTTCTTAATGAGATCATTTTCAGAAAAGTCTGGAAAAAGAGAAAGAAGAGAAAATAGCGACAGCAAAATAGAGATAATCACTAAAATTCTTTTCAAGTAAACCAGAAGCCCACTCAGTGTAATGAGACAGAAGAATTTCAAGAAAACTAAAGGAGGAACATGTGCTTTATTTGACACTTCAGAGCCAAGTCAGCCAACAGCATCTCGACCCTGCAGTTGTCTGTCACTCCCCTGGTGCAGATAGCTGAATTAAGAGTGAAGAAATAGGACAAAATCCCATCAGTGGCATAGTTCGGTGCCAGGAGGTCTGCAATGAAAACTAAAATTTATGACAAATCTGATATGCTGAGTTGGGTAGAAAAGGTCAGCTCTCTGCACCCACATCTGGTTGATGCAATCATCCCCATTAAAAAAAAGAGTGCTCTCAGCAAGGGGTGATGAACCCACCCTGGCCCACAAAGGCCAGCTTCATGCCTCTCGACGTGGCCCCGTACACCAGCTGCGTCAGCTGTTGGAATAAGCATTCAGTGGTAGCTTTCTGCATGGATGTAATGCGATAGCTTTTGAAAGCTGCATCTGGCTGATGCCAGATGGATATTTTAAAAAGCACAGGGAGATCAGCCTTGAGTGGTAGGAAAACTGGAAGAATGGGAGGAGGGGAAGTGGGGAGAGAGGGATCTCCTGTCACCTGTTTGACATGGCCAAAGCCTCAAACACCTGTGTGGGAGTGGTAGATCAAACAGTTGGTTGATGGCATGAAATGACACCTCCAGCACATCTCTGCCCATCATGCCAACATGGTTTAACAGGCTGACACCTTCCTGATGTCTCAAGAAGCCAGGGCATGAGTATAGGAAGGTGCCAGAAAAGATGTACAAAAGAACATCTAGCTCAAAACCCAGTCTGCAGCATTTTCCATGAGTTAATGCCTGTAGAAGAGTATAATAACAGAAAAAAGAATGCAGTGTTATACCACCAGGTACTCTCCTAATCTCCAGAAATTTGTGGCTCAGGCACTGCATGAACCAAAGCAAGTAGTTTCATATTTGCACACTCTTCATGGAGTTTTTTCCTTCCATTAATCTGCTCAGTGACCTTTTGAATGTCTGTACAATTCAGGGATCTGTAATATCCTACGGCAGGGAGTTGCACAGATAACCAGATACTGTGTGAAGAAACTCTTCCTTTTTCTTTGTTCTGAGCTTGGCACTTGCTCATTTCAACTGATAACCCTTCATCAGAAGACACAATAAACAATCGACCCTTAATGACTTCTTTCTAGATCCTATAATATCCTTCCTTTTACCCTTTCTTTTTCCAGACTGAATAAACAAGGTTTACACAGCCATTCCCTGTGTGGAAGTGACTTTATTCCCCCTTTCCACTGGTTAGGGTTTTTTTCACATCCTTCCTGGGATGGGGACACCAAAACAAAACAGACAGCATTCAAAATGTGAATGAAAGAGGAGTTTTTGCAGGGGGAATGAGGACAGGTGAGAGAGGACAACAGGAACTTTGAGTATGGGGAACCCACACCTTACAGACCCCCTGGTGCTAAGGACACACAAGTGACCTGAGGAAACCACCAGAAGGAAATCAAAGGTGAAGTACAAGGCTACCTACTAGAAAATTTCTGGCATAGGGGGGCAAAGTGGGGACAGAGATGGAAACAGGGACAGTCTCACTGAGGGAAATAAGTGTCATGGGGACAGGGTATTTTTCCAGCAGGAGATCACGGTGGCTATCTGTCTCTCTTTCATGACAGTGGATAGGCTGTCAAAGCAGTTTTCCCAAATATTCTGCATTTGCACAGTGCAACACTGAGCTGGACATGTGTGTGGTAGGGAGAGGTGTCCACAGCTCTGGCTCAAAAAAGCAGCATCTGCTAAAAGCAGCAATTTTGACCTGCCCACAAGGCAGCTGGAGCAGTCATCCCAGCTTCACTCCTCCTTCCACTTAGAATCATTAAGGTTGGAAAAGACCTCTAAGATCATCAAGTCCAACCGTCAACCCAACACCACCATGCCCACTAAACCATGTCCCTAAGTGCCTCATCTACACATCTTTTAAATACTTCCAGGGATGGTGACTCCACCACTTCCCTGGGCAGCCTGGTCCAATGCTTAACCACTCTTTCAGTAAAGAAATTTTTCCTAATGTCCAATCTAAACCTCCCCTGGTGCAACTTGAGGCCATTTCCTCTCGTCCTATCGCTAGTTGCTTGGCAGAAGAGACCAACACCCACCTCGCTGCAACCTCCTTTCAGGGAGTTGTAGAGGGCGATAAGGTCTCCCCTCAGCCTCCTCTTCTCCAGACTAAACAGTCCCAGTTCCCTCAGCCGCTCCTCGTAAGACTTGCTCTCCAGACCCTTCACCAGCTTCATTGCCCTCCTCTGGACACGCTCCAGCACCTCAACGTCCTTCTTGTAGTGAAGGCCCCAAAACTGAACACAGTATTTGAGGTGTGGCCTCACCAGTGCCGAGTACAGCGGCACAATCACTTCATTCACTCCCCTTAGCAGAGCTGCCTAGGGAGCTCCAGCCCCTAGGTCTGAAATGAGCCAGGACAGGTTGAATTTCTTTCTCATCAATGAAGGAAAGTCTAAGCTTCCAACTTCTTCCATCTGACATGTTAAATTGACAACACGAGTCTTCCTTCTGACGACTTTGCTCATAGACTTTTAGTTGTAATGTTTTACCATCTAAATAAGCCAACTTCCCAGCAAGTCAGCTTCTCAAATTTCTAATTTAACTGCAATGTAGCACTTCCTTCAAGGCTAGTTCTTTATCAGATCCTTCACTTCATCATTTCCACCAGCACTGCTAACATTTGCAAAGTGGTAGTGCAGCTCATCTTTCAGTAGGAATTTTGTACCCAGCTGAAGCTTGAGTATTTCCAGCAAGGCAGAGTGGGTTGTCAAATACCACAGTTCCCATGTTGGGATCATTTCTTCCTGTCTGAGGAAAGCTGGTGAGAAACAGAACTGCTTTGGTTTCTGCAGTCACTTTCCTTGACAAGGAGAAAGCTGGTGAAGCAAAAATGGGACAGCTGGAAGGGCAGAGCTAAGTCATGGGTGAGCCAGGCTTCCACACAAGCTGGTCTGGCAGGTCTTCCTTTCCTAGGGAGAAACCTGCAGATGGCTCCTTGTCACCCATTCACTTACAGCCAATAGGGCACGGATGATGTAGGCTCTATGGAGTGACAGCTTAGTCCAGCCTCTGAGAAAATCTGCTTGGAGGGGCATTACCATTGGAAATGTGGCTGTAGGAATTATTCCTGTCTAGTGCATTTATCCACCAGAGGCATTCTCATTCAACAGTCTTTGATAATTGTTCACCTTATTGGTCTCTGACAGTTGATGTTTGGGCCAGGTGTTTAAACATAGGCTTAAGCATTTGTGATAGATCCAGAGACAGATGCTGAATGACCAGGTGGAGATGTTCCTTCCAGCTTCTTGGATATGGCTCAAGGGGAATGGATTGCAGCTACACTCACGTGATCTCCTATGGAGCATCTCCCTGTGCCATTTTCAGAGACAGAGAACTGGAGTAGATGGACCATTAATCATAGAATCATAGAATAGAATCATTAAGGTTGGAAAAGACCTCTACGATCATCGAGTCCAACCGCCAACACAACACCACCATGCCTACTAAACCATGTCCCTAAGTGCCTCATCTACACATCTTTTAAATACTTCCAGGGATGGTGACTCAACCACTTCCCTGGGCAGCCTATTCAAATGCTTAACCACTCTTTCAGTAAAGAAATTTTTCCTAATGTCCAATCTAAACCTCCCCTGGCGCAACTTGAGGCCATTTCCTCTCGTCCTATCGCTAGTTACTTGGGAGAAGAGACCGACACCCACCTTGCTACAACCTCCTTTCAGGTAGTTGTAGAGCACGATAAGGTCTCCCCTGAGCCTCCTCTTCTCCAGGTTAAACAGTCCCAGTTCCAATCCTAATCTGACCTAGGAGGGCACATTTTATGTTCCTAGGTGCCTGGTGCTTTTTCAGAGGCCCAAGAGCATACAAGCTATTGACAAAGGACTGAAAGATGTGAGATGAGTCATGAAAAAAGCCTACAGTCCTCTGGAGTAGGAGCTGCGGGACAGCTGGGATAGCCTAAGGTATCACAAATAGTACCGAATGTGTATATTAGGTAACCTGAATGGAGTTCTTGTGGTGGGATTGTATTAGAGATGAAAGGCATGCTTAAATTGCCTGCAGGGCAATAGGCAGGTCAAACTCCACCCAAATCCCAAAGGCTTTAGGGGTTTTCCAGCTCTGCGTGTCACTAGTCCCTGGCTGTTTTATTTGTAGGGGAACTGCTTCTGCATAGCAGACTAAGAAGGGAGGCTGGGACAGTAGTAAACTCAGGGGAAACAACTACAATGTCAAGAAGACAATCACAGAATAGTGTCTCTGCTGTATTCTCCCAGCACCTAGCAACCTGTAGATTAAAGACTTCTCAAACTGGGGAAGAAGAAAGATTTTAAGGCAACGTGTATGTAACACTTTCTGATGAAACTGGCTTTCTGCATATCTCTCATTGCTTCTGAAAGCCTTTGTAGTTCAGCCGCGCACAACAGCCCTTTGGAACACCTGGAGAGGAGACGGCTCAGGGCAATCTCATCAATGTATATAAGTATCTGAAGAGAAGGTATAAAGAAGATGGAGTCAGGCTTTTCTCAGTGGTGTCCAGTGAGAGGACAAGAGTCAAATATCCACCAAGCCAGTGTGAACAGCAAAGGTCTGAAAGAGAATTATGTTCCAACAGGTTTTGTGAAAATTAGTGCCACAGCAGGGCTGAAGTAGCTCAGCTGGGAGAGCGTTAGACTGAAGATCTAAAGGTCCCTGGTTCAAGCCCGGGCTTCAGCAGTGTTTTCCTGTAGGTTTTTTGTGCCCAGTGCTGGGCTTTTCAGTACAAGAGAGATATGGAGCTACTGAAGAGAGTCCAGCAAAGGGCCATGAAGATGATGAAGGGACTGGAGCATCTCTCCTATGAGGAAAGGCTGAGAGAGTTGTTCAACCTGGAGAAGAAAAGTACCGGGGGGTATCCTATAAATGTATATGAGTACCTGAAGGGAGGGTGCAAAAAGGACAGAGCTAGGCTCTTTTCAGTGGTCCCCAGTGACAGGACAAGAGGCAATGGGCACAAAATGCCACACAGGAGGTTCCCTCTGAACATCAGGAAATACTTTTTACTGTGCGAGTGACTGAGCACTGGCACAGCTTGCCCAGAGAGGTTGTGGAGTCTTCATCCTTGTGGATATTCAAAAGCTGCCTGGACACGGTCCTGGGCAACTGGCTGTAGGTGGCCCTGCTTGAGCAGGGGGTTGGACCAGATGACCTCCAGAGGTCCCTTCCAACCTCAACCATTCTGAGTCTATGAAACAGGGACATAGTTTTACAATTCAAGGGCTTCAGCAAAAATAGTGATATAAAGGGGTTTTTTTGTTCCCTCAACCTACAACTGCCTCTTCCCAGTCCTATGTCATGGAGTGCCCCGTAAAGAGGTAGTAATGTTGACCCAGTAGTGTATGGGGCCATGCAGGAAATCAAAACTGTGATCTGGGAAAAGAAAAAATACCCTGTCAAAAAGAGTTAATTTTAGTCTGAATCACAACTGACCTTGAAGCAATTCCTCTCCCTAAAATTTGTCTTTTTCCAGGCTGAAGAGTTCCGGTGTGCCTACCTGTTGCTCATAGGGAAACAGCTCCAGAACTCTGATGAAGCTTTCTACCCTTTCCTGAACTTTTTCTACTCTTACACTGATCTTCATAAAATGATAGTATTCAATGTGTGGGCACCCCAAAGAGTTCTACAACAAAGTAACTGTGTTTTGTGTTTTGTTCTCCATCCCTTTCTGACTGATTCCTGATCTGTGGCAAACAGCAGAGACAAGACCTGAATTGCCAGTTGTCCAAAAAAAAGAAGTGAGAAGAAGTGAACCTTTGACTATTGATTACTCAAGGATCAACCCCAATACTCATCTGGTCTCTCCTCCATAATAGGGAAGAGACCTCTTCTTTCTCCCTTTCATTCTGCTGGTGCTCTTTAATCTCTGGATGTAACCCTATCAGATCCTGTAGCACTTCCAGGAGATGACTTCCCTGATCAGGATGTGAATAACAACTTGTGCGCAAGTCAATGATATCATGACCTGCTTATGCGTTGAAGAGATACCATGGGTCCTGCTGGGCAAATGCTTCTGTCAACAGCCACCACCTACTAGCAGGTAGGGCCAGAAAATGCATTGCCCTCCTGCATAGCTCAGGAAATATAACAGCCGCTCACCTATCACTGCCCTTTGCAGACCTGATGTACTCAGGCAGGATCCTCTGGCTCAAGGATGCACCAAGTAGAAAATGCCTTTCCTTTGACCATTTAGTCCTACTGTCTATGTCTGCATCTAAATTGGGAATGAGCTTCCTCATCCCCAAACTGGATGAGAGTAGGTCAGAGCCCGCTACGTGGTCCATGTGCAGGATTAAATTATATCAAATTTAGTATGTCTGGGGCCTCGTTTTGTTATGAAAACAGACGTCAGGCAGTTTTGTATGTACATCCCAGGCATTGCCCTCAGGTTTAAGAACAGCTTACCCACTGTGGCTACGCTGAACTGCTCTGACCTCATCTACCACACTGGAGAAATACAGCCTTGGGCCCTAAGGGCAGAAGCAAATCATATACCAGATGCACAGATCATGAGTCAGAGAACAGTGGGATGGAACAGGCTTAGCGTTCAAGCAGTCCTGCTAAACAATATTTTGACCTGGTGCTAGACTCATCATTTAACAAGTGTGCTGGAAATCTAAATAAGGCCAGTGCTTGGACTTGAGCACTGCCCAGTGCTCCTGCACACTGCTTAAATGTGCCAACTYGTGCTCTCCCAGGCAATGTCCAGACACAGTTCAAGGGATAGAAGGGGGCAGGAACCATTCCCAATAGGTGGTTTGGACATAATGAATCTATTTCTGCTGAGGCAGCGGGAGGAAGAAGTTTTAGCACCATGACAGATGTGCCCTACCAGATGGCCTTAGTCCCATCGAGCAGGACAGACCAGTTGTGTTTGGTTTTGGCACTATAACTCTCCCTGTAGAGGACTTGGTGTTTCCCATCACCTCTCTCCTTGGTGGGCCACCAGCACCCTTATCTCAGGCAGTCTAGAAGGGCCTGCCACAATGAAGATAAGCATTTGGAGTAGACCTTTATTATGGGTTGCTGAACAGGTAAACCACAGCCAGCCAAAGAAATCCCCTGAACTAAAAACAGTCAAAAGGTAAGAGAGATTTTTAGGGCTGGAAGAGATTTTGGGGGGGGATATCATATGCATTTGCCCTGTTCTTACTCCTTCCCAGGTATCTGTTCATGGACAGTACTGGAGGATGCATGGTCTAAGCGAGCACTGTTGTTCACATGGAGGTGCTAGTGACTGCTGGGCTTGCTCACCTCTAACCCAGCTGCAGTCCAGCACAAGGAGGTAGCTGCAATCAAATTGCTTTGAAGCCTGATCCACAGCTGTGGGAGGGCAAAGGAAAGGCTCCCACTGATGCTAGCAATCAGGCCCTCACATTCACACTGCAGGGCATAAAGAAATCCCCAGAGACCATAGTGCAGTGATGCCAGAAGYGATGAGAGCAGCTTATTTGCCTGCTCTTCCTCCCGACAACCTGGTCCCCTCCTGGCTGAAACAGCCTCAACTCAAGCCTCAGTGCCAAAAGTTGCCAAGATTCCCTGTGTTTGGCTCAAAGAAGGGTTAAAAGCGGCCCCGTGCTCCTTGGTGCTTGCTCACCGGGAGGCGGCGAGGGAAGGTGCAGGATGAATAATGGTGGTGGGCGGCAGGCAGCGCGGGGGTGGCTGCCCTCCTAGCACCTTCACCCAGCCCACACACATGCAGCTCCCTCCTCTCACTGCCGTTCATGTCCCTTCGGCACCGGGGCCCCCACATTGATCAATCAGCATATGTCAGACCCCGATAATCGCCTCTTCCTGAGCCCCTGCATAGCGCTGCTCCAGCCCGCAGCTCTCCCCCACAAATGCTCACAGCTCTGCCAGTGCCCTTCAGTTCTGATTTTCTGCTTTTTCTAGTGATTTCTGTTTCTTTCTCTTAATGCCTTCAGTCCCAATTTGCTGCTGCTATCCTTCTCCCCATCATCTTGACACCTCTCTCCACCTTTCCCACCGACAGCGCTGGCATGGATCGGTCCAAACACATCCACCCTGACCGCACAGCACCAGAGCTGTATCTCACTGGTGCCGAGATGCGGGAGCCTGCACTGAAGGCTCAGCCAGCTAAGTAAATGGGAAATCCTCAGCAGGAGTTTAAAACCCTTTCCTCCAGAGGAAAAGGAAAAAAAAAAAAAAAAAAACAACAAAAGGGTAAACAGGAAAAAAACCTTGCAAGCCATGTGGTCACTGTGGGACTGGGTCTATTAGTATGCCTGGGAAAGTTCCCACTGAAACTACTGAATGCAGATCACACCAGGGGTTACTGCATATGCAGTGCTTGCTCGGTTGTGTTTTATGGGGTCCGACAGAAGACCCCAGACCTCTGATTTGCAGTCACTGTGAATCACTGCTGCAGTGTCAATATAGCTGCCTTGATGAAAAGATCATGGGGTGAGGCAGGCATGGTCCCAGCATCGCCTTCTCTATTTTGCTGGGTTTTTTTGGTGATAATTTGCATTCCCATGGAGTGCTTCTGCTATTGCTTTCTTTTTATGTTCTTGTAGGACCTACTGTAATATATGAGCTAATTGGACTGCATGTCTGCTTTGTCCCTTGCTCTGCCAATGGCTAGCTTGAGGCGAAGGCAATTCTTTTATTCATGCCTCAGTTTCACCCATCAGAAAATTGGGCAAAGTACTCCAGAGTCTCTTTGGAAAGTGCTCTGAGATCTGACAGAGTGAGCTAGCCATGACGGAGATAGAGGCAGACAACACACACAGACAATAAAAGACATTGCCAGCCCTGAAGATTAATTTTCTAAATTACATGGCAGCTACAAGATGAGGAAAAGAAAGGATTATTATTTGCATGCCATGGGAGCAATAATCCTGCGATTACTACTCCAGGCATAAAGACATTAAGGCTTGGTTTGTGCTGCAATGCAGAGCTCTTGGAGGTGTAGCAGCACTGTGCCATGAACAGACAGCTTGTGTGCGGTCATAAAGGTAACACACGCTTTTGTGCAACTGTGTAGAGTCCAGACTGTGATGAAGACCACCTGTGCTCACATTAAGAGATGTATCTTGCAGTCCTTGCAGCAGTGGGTGTGCAGGAGCTGCTGTCCAGACCCTATGACAACGGATTAGTTCTGCGCGTGTTCAGCCCTGCCCTTTCTCAGCCCATCTAAGCCGGTGAGGTTGGCCTCTAACGTCTTGGCAGCTGAAATCTGAATCATGCTCTGAGGCACCAACTCTCCTCATTGACTTTAGAAGGAGCCTAGGGTAACCAAGGTCTTTCATGCATTAAATACCTAAAACTGAGGAGAAGTTCTGCCCCAAGGAGCCTCGGGCAGCAGTCCATGACCTGGGAGCCAACTCTTTGCCATCCATTAGGGAGTCCAGCTGTTCCTAAAAGCTCAGCTGAACTGTCAGCTTTTCCAAAAACTGAGCTTAGAGCTGCAAATCCATCCTTGCCTGTCTTTTGCAGTGGGAGCTGCTTGGATTTTGAAAGGCACAGGGTCCTAGTTCACCTGGTGAATATGATGTTGWGCATGACATACAGTGTTGGTCTTTAGATAGCAGATATGAGGATCAGGGCAGTTCTCCCATTGAGGTTATCCAGCAAGCCCCTGGAAAATTTAGAGTTAGGATTTCTTCTCTCCGTCTAAACAGTGTCCTAAAATGGGGTTTGATCATGTGTCGTGCCAAAAAAAAAAAAAAAAAAAAAAAAAGGAAAAAGGCAAAAATTCCTCTTTCAGATGCAACAACTGTCCAGGACCTGCTCTGAACACCGAACAATAAAACTGGAGAATAAAAAAATACTTTTTGGATTCAGCTCAGTTCCTCAGAGGTATTAAAGTAAATAGACAGTCAAAATACCTTTGAAGGGTCTTGGCTTTAGTATCTATGGCTGATTAATTAATTGCAACTTAGATTGTTATTTGGGCTGTTAAGTATTTGGGCTGTTAACTTTTGGGGCAATGGGCTATCCTTTATTTTCGGTTTGGATAGCAAAGTCTAATTTTATTTGTGACTGCAGGGTGCTATTGGAGGAAAAGGAAAGAACATGAAGCACTACTCATTACAAGTGGAAGTAGGCTATTTAAATATGCTAATTGTGTTCAGAAAAGCCCAGAGAAAGAGGGCTGTGGAGCTCCTGCTGTCGCTTATGAGATACGGAGATTTTTTCATTTCCCTGCCCAGGGTGGGATTCAGTCTGGAGCAAGAGTGAATACTTTTCTGTCAGCCTTTGGGAGCACCAGGACGTGACAGACTGGGGAGAGTTTGGTAGTCCATGCAGAAGGGTGGGTGGATTTCAGTTTGGTTCCCAACAAGCATTTGCAACACAGAAAACATCCTCGGCAAAGCTCTGCAAATTCAAGAAAGTAGTTAATATAAAAAGTACGAGAATCCAGTACAGGAGTGATTTTAATTACTAGATAGTATTTAAGGCTTTAAACTACACTTAGATCATCTTTTTAAGCTACCTGACTTGTGCCACATGGGTTGGAAACTTCTCTTTTGCTTCGGTTTGCGGAAATTCAACTATGTCCCATAATCACTCATTACAAGCAATTGGGAAATGTCTAGAAGAAAGTCTGCCCTGCTGAGTTTTTTCATGGAAAAAAAAAAGCAGAACTGGGAACACTGCAAGTCCCAGGCAAGCAGAAAACAGATAAAATTAAAAATGAACAGGCAGTAGAAACAAATGCAAAAACGTCTTCCTAACAAGCAATTTCACTGGCCACGGTCACAAGATGCTGGATAGGTCTCTCATCCCCCAGGGATTTTGGTGGAGTTGATTCCAGGCTCCCATTTCTTTCACCCTGACACGGGGAAACTCCTCGAGTCATTTTGAGTCAGTGTCTCTGCCTCCGATATTTTCATGCCAGCCTGGTTACGTGGGTGATTCTCTGCTCTAGTTTTCAAGCAGAAGTTCTCACAAATTGACAGAGGAGGCTTTGGCACCTCCGCAGGAGGAGTGAGAGAGAGGGAGAGAGAGAGAAGTATATGGAGGAGGAGGAGAAATGAAACGGTCTTTTGAAAACCTTAAAATTAGCATAGAAAACGGCGGCAGCTTTTCTTTACTCGGACTGAGTGAGAGGCAGTACAGTTGCCTGCTGATTTTAAAGCCATCCCATTAAAGATCCTCATGGGTGGCCACAGATGTGCTGGATTGCCTGTTGCTTGAGAGAAGCTAGTTTTGCAGCTACAGCACCAACCTGAAAGCTTGCAAAAGCAGAGTTCAGACTTTACCTTGGCTACGGATTTGCCATACAAGCTCCCTAGTGTTGGAGCCAATAAGAAGAAAAAAAAAAAAAAACAAAACAGCATATGTAAATAAAACCAGGATTAGAAGGCTTGCAAAGCCACTGAGGATGCAAGTTTTTTTCAGCCCAAGGATTTTTAGGCCTTAAGGTCTCAGATCATCACCTCTAGCTTTAAACATTTAACTGAAGTTTCTAAGTTAAGAACTCCTTTTTTTTCCCAGCTTCTCAGTATAGTCAGTAGAGGTAAAAATCAGCTCCTTTGTAATTTCAGTGCTTCCCTGGGGAAAGACCTGTTGGCTCAGGGTTTGGAGAGGCAGTCGGCTTTCACCACTAAATAGCTTAGCACCTCTCAGCTGCTTGATATTTCTGGAGCAAATGTGAGGTACCCGCACACAACCTTAGCCCTACCATGTGCTCAGGCAACACAAATTACCTTGTATTTGTTACAGACCGCAATTCATAGGCAGACAGCTCTTGCAGCTCAGCTCAAGTGTCTGAGCGTTTGGCTTGTAAAGTTTGCCTAACTGTACCCACACCACCCCTTAGGGAAGGGTCTTGGCATCTAGGAAATATAAATCCTGAGCCTCTGATAGCTCTCTGGAACTGAAATCACTCCAGGAGATGAGCTTCTAAAACCAGGCTTTCAGCTCTCTTGATCCTGGCCAGCACCAGCCATTGACTCTGCAACAGGACAGAGAGAGCATTTGCTTCTAGCTCAGGACCAAGTCCTTACCAAATTCATGGATGGTATGTGGTCATCCAAGAAGATGAGGGAGCTTTTCCTTCCTCAAGTCTTCTCAGTTGTGGCTGGCTGAGAAGTGACAATATAGAAAATCTTTTTCCTGCCAGCCCTGTAAAGGTTCCTGCGTTGGTGAGCGACAGGGGAAACACAGTGACACAGTACAGCAGGAGCCTGGAGCTGCATGCTAGGACCTTCCCAAAGATTTTTTTCCAGGGGAGCAGGACCCGACATCAAGAGACCATACCTCTAGAAACATGTTTTACCAGCTTGTGCATGTGCTGATAAGGAATCCAGTCGACACATGTAAGAATCAGGTGCCAGCATCCCTGGCATGACCTCTGAGACCCTCAGCTATGAGTGGTGGGAAGTGAGCCATGACTTCCCCAGGTGGGTCAAACATGTCCTCTTGGAGGAGATTGAACATAAACAAGGCAAAAAAATGAGACAGGAGATGTCAGGAGAAGGAGGCAAAACACTGCAAACATCTCAACACCTGCAAATATGCCTATAGCCATCTGCAGCATTAATGCCCCAGCAGCGCTGGGGAATTTGTCCCATTCCAGAGCTGGCGGCTGTCTAGATAAATGGTTGAAAGATGGTCTTACACACTGTAACCAAATCAAGCAGTGTTTGCAAATGTGGAAGAGAGATTTCCTGAGGAATATGCAATAGATTCATTAATCTAAATGAGCTAAAATTTCTGGATAATCCATTCCCTTCTACACCACATTGCTAAGGATGCTAACACACCTCTTCGAGCCCCCCTTGCCTCCCCTTTCTCCCATCTTACATACTCCCAGATCAGGTTCAGTCCAGAAAGTCCCTCTCAAAATGCAGCCATRGTATTTCACAGGATCCCCTGTCCTCCTCTCACCTCCTCCGGGGACAGCTTGCTTTCCCCTCCAGGCGAACTTTTCCCTCGCTGCCGTTCAGGCTGGCTCCCTCTCGCAGGTGGGTGTTCTCAGCCTGGAGCTGGCGGGCCAGCCGAGCTGAGGGGGTGGGCGGCACAGACAGCGAGCAAGTCAGTGCTCTGGAAATGTGTTACTAGTTATTCCTATTCCCTGCTGGAGGGTTTCTGCTGTCACTCCCAGGGACCACGACTTCCCTCCCGTGTCCACCCCCGCCGTGGCAGCCACCTTTGCCAGCACATTTTATGGTGTGGGGGACAGGAGAAGAACAGTTGGGAAGGGGTGGGGGACAGTCTAATGTAGAGTTGAAGAAAAGCTGAAAAATGAGATTACTGATCTTTTTCCTTCTCTGCCATGTCTTTCCATGAAACTGCTCGCTTTTAATGAAACTTTCCACAGGTTAGTCTGAGAGGAGACCAGCTGCACGCACACAGCCTGTCCAGTGACCATGCACATAACTGGGATTCGAGCGAATATGGGTCTTTATGTGAATACAGGAAGGGAAGAAAGAGAGCCTTAAATCAATTCAACTTGCTGGAGATTGGTTTGGGGGCACCTCTATCTTGTCCCTGCTTCCACGTGATGGCCACTTCTCTTGCCAAAATGAGCAAGGGCACCAGAAGTATCCGCAACCAGTAACAGACCCCATCAACCAACAATTATCAAAATGATCAAGAACGAGTTTTAACGGTTTGAGACAAAATCTTTGTGGACAGATGCATCAGGGTTATTAAACATGGTAGCACCAAGGCAACTGGCAGCAGAAGATGTCTCAGCATCTCTAGTTTTGGCAGCTGGGATAACCAAAGGAAAGGTTGTTCCATAGCTCCCTGTATCAGAGATTTTCTTAATTCACCCTCTGTTGACCTGGGTTTGATGGACCTGCGGCCATCCACTCCACTCCTGTGGAGTCAAAGTTGTCTCTTTCAATGTTTTGTTATCAATTGGAGAGCTGGAATGGCTGGAGAACAAAATTGCAAAAAGAGCTTGTTCCCTGGTGAATAATGCAACCAAGTGTTGTTTCTCACTTTGTCCTCCCTAGAAATAACTAGCTGGAGGCAAAGAGCAAGGTCAGAGCTACCTCCTTCCCTGTTCCACTTGCTCATGGGATCTGACTCCCTCCTGACAGCTGGTTTTAGCCAGAATTATACCTATTCTGTAGGGATGGAGATCCCTTGATGTAAGCCACACTTCCATCCCATGTCACTGTCTACCATGGTCATGGGCTGATTCCAGCAAGAGTCAGGCATGACAGTCTTTTCTAAGTAAGACCAAAAATTTATAGACAAGAACATCCCACGTTGGTCCTACCTTCCCGTATCCCCTATACCTGCTGTTCTCGAGATCCTTCATCTTTGTCAAGGAGAGTTGATGACATGGAAGTCTTTACATGACATTAATTAGTTCATGGAAGCTGGTACCGCTGGATGCTTAAAGGTAAGCAAGCAGAGTCCGAGGAGAGTTTTGGGCTACAATCTCAGAAGCAAAGAGGAATACAAGAACTCCAAAAGTAGGCTAAAACCTAGGTGTTTCCCTGGGTTTTGTGGCTTATACAAGATCTCAGCTTTTCTTTAAAAAAAATTAAAAAAAAATTACTCGGGGAAGGAGAATGGAGAAGAGAAGGTTTTGATTCATCATGCCTTCTTCATCCACTTTGTTATGTCTAATGAAACCTGAGTATCTTCAGTGTAATCAGCCACTGTGGCAATAGAAGAGGTTGTGCGACAAAATGAAAATTAAGGATGGGAAGATTGTTCCCAGCCGCCACATGTGGTAAAACCCCTTTCCTAGAAGACCCACTGCAAGACTCTTCTGGCAGCTGTTACCCTTCCTGAAAGACAGGAAAGAGCTCGCTGAGAGCTGCTGTATGCTGACTGGTAGAAACCTTTGAATTTACAGCTAGCACTCATCCTTAATCGGTTTAAACCCATTCCTTATAATGCTGCCTTCTAGCTCAACCACATATTCTTCATCCCTGATGTTTATCTCCTCCAGATACACACAGACAACACTCAATCCCTCCTAGCCTTTGCCATGATAGGCAAAATGTTCCAAGTTTTTCTCATCTCCATTTATGTGATAGATTCTCCCTTTCCAGATGAATCCCAAAGTCCTTCTTGGCCATTTAAATGGTCTCTATCAATGGTGACCCAGGCTTCTATAGTCTCTTACATCATCACCAGTCTGCCATCCCCTTTCCTACACTGTTTCCTCATTATTTACCTCATCTTTCACTGTTCTTCTGAGATGAGCTGTCCTCTTCTTTCTTATCGCTCCCCCCTCCCCATTTCTGATCAAGTTTGAGGTAAATTCACCTGAAAGTCATAGCCGTTCCTAAGGAACAGTCTCCTGAGCACAGCTTAGTGACGCTGATGCCAGCATTATGAAGGCTGTGTTTTCCTGGATAACATGACTGTTCGTAGTTCTTGCAAATAAAAGGAATTAGGAAAAAAGAGGACTTGAGAGGTGTGCGAGTAGTACAGCATCATCTGTGGGGACACATGCTGGAATAACACACAAAAACAAGCTGAGAACACAGAGTACTTTCACCTGCAAGTTAACTCTTGCCACACTTGGGGAAGGTAAGGGAAGGCAGATGTCACTGCTACAGCTAGGGAAACTGAGGCATAGCGATGCAATTTGCACAGATCATTCAGCTGGTTTGATGGAGAGCCTAAGCTAAGGCTGTTTATGCTTTGTTGTGGGTTGCAGCTGCCTGAATTATGCAATAAAGCTTAATTTAATTGCATAATAGGAAGACAAGGCTACGAACTCCATCGATTACCTGGTAAAAGGACCCAGAGCAATTGGGTGTTCCAGTGCATGTGGACCTGTTCATGATGTCCCCAATGTGGGTCTTCCTCATTTCACTGCTCTTGCCCTCATTAACAGCCAATGTCCCAGGGAAGCCTCTTCCCTTTCTCGGAGCCAAATAGGACCTAGTATTGGCTCTAGCTCTTCTGTGGGGCTGCCCTTGAGTCTGCTCCAGGACCACCTGACCAAGGCTGAACACCAAGAGCACGCTGCTACCCAAGGACACTGTCACAGCAAAGTAATCTCCATTTGCACAGAGCTGGAATCCGTTCCACCCGCTGACTTTCCCACCTCAAAAGAAGGCTGCAGCTCAGTGAGGGGAACAAACATACCATAGAAGGGAAGCGATCTCTGCCAAGCGCTGCAGAAATGGGACACAGATGGTGTCTTAAATGAGAACGGAAGTTTATTTGGGGGCTCTGCGCGTGACATAGTGTTGCAGATCTTGCAACAGATGACAGACACTAGAATTTCAGAGCAGGTGATGAGATAATTTTGAAGCAGTCTCTGTCCGCAGAGCTATTAGCTTGTCTGAAAAAAAAAGAAAAAAAGAGAAAAAGTTGAACTCAATAAATGGTTCTGTAAGGATAGGAATATATAAACCTGCTTTTATTTGTATGTTGGTCTGGTTCTTCTGATACCCTAATCTTAATCACAGCTGTTTGTTGCCTGGTTGGTCAGCCCGTATGGTTGTGCTGATGGCAAGGTGGCCACTGCTAATGGAAATACATGAGGATGACATTAGCCTTSCTTTTCCCTGCTGTAGACATAAACTTGTGTCTTTCTCCTCTACACACAGAATGGTTGGAAGGGACTTCTGGAGGTCAGCTGGTCCAACCTCCTGCTCTAGCAGGGCCACCTAGAGCCAGTTGTCCAGGACCACATCCAAGCGGCTTTTGAATATTTCTAAGAATGGAGACTCCACAACCTCTCAGGGCAACCAGTCCCAGGTCTCTCATCCTCTCCTCATAGGAGAGATGTTCTAGTCCCTTTCATCATCTTCATGGCCTCTTTTCTGTAGCTCCATATCTCTCTTGTACTGAAAAGCCCAGCACTGGGCACAAAAAACCTACAGGAAAACACTGCTGAAGCCCGGGCTTGAACCAGGGACCTTTAGATCTTCAGTCTAACGCTCTCCCAGCTGAGCTACTTCAGCCCTGCTGTGGCACTAATTTTCACAAAACCTGTTGGAACATTATTATCATTAGCTTGTGAGTCAAAGAAGTCGTTTCAGGGAACAGGATACAGACAGACTGGGCTCAAAAGCAATGGTCCAATTACCTGCACCAACACAGGCTCCTTGCCAATGTACATCACCTCTGTATATGTATGTGACTTTAATAACAGCTTGACTCTGGAGGATGTAGAGAAGCGGAGCAGGGAAACAAAACAAGTGTTCCTGAAGCGCTGAGAAAGGAGTACAGTCGTCCTGAGATTAGAGAAGGGATCTGTYGCTCACAAGTCCGTGTAAGGAAAATAAGGAGATGGAGCTAGGTGTCTATAGATACAAAGCTATTGTCCTGGTTTCATCTGGGGTGGAGTTGATTTTCTTCCTAGTAGCTGGGATAGTGCTATGTTTCGGATTTAGGATGAGAATAATGTTGATAACACACTGATGTTTTAGTTGTTGCTAAGTAGCGTTTACACTAGTCAAGGACTGTCCAGCTTCCCATGCTCTGCCAGGGGCACAAGAAGCTGTGAGGGAGCTAACCCAACTGGCCAATGGGGTATTCCATACCATATGATGTCATGCTCGGCATATAAAGCTGGGGGAAGAAGGAGGAAGGAGGGGACGTTGGGAGTGATGGCGTTTGTCTTCCCAAGTCACCGTTACGTGTGATGGAGCCCTGCTTTCCTGGAGATGGCTGAACACCTGCCTGCCGATGGGAAGGAGTGAATGAATTCCTTGKTTTGCTTTGCTTGTGTGCRCGGCTTTTGCTTTMCCTATTAAACTGTCTTTATCTCAACCCATGAGTTTTCTCACTTTTACTCTTCCGATTCTCTCCCCCATCCCACYGGGGSGGGAGTGAGCGAGCGGCTGCGTGGTGCTTAGTTGCTGGCTGGGGTTAAACCACGACAGTCCTTTTGGCGCCTGAACAGGGACTTGAAGGGTTCGAGATAGTGACAGGTTTGATTGGAATGTGCTAGATTGAATTTATAGCTGTTATTGCTGTTTTGCTATTAATCGGCAGGCTCCTGTGCTTGCCATGGGGCTTGCTTGYCTTGCTGTATATTAACGTCTAGTGCTCGTTAGTGGCTGCTTTTTGCTTTCGCTGCTTGCTGTACTGCTTATCATCTTACTGTGCTGTGCCTGGGAACATTTTGATAACAGCAATGATGATGTGCCTGGGCTGGCAGGTGGCCAGGGCATTGCTGCTGTTTCTGTGCTGCTGTACTGGACAGGCTGGAACTCCAGTGTGAACTCGAGTCGAAGGGACTGTGACCTGTGGATGAGTCCACACAGGAGCAAGAGACCCTGAAGCATTTGTGGCCGTGGATAAGCCCATGCCCGAGCAGGTACATCTCAAAGCGTCTGTGGCCATGATTATGTCTGTGCTGCAGCAGGTATACTTCTGAAGGGGTTGTGGCCCAAGGATAAGTCCACACTGGAGAAGGTACACCTCGAAGCATCTGTGGCTGTGGATATGTCCATGCTGCAGCAGGTACACCTGGAAGCGTCAGTGRCTGTGCATGAGGTCATGATGGAGCACCTCAAAGCATGTGGCCGTGGATAAACCCACGACAGAGCAGGTACACCCCTGGAGGGACTGCAGCCATGGGTAAGGTCATGTTGGAGCAGGTTTACTTCTGAAAGGACTGTGGCTGTGGGTAAGGCCATGCTGGAGCTGGTGCACCTCAGAGCGACTGTGGCTGTGGATAAGTCTATGCCACAGCAGGTACACCCCTGGAGAGACTGTGGCTCACAGGTAAGGCTACACTTGGAACAGGTACAACCCTAAGGGACTGCAGTCTGTGGATAAGTCCAAGCCGGAGCAGGGGGAAGGGGAGGAATTCATTGCAATGTTAAACCCTATGGTCTGGTCCAAAGGTACCAGGGGTGGAGATTGTAATGGAAATACCTTTAAATTGTTGTAACTCAGGACYTGAGTTGCATGTTATGGGAATTACTATAGCAGGAACCACCTGAATGTGAAGTGACAAGGGTGATGGAAGATGAAGAGAAAGACAGATTGATTGTAGGGAGGTTTCAAGAGATGACTGTGAATGGAAAAAGAGTAAAAGGGGCAATCAAACAGAGAGACTGCTCTCTCAGTGCTTCTGGTGTTGAAGAGGCCATCTT
Organism: Phoebastria nigripes; assembly: GCA_035582835.1. Classification (NCBI taxonomy): domain Eukaryota; kingdom Metazoa; phylum Chordata; class Aves; order Procellariiformes; family Diomedeidae; genus Phoebastria; species Phoebastria nigripes. The sequence goes on from JAYKAV010001665.1 coordinate 4,506,758, forward strand.
GTCTCATTCCTCAAACCCTCTTTCTTTGTAGTGCTGTTTAGGGTGTCAGACTTGGATGTGTTGGCTAATGCTAATGCTATTTTCTTCCACAGGGTTAGACTTGCCTGGGATGCCACAGCCGTTCCTTGGTCCATGGCACATGCTGCTAATTGCAGAGTAGAGATCAGAAGTGGGTGGAGCACAGAGGTGTTTGCACCCCTCTCAATAAACCAAACAATAACATTAGAGAGAATGTGGTGATTGTATTTCCAAACTGGTCTGATATATCCAAAATACCAAAACAAGGACTGTAAAATCTCAGCCCCTTCTCTGTAGGGAGAGGTTTGGGTGTGCTGGTAAGAAATAAAGTGGGGCTCCTTGCTGTACCTAAAGACCAAGGTCCATATCATAAAACACAGTTAAATTCTGGAGTTGAACAGCAACCTTGATCCGAGGACCAGCCAAGAGCATTAGCATAGAACAGACATTTCTAATATCTTTTCACAGAGCCCACTGAAGGATCTGGAGTTATTCATGGAGCTTGGCTACTCCTTTCACATCAATCTGTCTCTCTCCAGCTAGGGAATGGGAGCCAGGCATATTCATGCAGTGATATGGGAGATGTTTGCCCAGCCCACCAACTTATTCTGCAAATAGAGGACTTTCACTCCCAGTACAGACAATCTACCATCTTTCACCATCTCCAGATTCACATCTCCCCAAAATATGTATGTGAAATGCACCATAAGTTTTCCATGAGTGCTAAAAACCTGGTAGTGAAAGGTGTTAAAAATACATTTCATCTGGGTTTGAATGTTCAGCTTAACAGCAGCAGATATTTCCTCACAGAGGTTTATTAGATAACAGTTCCTGACATCTAGGGCTCCCAAACTAGGTTATGGAACCTCTTGCAATATCCAGCCATCAGGATCATACCCTAAGTGGGTTTTCTTTCTGCAAAACTACTTCCACCTCTGGATCCCAATGGTGATCCTACCCACGACCACTGAGGAGCTGATCACACATGCATGGCTGAGGGTCTCAGCATCTCTGTGCTTATGAGGTGGGGAACTTTTGGACAGCTGAGCACTGCTACAGAGTTTCTGTTTCTTGTCCATTTCCACTTACAAATTGTCTCCTATATGTGACCTAGAAACATGGCAGATCCAACCCTTGAAAGCTCTGTGGTGCCAAGAACAGGTGCACATAACAAATCCAGGGCATCGCTAAAGACCATGGCCACCAGACAACCCAACCCAAAAACTGATTCCTCTGTTACATTTTGTGTCTGGTAGAGACGCTGATATGAGAGGAACCTAAAATATTGCTCAGGGATTTGGAGCCACAAAAGAGTGATTAGGTCTCAGCCCTGAAGTGGAAATGAGCAATCCTTGTTGTCTATCCTATCGACTGTCTCTCTCACCTCCACCTGGACCTCAGGATCCATAAGAAGAAGGTAGTTGGGGATTGGCCCCAGTAAGTCTTTCCAATTGTCCATGAAAGAGGATGAGGAAGAAATCTTGCAATCTGCCCCCTGCAAAATCATCCACAAACCAAGGCTGTATGTTCAGAGCAGGTCTGGTTATATTTATCTCCAGAAGATGCTTACAGGAGCAATTTCTTGAGCTCAGTGACTAAAGATCTTACAAATATAGCTTGGATCAGCCTGCAGGAACAGAAGACTCTTTCTGGTATATTTTTTCTCATTTGGATGCTGAAGGAAGTAAGAAAAAGGATTGCATAGCCAGATGATTTATTAGATGATTATTGTGGGGTCCATCGTAAGTGTTTACTTGTAAGTAAAGCTTTGCTTTGAAGGATTACTAATGTCTGGAGTGTGGACCTGCTCCAGGTGTATTTTTTCTTTAACGACTCTGTCTGTTTTGAAACATCGGTGCCTCTGATTCTGTTGAAAGAGCACTGGTTTGCTTTTCCCTTAAGAGCTGTGAGCTATTTAGAATTACCAGCACTGATGATAATTACCAAATTCCTAGAAGGCCAGTTGGGGACATCAGTATGATAGGTAACAAAGACCACAAGAGAAGACCTGCTGAGCCTGGCAGGACTGGAGTGTTGGAATGGAAGGGTTGTATCCTTCTCTTTAGGATACTTTAGGAAGGACAGGCAGGGGAGACAAGGAGGCGTTGTCGCCCTCTATGTCAATGACCAGCTGGAGTGCATGGAGCTCTGCCTGGGGATGGATGAGGAGCCAACCGAGAGCTTATGGGTCAGGATTAAAGGGAGAGCAGGGACAGGTGACATTATGGTGGGGGTCTGCTACAGGCCACCCGACCAGGAAGACCGAGGGGATGAGGCCCTCTATAGACAGATAGGAGCAGCCTCACGTTCACAAGCCCTGGTCCTCATGGGGGACTTCAACCACCCCTACATCTGTTGGAGGGACAATGCGGCAGGGCATAAGCAATCTGGGAGGTTCCTGGAATGTGTTGATGATAACTTCCTTCTCCAAGTGGTAGAGGAGCCAATGAGGAGAGGTGCTATGCTGGACCTTGTTCTCACCAACAAGGAGGGGCTGGTGGGGAATGTGAAGCTCAAGGGCAGCCTGGGCTGCAGTGACCATGAAATGGTGGAGTTCAAGATCCTTAGGGCACCGAGGAGGGTGTGCAGCAAGCTCACTGCCCTGGACTTCAGGAGAGCAGACTTTGGCCTCTTCAGGGATCTGCTTGGTAGAGTGCCATGGGACAAAGCCCTGGAGGGAAGAGGGGCCCAAGAAAGCTGGTTAATATTCAAAGATCACCTCCTCCAAGCTCAGGAGTGATGCATCCCAACAAAGAGGAAGTCAGGCAAAAACGCCAGGAGACCTGCATGGATGAAGAAGGAGCTCCTGGACACACTCAAACACAAAAAGGAAGCCTACAGAGGGTGGAAGCAAGGACAGGTAGCCTGGGAGGAACACAGAGAAATTCTCCGAGCAGCCAGGGATCAGGTTAGGAAAGCTAAAGCCCTGATAGAATTAAATCTGGCCAGGGACGTCAAGGGCAACAAGAAAAACTTCTACAGGTACGGTGGTGTAAAAGGAAGATGAGGGAAAACGTGGGCCCTCTCCAGAGGGAAACGGGAGACCTGGTTACCCAGGATATGGAGAAGGCTGAGGTACTCAATGACTTTTTTGCCTCAGTCTTCACCAGCAAGTGCTCAAGCCACACCGCCCAAGTCGCAGAAGGCAAAGGGGGGGACTAGGAGAATGAAGAGCTGCCCACTGTAGGAGAAGATCAAGTTTGAGACCAGCTAAGGAACCTGAAGGTGCACAGGTCCATGGGACCCGATGAGATCCATCTGCGGGTCCTGAGGGAACTGGTGGATTACATTGCTAAGCCACTATCCATCGTATTGGAGAAGTCATGGCAGTGCGGTGAAGTTCCCACTGACTGGAAAAGGGGAAACATAACCCCCATTTTTAAAAAGGGAAAAAAGGGAGACCCAGGGAACTACAGGCCAGTCAGTCTCACCTCTGTGCCTGGGAAGATCATGGAACAGGTCCTCCTGGAAGCTATCCTAAGGCACATGAAAAATAAGGAGGTCATTGGTGACAGCCAACATGGTTTCACTAAGGGCAAATCATGCCTGACAAATATGGTGGCCTTCTACAATGGGGTTGCAGCATTGGTGAATAAGGGAAGAGCAACTGACGTCATCTACCTGGACTTGTGCAAAGCATTTGACACTGTCCCGCACAACATCCTTGTCTCTAAATTGGAGAAACATGGATTTGACGGATGGACCACTTGGTGGATAAGGAATTGGCTGGATGGTCGCACTCAAAGAGTTGCGGTCAACGGCTCGATGTCCAAGCGGAGACCAGTGACGAGCGGCGTTCCTCAGGGGTCGGTATTGGGACCAGTGCTGTTTAACATCTTTGTCAGAGACATGGACAGTGGGATTGAGTGCACCCTCAGCAAGTTTGCTGACGACACCAAGCTGTGTGGTGCAGTTGACACGCTGGAGGGAAGGGATTCCATCCAGAGGGACCTTGACAGGCTTGAAAGGTGGGCCCATGCAAACCTCATGAAGTTCAACAAGGCCAAGTGCAAGGTCCTGCCCATGGGTCGGGGCAATCCCAAGCACAAATACAGGCTGGGCAGAGAATGKATTAAGAGCAGCCCTGAGGAGAAGAACTTGGGGGTGTTGGTTGATAAGAAGCTCAACATGACCCAGTAATGTGCATTCAGCTCTGGGGCCCCCAACATAAGAAGGACATGGACCTGTTGGAGGGAGTCCAGAGGAGGGCCACAAAGATGATCAGAGGGCTGGAGCACCTCTCCTATGAGGAAAGGCTGAGAGAGTTGGGGTTGTTCAGCCTGGAGAAGAGAAGGCTCCAGGGAGACCTTATAGCAGCCTTCCAGTAACTGAAGGGGGCCTACAAGAAAGCTGGAGAGGAACTTTTTACAAGGGCATGTAGTGATAGGACAAGGGGTAATGGCTTTAAACTGAAAGAGGATAGATTTAGGTTAGATATTAGGAAGAAATTCTTCACTATAAGGGTGGTTTAGGCACTGGAACAGGTTGCCCAGAGAAGCTGTGGATGCCCCACCCCTGGAAGTGTTCAAGGCCAGGGTGGATGGGGCTTTGAGCAACCTGGTCTAGTGGAAGGTGTCCCTGCCCATGGCAGGGGTGTTGGAACTAGATGATCTTTAAAGTCCCTTCCAACCCAAACCATTCTATGATTCTAAGATTCTATGACTTTTCTGCAAACCCCAGCTGTTTGGAAAAGGTTCCTGAGGTGGGTTTCATCTCACCTGACTTCTGAAAGGCCAATAAGGCAAATCTCTAAACCTGACTTAATCACTAGACAGAGCCCACAGAAGTTGGGAACACTGGTGCTGAGTTCCCAAATTGAATCTCCCTTCAAAACCCAACCAAACCAAACCAAACCAAACCACACCAAAAACTTTGGTTTGGTCAACTCTGGAGGGCTCTCTATGATACCTCAGATGTTATCAGCATGTGAGTCTGGCAAACTGAGCATCCCCTTTCTAGCAGCAATTCATATATGAATTAAGAACAGCATTGTTGTGAGTTACAAGTCAGCTCCCTGCAGCCACGCCAGAAATAACGTTACCCAATGACAATGAGAAAAGGTATTTCCACTACTGAGTTCAGCTGAAGCATTGGCTTTCCCTAGAAATTACCCTTGTGCATGCACTGCCTGCTACACTGTGTGATATGAGGGTCACTGGGAGTGTGGTGCTGTCACCACATGAGCATTTTGTTTTGCTGTCCACCAGCTGCTAGAAAGCCATAGTCTGCATGAGTTGTCCTGGAGCATACTGTGTGGCTCAGGGACCAGGGACCAGCTCAGCAGCTTTTCTACAGTTTTAATGAAGCCATAACACTCTTTTGCCCAGAGAAGCCAGGTTATGGAGTCACTCCATGGTTTTTTTCTAGAATCTGTGTTATGCCTGTTGCAAAGATAGGCTGGGTCCTATCAAAAGGTTTTTTTCCAAATTTAATTAGAACTGACAGCCCATGTCACTTCTGGGTCTGCACAAATCCCATTCATCTTTCAACTGTTCCTGAGTTTTTGGGGTGGGGGGGGTTTATGTATTGGGATTTAGGTCTATCTGGCATGAAGGAGGCAGAGCAGAGGAAAGCCTTCTCAAGGCCAGTGGTGCCACCTAATGGGAAAATTCCCAGGGAATCAATTTCTCGGAAGTTAAGTCCTTAATTGTAGTGTTGCTAGGTGACGTAGAGATGGAAATCAGTAGCTCTGATGTAAGTCTCTCTTTTCTGCTGCTTTACGACCATCCCTCCGTCAGTCTATTCCCTTTTCCCCAGTGTCTGAGCCACAAGCATATGAGACTGCCTGGGAAAATTCAGTCTGCTTCCTGCTTAAATCCACTTTCAGCAGTCCCTGAAGTTACTGAAGCATTTTTGACCTTCTTGACGCTCAGAGTCTGTCTGGAGAGGAAATTATCCCAGATTTTTGGATTATGAAGAGCCAAGCACAAAACAAGAAAGAATGAGTGTCTGCCAGGGAGGGACCAGGGCTCTGTGGGTTTTCTCCTTAGTTACACATTTTGCAAATGAGAAGTGAGACAGGCTCTCTGCATTGCAACCTCCACACACTATTGCAGCTCAGCAGCATCTGGAATCAGATTGTGGCTCTGCAAAAGAAGCAATAATGTCTCAAAAGCAGAGCCTGACAAAAGTTCCCACATGGCAACCCCCTGCAGCCTCTTCGCCTCATAAATAATCACGAGTGTGGGCAGGAATGAGCTGCAAAGCCTGTCCTGGTCTCAAGGGATTATTTTATTCCCTGATTGCGTTGTCTTCCCAGCATCTACACCTATTTCCTCACRACAATCTAGCTCACCGCGGCACCCCTGCTGCTGTCAGTTTACAGGAGTGTGTTACAGTGGTTAGAGCAGGGTCTTGGTCTTTCTCAGATCTCATCTCAACTCCACCATCAATGAATCATATGTTTTAAGCTGTCTCAGTCAGGCTTTCTTTATTTCAGTTTCTCTGAAGTTGAAAAGGAATTTCCAAGATTCTTTCCCATTTCTTCCTGGGATGAAGATGTTTGAAAGGGCTGGCGGTTCTTATAGGTATCCAAAAACACCAAAGAAAATTATGTTATGTGATGTTGAAGCATTGTTTCTGCTGTTCTTGGGGAGAGGGCGCAAGTGAAGGTATTGGGGCATCTAGTCCCACTTTCAGTGCCTCACTGAGCTGAAATGCCACCATTACAGGCAAGATGGCAGCTCACAAAAACCCTGTGCAATTTCATGGCTGAAGAAGGGATTAACATTTAGGGCAAAGGGGAGAAACCTGCAATTAAGCAGGCTCGAATCATTAATTCTAGCAAGCAGCTAAGCTCTGCTGGTAATGATGACTCTGCAGCTGCAGCTGGTGCTGCTTGAAGCCTTGAGTGCTGCCTGGCAGAGGTGGCCAGGCACCAGTAATTGTCCTCAGAGCTCAAGCAATTTCCAGTGACTTTTCATATGCATTGCGTTGAGTTCCCAAGAGTTCCAGCAACCAGAAAGGGTTCACGTGTAGGAGTGTTGTGGTTGGGAAGTCTGTGGGTCCAAGGCATGATGCTCAGGGCTTTGGAGAAGCACCCCGAGGAGCTGGGCAATAAAGAGCTGAGCCCCAGAGTGCCATGGAGGAGTGATCATAAGGTGTGTGAGAGTCATGGGAAGGTAGGTCCACCTCTCACTAGTTTGCTGGGCTCTTTTTTTTTTTTAATGCTTCACTGTGTAGTGAATCCAGGAGTACTCAAACCCCTAAAAACAAATCACCTGAGGCATATTGACCTCAGGCATGGGAGTGAGGGTGCAGGGTGGGTATCTGGGAAGGACTAGAGAGGACAAGTTCAAGGCTCTTAGTTGTCACACGGGTAGCCTGCAATCAGCATTTAACTCAATGAGTACTTTTCTCTGGCTCTTTCCTCCAGCCTTGGAGCTGTGTGGTGCTGGGGAAGGTGAACTGAGCACCTTCTGTCTACACCCTGTCCGCAGACCTTACTGCACCAGCTAGCTTGGGAGGAGAGGGTAGATGTATGGTGCTGTGGATGGGACTCCACAAGTCAAGACAAGTGCAGCCTGGAGAGCTGGGGGTTTTTATCAGATGTTGGGATCATGAGCTGGAGTTTGAAGCAAGGGCAACATGTGCTCTTGCATCTGCCCAAAAAGTGGGCTGTTTAACCCTGTCTCTCTGAAAACTCCCACCGCAACAAATAGCAACCATGTCTGAAGTTAAGTTCCTCCAAGCACCTCTGCTAGAGGAAAGGAGGAGTCTGTGTCAGGGGAGACCATTCGTAAGCCAATATCGCCTTTGCATTAGTGCCCAGATGCTGTTCCCCTGCACCCTCACTGCCATTTCAGGCAGGATGATACTAGCAGGTGTCACCCACTTCTGCTGCAATCACATTAGTCACGCACAGCAGGGTGATTGCAGAGTCTTATTTCTCTGCATCCCTTTCCCTCAACTTGAAGCTGTTCAGCCCACTCCCCATCTCTGGGGAGATCCTGCTGACACTCCTGTGGCTTGCTTGGACTTGCATGTTTTGAGGTCCTTTGGCTCAAAGCCTACCCCTTATTTCACCTTTTCCACTATGCTCCCATCCAGAGATCGTGCAAGACAAACAGGTGCCTGTTTACTGTCTCAGAGCTGCATTGCTTAACTCCTCTGCCCTTCCTGAACTGAATCTGCATGTAGAGAAGAGGCTGTTTCAAAGTCAAAGCTTTAGTGTAACAACTCTCTCACCTTTTCTGTATGCAGACTTTTGGGAAGGGAACTCCTGTCCCTTTAATAGAAATCTGTGATGTTCCAGATGGTTAAACTAAGCAAATATATTTTATGGAGCTGGTTTGGTATTTGCTGTGATTTTCCCAGAGGTGCTGAGCAGCAGCTCAGTAAAACTAGTAAAAGAAAAAAAAAAAAATCCATTGGTTGCCCTGTGCCTCAGTTCCCCCATCAGTAAAAGGACTCTCTCTCTGCTCTAGCAGGTGAGAGCTCTCAAGCATTTGAGGCTGGAAAGTGCTCAGATCTGAGAAGCACTGTCAGCCCTCAGCCCGAGCGATAAGTGGCCCTTTAGCTATTCCCCATCCTCCAAAGCACCTCAAACAGATAGGTAACCTTAATGCTGATAGGCACTGAGGTCCCRAAACATCAATGTCTCTTCCTAAACACCCCTTCCCAGCTCCCTTTACCTCTAGCCTAAGTGCAGTCTGTCCTGACTTCCACTCACAGGAAAAACTTTGGGCAATAAAAGAGTAAAAATAAAAGAACTGCTGGCCAGACACTTGAAGAAGCTGAGCTGGGATGGTCAGTAAGACCAGCTCATCTAATGGCTTTTATAATGGTGCAGAGCCCACTCAGACCCCTGGAGGAAACACCATGGGGTGAGTGACTGAGCACACAACAAAGCAAGAGAGAACAGACGTCAGGAAAACCCAGGCCAGGAGCAGCCTCTCCCCAAATGACAGACCCCCATGCGTTTCTCTGGTGGAGCACCAGCTGGGAAGCTGGCATAGAAAACAGACTGGAAAACTTTTCAATTCTCTTGGCCTATTATGTCATATATTGTGCCATCATGTGCAATTGTTTAACTAGACTTAAATCACTCTAAACTACATAAATTACTTCCAATAATCCCCCTTCTCTCCAAATGCTGACACTTTTTTATTCCAAAACACAGCAATCTTGCTATCTTCCATATAATTGTATAACATGCAGGGCTCATCACTGCCTCTTAAATAAATAAAAGAGTTATGTTCCACAGTACGCACCTAGACGCAAATAATTTTCTCTGTCTTCAATTGTTTTAAATAGAAGGGCGGTTGGAAATGATTGGAGGGTATATCTGTGCTTAAATGTAAAGGGTTTGGGACAAAAAAAAAAGAACAATTCCCAAATCTAAATGTTATTGTTTAACAACTTAACTTTTAATCACAGTCCCCAAAACTGGAAAGAACAAGGTGTATGTTGTTTGGTTATGCTACTGCTCGGTAAAACAGCTCCATCTTCATGAGCAGTCCTTGTGCAGGGGCTGTTCCAGAGGGTACACGGAGAGGGCCCTCATCCAAAGCACTGACAAAAGCTACATGCTGCGTGTAGAGGGAGGGTGGATCTGGGAATGTAGGCAATGGACACCACCAAGATGTGACGCTCTGTGGCTATACTTGGCTTCCCTCAGCCCAGAAGGAAAGGCAGAGCCACCACACAGTTTACCTAAGTTTATACCAGGGTTCTGCAAAGAGCAAGGACCAGAGCAAGCATGTGGGGATGGGGAAAAGGGCTGGAGCATCTTTAGCTCCCTCCACAGCAACCTCCTGCAGTTGAAGGCCATCGGTTCACTCATCTGCTTCACCCTTTGCAAGAATCCCTCCTCCCCTTAGTGTCTGGCTGTTTCAGCAGCGGGATTCAAAGCTTTACCCCATCCTAAGTCTGGGTGCATGATTCAGCTTCATTCTTTGTCCATACAAAACAGGCAATCTCTATGATAAGGAATAAAAGCTGGACGTGTAAAATGAAAGGGACTATGGCATGTGTCAATGAAATGTGTGATCTGGAGGATGGGATGTTCTGCATCCTCATGGGTATCACAACTCTGACCCAGCCCTGAAGGCTAGACACATGTACTACCGTCTCTCAGCATTGGAGAGTGCTTTTTCTAACCTTGGAGGACTTCTCCAGGTACCCAACCCTTTCACAGATGAGGTGTATGCTGCATCTTTTCACGGTTCCTCCTCCAAAATTCCACTATTGTACACGGCTAAGCCTCAGTTGCTAATTTTGCAGCTCCTGCAAGTGCACAATAAGCTTTCTTGGACAGACAGATATTTCCTGCCAAGAATTGAGATTGTATGTGCCAGCTGGAGGTATTTCATTGGATATGTTGGGAAGGGGGAAACATGAGCTTCAAATCTGTTTGGAAGTCAGGTAGCTAACACCAGGCTGTTGGGAGGTCTTCACTTAGGATCCAGGCCTGGAAATCTCTCCTGGAGGAAGGTGACTAAGCCAGCCTAGTCTCACAAAACTTTACTGCTTGAGATATATGTGAAGTAAATTGGCTATTGTACTTGGCAGTTAGAGAGGAGATGGAGGTTCAAGTCCCCAGTCTGTCTGAGAAGACCAGAACTTTCAGAACCAAGACTCATGCTCTGTTCACCAGGCTGTAGGTATCCTGCAGAACTTCAGCTTGGCCAACTGAAGCTCGTTCACTGCTGTTAAACACTCATTCATCATGTCAAGCTTTAAACCCAGGTTTCTGTGTAGAGCTTTATCTTGATGCCAAAGATGGCCAAACAATAGGTTTGGGGCCAAAGCTATATCATGAGCTTTCCAAGTGCAGCTCCTATGGTGGGACTCTTACTTCATGGACAGCTATGGGCTAATACAAGGGTTTCCTGGCAATTCAAATCCACATCACCATTTAGTCCACGGCTTCAACAGGAAGGATCGCAGTCCAGTGCAGGTTATCCTCTACCCTTGCCTAGGTGATTCTGTCAAGTGGTTTCTGACAAGTGAGTTAGCTTTTGGGGCAAGGTTTTGAGCCTTGAAAGTTGTGAGTGATATTAGCCTTGGGCTGCTGTGTGTCAGAGCCTTTCTCTTGTAACTGTGCCAATAAGAGGCCCAGGTTGGAGGGTATTCACAGAGAATGTGGACAGGATCAAGCCCTGCAGAAAACATAAGCCTGGCAGAGCAAAGACCCTTAGTGAATCCATCTCCCCGCTGTCATTTTGACATATGAAACATGGGAATAATTGACCTTGTCTTTTACTAGGGTGTTAGAAGGTCATTGCTTTAAAGCTAGGGAGATCCACAAGCAGTAAACAAGATAATGACGCTAATAACCCAGCCCCAAGCCATGCAATTGATTCACCATGGCTAATGCATCCAGCATGAAATGGACCTGACTGACAACTGAGTTTGATGGGAAGATTGGCATGTTTGAGGGGGAGAAACATTAACCCAAAGGGACTCATGGTAGCTTATCTGGGTCCTGTGTGGCAGGACTGACATTGGCTGTGGTGTCCAGGATCAAACATCCATCCAAGATCTGGAGGCAAAGAAGACCTGCTCTTCCCCTTCCCCCCATATTTCTCAAGTTGACATGTTACTACTCTTTAGTGCCAATAAACCCTCTGGACAGGCTGGATGCTAGGATGTAAAATAAGAGTATCCTGCGCATAGCCCATTCCTGCCCAAAATAAGTTTTTCATTCCCCTTCTCCGTTTTCCAGTTTCTCCTGAGGACACCGAACTTTCAATCTTCATCAGGAAAGGAAAAAGAAAAAAAAATGTTCTAGCCACAAAATGACTGCACTCCGGCTTTCAAAACCGTCATCCCCCAGGTGGGAAAAGACAGTGAGARAAACCTGTAAACAGAAAATAGCAGAGCGACTCCCACTCACTGAAGCTGCTGCCTCTCCCTCCGAAGGCAGCACACAGATGAGTCACGGCAAAAAGCATCTCTCTCCCCACGGGGCCGGGGCTCTGCCTTGCCCACCTGCCTTCCCCCGCCGAGGAGGTGGGTAGTGCAGTCCCACAGGCACTGCCTGTGAGTCAGGAGACCCCGAGGAGTCAGAAACATCCCCGAGGAGTGAGGTAAAGCCACCTGCCAGCTTCTGCTCATCTGACATTCAAAGGGTATTTTATCCCAGCAGGGTACAGCAGTTTTAGAGGGGTGAAACATGGGGGAGAAGCCCCCATCAGTCTTCCTGGGGCTCTGGGAAGTCTGTGATACTGAATCCTTTTGGAAAGAATTAGAAAATCTGAGCCACCTAAGGTTTGTAGGAGGGTGGTCAGACCTCCTGACACATCATCATCACAGAAATTATTTCAAGATCAGTGCTCAACCCAAGAGCAGTGTGAGGGGTAGATTTCAGGGTTTTAGCTACAGACCGGTATTGCTGAGAATGATTACGCAAATAGGCATAACTAAATCTGTGAACAATCTTTGTCCTTCACCATTGTGGCTTATTTTGTGCTTACTTTAATACCCATGGCTCTGACTGAGAGCTGTCCCCGTTGAAATGCCCTAGAGCTGGTGGCAAAGGGTGTTTTTGTATCTCATGGGAATTCAGAGCCTCACCCCTTCCCTAAAAAAAAAAGGAAAATCCTTTAACTGAGGGTTCCCACATCCAGGAAGAGGAGTCTAAATATAAGACTATGAAGCAAAGGGTTTCTTTGTTATTTAATATATATGAAACTGGGGGGGGAAAAAAAATTTTGGCCCTCAGTCTGAATTTGCAAATTATTTCAGGACCAAACCCTGTATTTCTGTTAGCAAAGTATTTTGCCCTAGATTAAAGGATGAGCTTCAGTTATAACCCCAATAAAGGTCCTCCTGATGGCTAACAAGACAGGACAGAGGGAAGAAATACCACCTCCCCAAACTCACACCAGCTGAAAAGCTATGCGTTTATTAGGTTTTAAAGTTATTCCAAACATGTAACTACTGATCATCCAGCAACAGCCAGAGGGGAAAGGAAAAAAAAAAAAAAAAAAAAAAAAAAAAGGGCAAAAAGCTGCTGTTGTTGAAAAGTTTTGAAAACAAGCAAACTGTATGTTTGCTGAGTCTTTCCCCATCTGCTCCTCTCCGTAGCCATAACTGAATTTGCTACTGTATTTCACTCTGTTCTCACAGTCTTAAGTAACAGGCCCCATCTAATTGCAGAGTTTTGCCTGCAAATATACAGCCTGATTGTTTTTAGCCAGCCTTTTTTTTTTTTTTTTTTTTTTTTTTTTTTTTTTTTTTTTTTTTTTTTTTTTTTTTTTTTTTTTTTTTTTTTTTTTTAACATCTTTCCAGGATGTAGAAAGCCCCTAATTTTCCCACCAACACAATGCAAGCAAAAGTAAGTAGCAGGTGGTGGCTGTTATGTCCATTAGGACACTAAGACCCAGAAAACTTGTCAGGTCACTTGGACAACAACAGCCAGCATCTCCCCTGGATGGTGAAGCCTAAGTGTTAAACCCACAAACCCTGAACAATTCTGTTTGGGATTTCAGGGCATATCCTCATCAGGGTGTTGTTTCTGCAGGTCTGGTTATGACCCACCATACCTAGGGAGGATGCTGTGGACTCTGTGGAGCATTCACCACTCCTTCTTGGTAGCGTGGGCAGTGCGAGTCCACTCTCCCCCTTCACTTGCCTTCCAGCAACACAAAAATAACAATCTCTTGCTGACTCAGCCTGTGAGAAAGGGATTGGGGTTTCATCTGAGAGCTTTTTCCTCCTAAGATGGAAGGATACAGGCTGTTAGCTAATGACACATAAGGATTAAAAAAACAACCCTTCTGTTGCTTAAGTGGCTGAGTTTGAAAAATGTCAGCCAAGTATTGCATGTAGAGAGGGATATAGATACACATGTTTAGAGGCAGATTAATATTTCTAAAATAAAGAATTACTCTTTTCATGGAACAGCACAAATATCTGTAAAGCTGTGGACAGATTTGCAGATAGATGATATTTTCCCAGTAGCAGGGGGAGTCTCTTTTGTTGGCAGAATGCTGTCATGCAGGACATGCCAGCATGTCTCCGTATCGCACTCACGCTGACAACGTGAAAACTAATTGGAATAATACCCGCACGTAGCTGCTGGGCTTCCCCCAGGAGAAGTCGCAGCCCACACATGGTGTAGGTGGGTGCATGCGATGTAGGTCATGGCACACCGCTTTGCTTTGTGAGGGCAACCTTCCTGGTGGGTGACTGGCAAGTGTTTCCCTCCACATCTTCAGTGAGTCTAGCAGACACTGTTAGCTCTGAGGTTGTCTAATTATACCCAGTGTGTTAGGACAAGAAACAAGAGATGAGTCTGTAAAACTCAGAGCTGGGCGAGAAATTGGAGCAAGGATTCTTTCCAGTTCTCACCTAAACACTTTCTTCAGCTCATTTTGGGGGCAAGAACATTGGAGGGTCAGGATACGGAGGAGACCGTATGATTCTCAGAATGCCAACAGCCTGAATCATGATGGGGGAGATCTTTTCCATAGGTAAATGCTTTCACTGGTGCATTCGGAAAGGCACTAATGCAATAGGAAGCCTACAGGTAGATTTTGTTTATAGCTCTATGGTGAAATAGAGCACTTGTAGAAGATGCCCAGGTCTGGAGACGTGTGCTACTAAGTGCATCTGGGGCAGTACAACACTGTAGGCTCACCCTCCCAGGTTGTGGGTGCATTAGCTGGCCTCTGGGACAGAGCTCTTCAAGACATTTTAGCTCTCCTAAAGCAGTAACTAGCCATAGGATGACCAAGCTAAGTCAGGTGTATCCCTCTTGACTAATTCTGGACCATACCCTCCCACCTCCCCAATTCTGGGATAACTGCAGGCAAGGAATCTCTTATCCAGAGTGGGTTTCTCCATCTGAGTTGGTCACTCTCAGCTCCCTGCACAGTTGGTGGGGAGCGATGCCACAAGGCTGAGGGCACAATTATCTCTTCCTGCAGCAGGTGGCTGATGTAACTTAGAGGAATCACACCCTAAAAATTTCTCTCTTCTGATTGTAGAGGGGACTGAATATGACCAGCTCAGATTGAGTTCTCTGAGGTGAGATGATGTGGAACCCAATCCAAGTGTCTGTATTTAAGTTACTGATTCCAAGGGCAAAGGCCATCCTGGTTCTTGCATTGTATTGCGGACAAGCAATAGCATGTCTGAGAAGGTGCCAGATGCCTCGTCAGACAGCAGTATTGAATCCCACAGTTACAGGATTCCCATCAGTGAGGGTTCTGCTGTCTGCTTTGCTCCTGTCTAAGAGTATGACTGTCTAGATATAAAGAGCCAAGAAGGCAGATAAGCCATGGTCCTCCCTAAAGATAGAAATGTACCCCCCACCACCACTTCTTTCACAGGGCCAGACCATTTTGCGATGCAGGCTGGATGCAAACCAAGGCAGGACTGAGGTGGATACTACAAGAGGTGGACACTACTACGAGGTGGACACTACTACGAGGTGGACACTACAAGAAGGACATTGAGGTGCTGGAGCGTGTCCAGAGGAGGGCAACGAAGCTGGTGAAGGGTCTGGAGAACAAGTCTTATGAGGAGCGGCTGAGGGAACTGGGACTGTTCAGTCTGGAGAAGAGGAGTCTCAGGGGAGACCTTATTGCCCTCTACAACTACCTGAAAGGAGGTTGCAGCGAGGTGGGTGTTGGTCTCTTCTGCCAAGCAACTAGCGATAGGACGAGAGGAAATGGCCTCAAGTTGCGCCAGGGGCGGTTTAGATTGGACATTAGGAAAAATTTCTTTCCTGAAAGAGTGGTTAAACATTGGAACAGGCTGCCCAGGGAAGTGGTTGAGTCACCA
Organism: Phoebastria nigripes; assembly: GCA_035582835.1. Taxonomy (NCBI): domain Eukaryota; kingdom Metazoa; phylum Chordata; class Aves; order Procellariiformes; family Diomedeidae; genus Phoebastria; species Phoebastria nigripes. The sequence goes on from JAYKAV010001665.1 coordinate 4,522,512, forward strand.
TCCCTGGAAGTATTTAAAAGACGTGTAGATGAGGCACTTAGGGACATGGTTTAGTGGGGCTTGGTGGTGTTGGGTTGATGGTTGGACTTGATGATCTTAGAGGTCTTTTCCAACCTTAATGATTCTATGATTCTATGATTCTATGGATGACACCCTGCCTGACCTGAGAAGTTCCAGCTGGATGCCACAAACCCCTGCCAAGTCCAAAGTGCTTAAAACTCTTGACCAGAGGGTAATGTCTGCAATGTCCCATCATTGTTATCTGTTTGATAGCCTGGCTATAAAACTAAGGATATGCAAATGCCTGATGTGACCATCTGCACCTATGCATCCTTGTTTCTCTTATCTGCCACAGTCAATTGAGCCTAGATACTGAATTGTTGCACACACAGCAATAAAGTCCTTGAAAACAAGAGTTCATTACTGAATTAAAAGCTTTCAGGATTTATAGGTGATAATACTCCTAATTAAAAAAAAGAAAAAAGGAGGCATAGCTTGGCTGATGAGCCACACTTTTTGCTTTTGGTGCTAGGTCTTCCCCATCTGCCTCCCTCACCCAAGTCCTGCCCTCTCCTGTTTTTTTCTTCCCCCTGAAGGCTAGTGAGTCCATATTGAGCTCCAGGTCCCACCCCAAGGGCTACCCAAGTATCTAGTTGGTGGGAATCATCAGGCACAAGAAAATGAAGCTCACGGTGTGCTTTAGCCCATCCAAGGTAGATAAGTTCTAGTGATTTGGGTGTCCAAGTCCAAGTGTTTCTGAAAATAAGTAAAAACCTAGCAACTCCTCCATTTTGGACAACAAAGGTCCCATGCCTGCTTTACCCACTGAGCTACTGCTTTTGATGGGAAAGGACTGGCACCTAGAACGTGCAAATGCTGGTCAGCTTGGACTCCATTGCTAGGAAAGTGCCGATCATCCCACGGAACCACTTCTCTCTGCTGACTGAAGAGAGACTCCAGATGATCAGCACAGGATAAACGCAACATTGTGGGATGGCTTCACGTAGGTGATGAATTCCTCCCCATTGCAGAGCATTTTCAATATACTTCTCCTCCCTGGTGTTAGTGATCTGCAGACACCTTCACCACCACCTCCACTTGCTCAGGGTGCACAGCTCCTGCCAGGCAGGTGCCAGCAAGTAACTGCAGGAGCAGTATGTGACTGCCTTCCCTGTTACAGGACAGAAGTCTGGTGCTATAAGCTTGTCTGTAAAAGTCCAGACACCTTTCAGGACACCAAAATCATGGGTGACAGTACTGTTTCTGGAGAAGTCCTCTTTGTCCAGAGAAGGCACTACAAATCCGCCAAGAAAAAGCAATAGTCATTATTTCTTTTGGAGGCATATTCCTCCTGGAGTTTAAAAAGGGAGAGATCTAAGGGTTTCAACAAAGCAACTTGAAGGCTGTTTCTTCAACTTCATATGTCCTTTCCGCTTGTAGGGATGGTTCGGGTGAGGGGCAGTGGATTTGAGTCCGTTCTGTTTAATGCAATCAGCTGCTAATTCAGATGATAGGATCTTTATCAGAGCTGGAACAGAAGATAATTTGCATTTAGAGGAAACTCCGAACAACCTTTCTTTGGCATTAGCTCATTTGACACAGATAGAGCTAAGGGCACATTTAACTAGAAAGGCAACATATGAAAGACAAATAGCTGCAAAAGCTAGGTTTAAGTTGCAGATTTTAGCTGCAGTGAATTGGAATACAGACCGTTTATTCATGGTCCTAATGCTGGAGTTCACGACAGTGTAGCCAACCTGCTACTGTGAGTTGAGCCACCTGGCTTAAACCTGAATCAGAGAGGTCTTCAAGGGTCACATCATACATGTGGACAATAGCTTGAGTATACACGATCCTTGGGACATCATGTATGTGCAAATTACAGTCCTATCAATGCTTTTTCCCCATCTTCCCCCTTCAGTTCTTGCAGAGCAGTAACTGAGTGTCCATTTACACCTCCCTAGATGAAGAAACTCATAATTAAAAAACCAAATTCAGCAGAGAAATGACTGGATGAGGAATATGTCGCAGCAAGATTTCTTATATAGGCATCAGAGACCTACTGGAACTTACTAAGGGCAGAGCACAGATTGTAGATTTTCATTCCTCAGTTCAGTTTAACATGGTAAGAAATTTAACTAAGGCATACTTTAATGGCAATTAATAGAGTTGGTTTGTTTTTTTTTAATTGATAACGTAGTAGCTCTTAAAGTCCCAATGCTTTATGTMAGACAGATTGATGTGGAGGTCACAGCTCTGAAGAGCACTTAGTGTAAGGGTCCAGCCCAGAGGCACTCTTCCCACTAAAGGATTCCACTAAACCTAAATTCTTGTGTTGAGAACAGATTAAAAATGCCTGTTTGGTAAATTCAAAATTATTCCTGAGTTTGTGTTAGTTTCTCAAATTACTGGGTCTCAGACAGACAAACAAAAAACTTAGCAGGAAGCACAAAATCTGTAGGAGACAAAGYGTCTCATTTAAAAATAAAATCTTTTGATTTCTGATTGGAAATGACATTTGTTCAATCAGAAGTATTTTTTAACAGAAATTGAAAACTGAGCACTGAAGTGAAACATTCCCTTTGAGTGAAAGCGTTATCTACTTTTCAGTTTACCAGAGAAAAACAATGTTTGATCAGACTTTATGCAAAATACGCTATTGGGCTTTTTCTTTCCCACAAATGCTGCAGACCTCAAGAAAAATAAGAAATCAGTTTTCCACACAGCTGTCATATTAAGGAGGTTAATATCTGTGTTGCAAAATATGTTTATCAGAAATGAAGACAGGATCTGAGTGGAGTTCATGTTACTTTTATACACACTCTGATAAAGTTTCCCACTTCTAGAAATTATTCGGAAGCCTATTACTCTCTCGAACGTCAATATTCAGAGTGGTTAGCAGTTCATTTCAGTATTCCCCACACAGTCCTTAATAAATTGTCTGGTCAGCTAGCATGATGTGAAAGCTGCAGAAAATATGATAGCAAGTGTGAAGAAAACATTTTGAAATACCACTGGATTGCCCCACTTTTTCAGCAAGTTCCTCAATATGTGCATAATTTCAAAAGTTGTGCTCTGCAGAGATAAAATTCCCAGCAGAGATTTACAGAGTGGACTTGGAGGTACTTAAGGAACTGGGATTTCTGCCTTCTAAAAGCAAATTTACAGGCGTGCATGCACACCTCTATTTCTGCTTCCCTTCTAAGTAGTGCACACGCTATACATACACCACACGAGGGAGAAAAACATATCCACATTACACAGGCAAACTAGGTAATGTCAGAATCTCATCTGAGGAGGTGGGAAGGGTTTTCTTTGCCTATTAAAATGGGTATGAAAATAGCTAAGAATAGGTATCCACTTCATTAATGGAAAGTAGATTCCTRAGGGCTGTCTGGAAGGGGTTGTTTGGTCTTTATGAGCCTGAGAGCAGGTTTTTGGGGGGAAGAATCTTTTTTCTTCCCCTAACTTTGGTAGGGAGATTTTATAACCAAAAGGGTAACTTCTGTCCTGTGCTCCAGATCAGAAAATCAAATTTGGGCCTATAGTGCACTACGAAATGATGGAAAAGTCAAAACCTTTTTGTTCTCAGTGGTGCCTGGCACATTCAACTTAACCTTGAAGGTTTTATTTGGTGGTGATCTAGTCTTTTTCTTCAGCCCCAATAAATAACAAATGAGATACAACTCTCTTTTGCAGAGTGGTTTTCATCTGAAGGTAGCCTAAAACTGAGAGCCAAAAATTATGACGGTACTTGACTTTTCTTCCTTGTTTACATGGTCTTCCTCATTCCTGGAAGACATCAGTCTAACCTGATCTCAAAGACCTTTGGTGATGCAGTTCCTGGCAATCTATTTCACCGTTTCACTAACCTTAGCATTAGGAAGCTTTTTCCCAAATGTCTTTCTTGCTGCAGGGTAAACCTGTGGCTTCTTGTGGTACCTACCACAGTCAAAAAGAATAACCTATTCCTTTGTGCTAGCAAGTGTATAAGCTATTCTTCATCCACCTGAAACTACTTTTAATTAGCAAATATAACCAGCCTGGAGACCTAGATCAAATGTGCTGCCTGAACAATGGCATTATAGGTCTGGAAATAAGCCCATTTGTTCCATTTTTCCCATTCCAGGGTTCAATAATTCTATGTTCAATAAAAAGCACCTTGGGCCCATGAATGTCATGATCCCTCTACACTTCAGGTTGTCAAATCTTGTTCCCAAACTTGAGCAAGGGTTCTTTTAAATAGCCAAAACTCTCTAGGGCTAGGTATTGGTGCATACAGTATTGGCGCACAAGGTATTGGAGCATAGCRAGCTCTGTGTTCCTGAGCAAGCCAAGATGAAGTTCAGCCCTTGGCCAAATACTGAATGGAGCTGAGAAAGGGCTGCATTTAAAAGCTTGAGGTTAAATCTGATTTATGTCTGTGCCTGTGGATACATGCATACTTAAGGAGAAACTTTTGCTGAAGGCTGAAAATTTGTCACCAGAGAAGAAAACTGTGTCACTGGAGAAGAAAATGTCATGGCAGTAGGCAATAGTGGGCACATAGGGAAGAGTGTAAAAACAGGGTTCATATGGAGTGACACATCCCTACAACACTCCTGCAACCTGCAGTTCGACTCTCTCTTTTCAGAGCTTGGACTAAATCCATATTTGCTTATGTGCAAACGGTGTGGATGGTCTCCACAAGCTGGTTCATGTTAAGCTGACCTTCCTTGGCCCTAAGCCTACCAGCAATAGTCTTGTGGAAATCTGTCCAAGCCAGTACATCCCAGTATAGTCAGAACAGAGAGCATCGAGACCTAAAAATAATGATAAAAAAGAAACAAAATATTAAATGTCTAGCAGCAAAGTCACTGCCAATGCATAGACTCAACCCAATTTTCAGGACTGCAGATGCAGTAAAGCACCAAAAGCTGTTGCCTATAATATTTGGGGAGCTGTTGTTTTAAGTTTCTGTTTGCGTCAGTGTCTGGTAGCTCTTAAGATGTCAGTTTATTTGTAACTTACTCAACCTGATGCCCACTGAGTAATGAAATGTGCCCCAGGACATACTTTTTTCTTTTTCTCTCCCATTTCACATTTTAGTTCCTTCATACATTTCAACAGGTTCATAATAACTTTGCTTTGCCTCACTACTTTCATTGCTCCCCTCCTCAGGTTATTTACCAAATGGACATACTGCTGCAGAAAGGGCAAACGGATTAAGGAATTCAGAGCTCCAATGTGCCAATAAGAAAATTGCATCTCTCTGCATGTGCCAAAGCAACAGGGGTGAAAGGGGCACAGAAGTTAACCTTCGCTCTGCCTTCTGGATCATGGGTACATGGGAGCAGAAAATAACCACTCTCTTCTGATTTTGCAGAGTACATTCAAGTATTCTGGCTGCAGCGTTTCCTCAGCCACCCATCTCTAGAGAACGTATCATGGAAATAACAGTATATTTTTATCTTTTACATTTTACTAGGCATGATGTGTGGGACACTATTTGAGACAGAATACTGCCTAGACACACACTTGGTCTGATGAAATGTAGCTGTAAAATCCTCTGTGTAGAAGAAGAAGGGCTATAACACCTGAATGCAGCAAAATTCTCCTATTATTTGTGATCCCCAGGCCTACAGCCAAAATACATCAGCTGCGTACACAGTGAGTGTTGCAATATTCCCAGTGCACCCATACTAGCGTGTCCCATTGTGACAGTAAACGTCCCAATAGAGTTAAGCTGACCTATAAACATTTCTACCAATTGAGGCCACAGGTGTTGCGATGAAATATTTGAGAACTTCTGCAGCATGTAAGTTGATACTCCAACTTCTTAGAAAAATCTACTGAGTGTTCTGGGATCGCATTAATTTTAACACATCTTGGAAAACTGGAGACCTTTCAAGGGACTTGAGGGCTTGTGGACACTTAATGGAGTTAAATGCTGGACTGTAAAGACTGATCCTCAGCAAGCAAAATCACTGTTAACTCAGAATTTGATCAAAAAAGAAAATTCAAAGTTAAAAATATCGCTACAGCACCAGATGACATTGTTCCCTGGAAAGTAGGTCTCATCAAAGAAACCTGTTATCTTTTTGAGGAGGTTTCATGTCTGGTTGATAAAGAAAGTCATGATGATATAACATACTTTGGTTTCACTAGATAGTAACCACGTGCCTTCTGGATTGAAGCTGCTGCCATATAAAGAAACAAAAAGATACAYCCTACATCAATTAAAACCTGTCTCAGTACATTAAATGCTATTTTCAATGGGGAGCGAAGGATTTTCAGTGAATTGTATCTTTTCACTGCAATCACCTTAAAAATAGATTTTGAGCAAACATTATTCAAAACTTTTTTTCACTGATATATAAATGTTATTTTTTGTTGATTTGTTTGTTTGGTGAAAGCTGGCATACAGCATAAGAATGATTATGGAATCGATGATAAAGAGGACAAGTTACCATTACAAAGATACCAAACACCACACTGAGTGGTCAAAGTGCACTGAAGACGGCTGAGTAAAAGGGTTTTTTACCTCTGGAAACAGAGAAACTGAAGGGATTAGGAAGCTGAGTAGGTTCTAGAAATCATTGAAACAGATGTACCACAAGTTCTTAAAGAAATCCTCTAATAAAAGCACTTAGACAATCCTGCAAAATGTATTTATTTGATTTATTATTCATTGAAATCATGTCTCTGCATACTGTATAATGACGGCTGCTACTAAAATACAACATCCCACCCTCACTTGAAGAGAAGTGTTAAAATACTGCAAGCTAGGTTTTTCAAAGCAAGGGCTACATTATATGAACTTTAAGGTGCAAAAGCACATCAGTCCATTAAAGTGGATAAGTAGTAGATTTTTTGTGTAGTTTTTCATAGTTTAACAGAATATCTGACATATCAAGGAGGGCAACTTTGGTAGTTTCGAGTCTTGAAAGAAAAAGGTGTCCTGAATCTAATAACTGGAAATTGAAGTTAGTTGAATTTAGCCTTGAAATAAGACAGGATTTCCAAAAAGTGGCAGTAATTACATTTCAGGGTAATTTAAAAGTGGAGGTGGTGGACTCACCATTCCCTGGAATGTCTAAGACAGGAATAGACAGGAGAGTTAGCTGAAAATCAGGATTTATGGTTTGTTGGTCTTTTTGAAAGAGATGTTCTTTGTCTAAATGAGGAAGAAAGCAAAAATCATCCACATTTCTACAGAACTGAAAGTTCCCAGGTCCCAGAAGTTGCTCAGCAAATCTGACACTCCTGTGCATTTCATTACTAGCTGGCAATTAGCAAGCCCATTAAATGCTAGTTAATGAGAATGCTAATTTCACTGAGCAGCTGCAGGTGGCTCCCAGCACACCCAGCTCTGGGGCAGATCCTCCATCTCACTGCCCAAGGCTGGGAAATAACCATTTTCCAAAATCCCCAGCTCTGGGGCAGCCCCATCAGAGCCATCTGCTCCAGAGCCAGAGAGGGTACAACAGCTAAAATGCCCGGCTCTGGATAAACCCGGCAAAGCACTAACATAATGCAAGAAAAACAGTGTTCATGGCTCTGAGGACACACTGCCAGCCAGCCCACTGAAACACAGCCTTGGACTTGATCAAAGTTCACGGGACCTGAAATATTTAAAAAAAAAACCTCTTTCTAGTCCAATGGACTGGCATTTTCATGCGCTCCTGCAGCAAAAGAAGCACAATAGGAGCAACAAGGTTGATTCTGGGGAATTGCCAGTCCTGAAGAGGGAAATAGTAAATCCCACTGGTGCCTGTTGCAGAGCATGACCTAGTGTACATGAGCATTTGAGAGGGGAACTCAGCCATCTAGCGTCTGGATTGCAAAGCCAGTCAGGGTTTTAACAGCTGATAAGAGTTTTCTTCCCAAAACTCTCATGCTTGTGGCTTGTAGCTTTAGTGATGAAAGATTTGGGTTCATCCCAGCTCTCTCTGTGTGAAAGATTTATATAGCTGTGGCAGCATGTGGAACTGAAAGTACAGATAAACCTCTGCACCTTTTGATGCTAATTCAAGCAGAACCTTCAAGCGTTGAAAGTTCAGCATCATTATTAATATAAAAACCTCTGAATGCAACAATACACCCCCAGCCCTGCACACCACACACCATTGTACTTACTTTACTTTTATTTCTTCTAATTACAAAGCATTACTCACAAGAATGACAGATTTTATTACTCACTATTATACAATTTCTTTATTCTCCAGTCCTAACAAAAAGAAAGTACAGAAAAAGAAGTTATTGGAGAAAAAGAAAAGAATACCCCTAATAACAAATGACTTAATTTTAAGAAAGAATTTTGATGCCAAGACATTACTTTCGCTGAGTTTGCCAGTTTGGTTAAAACTCTTGCATGTTTGACTTATCTAATAAATGCCACATGAAGTAATTCTGTAATTAGCTTAAAATTTGTCACTCTCTTGACTAATTCCTTTTAATTAGACTTAACAACATATGAAAAAAAAAAGATGTTATTATTTAAAGTGAAGTCAAGTAATGTATTGATTGGATGAGAACTTAACAGCATAAGTAGTCTTATAGAAAATTATTCAAGTGAGCATATTTTTCATTTCAGGCAGTTTTCTTTCACTCCCCTGGGTCCTACTGTATATTACAACTCATGCTGTGATCCTTCCAGATTTTCTGCACACTCACAGGTGCACACATACATTATCAATTATATTCACACAGACGGCCAAGTCAGGCATGTGAATTAAAGTGTTTAACCATTCAGTAACAAAATGAGGCATTTTGAGGACATCCAGAAAGGAAACAGCCTCCTTACCCCAATGATTTTTGACCCCAGTTGATATGTGACTACAGCAGCAAAGGCAAGAGCAATGGAGATTTATCCCCAGATAGCCTAGGAAATAAAACCTGAGAAGGCAGATTGTTGGCATCACCTTTCAGCCATATACCCATGGCATCACTTGGGTTCATCCTGTGTCACTTTACAAAATCATGAAGATGTTTGCAAGACCTCGTGTTGCTTGGGTAGAAGTGTCTGAAAAACACCTCTTTGGGTGTCAAGATGAAAGCTCAATCTTTGGGCAGCTCTATCTACACTATGTTCAGGATTTCTCTCTTATATGGGACAGTTGCCTTCAGCATAAATGAATTGCCTGAAATAGTATCATCTTAACCCAGATCTTTTCAATATGTCATTGCACTTTATTTTTTAGCATCATGATGGCCATGCAATCAGCTACAGCGATGTACCGTCATTGTACTGTTACCCATGTTTGCTTGAAAAGGCTTCCCCTGGAATCTCCTTCTCTTGTTCTGCTTTTTATACAGGAATCCTAATGAAATCTTACTGGATTGTCACTTAAGATAGCTTGAGGAAAACTTGTAGATCCTGTAAAAACTATCCAGATTAAAGCTATCCTTCAACACCTACAATGCTTAGGTCCTTCCCAGGCAAAGTAGCCTTGAGGGATGGCTGGTGAGCCTGAAGGATCTTTCTGAAATTCAGGTAATTTCCAACCTTTTCTGCAAGCAGCTAGTCCACTCTAAGCAGTTTGGGTCTTCAAACAACTCTTTTGGGAAGAAGGGTAGGAAATTAAACAAGGTTGAGAATTCAGTCTTATATTTCTTCTTCTCCTTTCTTTCCTCCAAAAGTGCTGAGTGACTCCTCCTATGCTAACGAACATCATTGTTAACATCTAAGTGATCTCCTGAATTACTTAGTAAAGCAGTGCACTTGGCCCCTGTGTCCATTGTCAACAGCTGATTTATAGTAATTTGTGAAGAAGCCAAGAGCAGGCGAGACCTGAGCCCTGAGGCAGGCCATTATTTTGAGACTGTAGTTCCTTTTGAGCTGAAACCTGGAATTTCTCAGCAGCAGTTGCACAACATGACAGCTCACAATGCAAAAATAATGAGGAATATTTATTAAACCTATATGATATCTTATGGCACAAGTATCAGGCAAACATAATACTGAGACCACCAAAACAGGTGTATGTGCTGAGTGCCAGTTCCTGACCTGAGGAAGCACGCTGTAGGCTTTTTGGACTCCATTAGTGCATCCAATGCCCAATACACTGTGCAAAGAATCTGAACTTGCATCCTGTCGAAGAAATGGGGCCATAACTCATTGGTGTCCCTAAGATTAATCCTGTATGTCGCTGTATCTCTAGCCCTGGTCTTCCCTCTTGGAAGGAAGGCTAACTAACTGCCTTAGTTAACACAGCTGATTATCTGCTTGTGTTTTTCTCTGTTTTTCAGGAGCTGAGGGAAATATTACTAAGCCTGTAAGCTTTTCCAGTGTCAGTCACCCATTTTACTGCTCCCAGTCCATTCCTTCTTTGCCTTTGTTTTGGTAGCCTATGGAAAGACTTGGTAAGGATGCTGTAACAAGGTAGGAACAGTAACTGTTTAAGCTTTGGGTTTCATGTTARTGTATTTAATTCTGAAGTAACTTGTTCCCATCTTGTCCACTGTAAGACTTCCAGCAGTCTAATAGGTCCATGGGACAAAATCTGACTGTGACAATATGGACTTTTGGAAGAGTTCAGTGCCTTCTGCAGAAACTTCTTTGGACCAATTTTGGCAGAGACTTGCCAATGCCTTTTGAGACTCCCATCTAAGCTTCTTCAAGAGTGATGTTGTACAAGATATGAGTTAGGTGAATAGGTTAATTCATAAAGCTGACCAGATAGCTTTCTTGTCATTCCAGACAGGATTTCTAGTGATAGTTACCATGTTTATGGCTTCTTCACTGACTAAAAAAAAAAAAAAAACCCCAAAACTTTTTGATGCTTTATTTCTAGCTTGAAGTGTATAGTTAACTCATCTGTTGTCCCCAAGCATCGTCAAAAGAAGAGTTTTACCCCATGTAGTTGAGTAAAACAAGGTAAGATTACGAAGCAAATAAGGTCAGCTCCATGTAGACCAAGATGTGAAGTCAAGCCTTGCTCAGGACCCGTGCCAGCAGACCACTTCAACTCATCGGAGTTGTAAAAAGGTGCCTGATCAATAGATCGGAATTGTATGGTGAACCTCAAATGCATAGATACTTGACTTCGACTTACAAATTGCTTCTGGCAAGAAATTGAGCTTGACTAGTTTAAAGCTCAAGCTATTTTCCTAGGCACTGGACAACTCTTTTTCACATTAAGCTATCCCTTTCTCTCCCTTTTGTTTGCTTCCCAAGGAAATGTACGCTGACTAGAACTGTGAGTTTCTTGTAATGTGGGGCACAAAGGTGATGGCTCTCCTGACGATGTTTGCAGTGCCAAACAGCCAACAGACTTGCTTGCACTGCTAGGACATATTAATATGCACAAAAAGTGCAGTCCATCACACAGCTATTGCAAAACTTATCTCCTGGAATCTCTAAAAATGACTGAACTGGCTGTTTTTATCCATGCAAAGTTCCCATACCCTGGCAGTATTAAGAACCTTTTTATTGTCAGCCAAAACGGTGTCTCTCAGGAGAGATGGTGAAAGCATGTTACTGGAGATATTTTAAAGCCAGCCTGAGGAAAGTGTGTAATGCTCTGGTGAGGTAAATAATCATCTGGAAGTAAGTCCAAACAGCTAACAAGTCTTCTTTAACTTTTACACAGCGATTCATTCCCCCCGGTGCAGAACAATTTCCAGACATGATTTTCCACTCAGCCTCTACATCTCCAGGCAAAGCACATTGGGTGACACTACTCAGCATAACTGAGGGCTACAGCAACAGGCCTTGATCACTCCTTTGTGAAAATGTTTCCTATGAGTACATTTTTCTGAATCAATCTACTCCTGGGAGTGCTCAAATGTGAACAGAAGCACCATGGGGAGGGTACTGAGAGGTTGTTTCTTCTCTCAAATGTCAACGTAATCATCTGAGAGTTACTTCTCCTGGAGAATCCATCAGAGGCAGGTGTCCTTTGATGAACTCCAGGAGTTTTTAAAGCTGATCACAAAAACATCAGGAATGAGAGGAAGTGGGGTGAGCCAGAGAAGGGAAAATGTCGTCCTCTTATGCAGCTAGAGTTCAGGGTGAGTGGTGACAAAGCACCATCAGCAAGAAGACTCTTTGTCCTCACAGTGGCCTGTGCCACGCTACAGATCTGTGTGGAGACTCTGGCATAAAATTCATGTGTCGTGGTTTAACCTGGCCGGCATCCAAACACCACACAGCCGCTCGCTCACTCCCCCCTCCCCTCAGTGGGATGGAGGAGAGAATCG